>JBBBDQ010001810.1:3090000-3527500 GCA_037127315.1 Ascarosepion bandense
TTTGCAAATCAACTATATGTACTGTATCTGTAAAAGAACTAAAAGAATTAAAAGTTATGTGGAAAATCTATTCTTAGCCGAGAGGTTTCGTCTTCTGAGCGACTTTAATCAAACATGTTTCTGTGGTCTAAATAATAAAATAAAATGTTGGAGCCAATTTATTGACAACATTTTATTTACAGAAGGAAAGATAAAAAGAATAACATAAGATCAAACGGTAAATTTTATGCATAAATATAAGCGTATCCTGAAAACTTTACCTACTTCGGTTAATTAATACCAATTTTTCTTTGGAAATAATAGTTTGCCTAATGATATAACATATTAAAGTTAAGAAATATCATCTATTTTGAAAAATCATCTGAGGCAATTTACTTTTATTATTAAGGCTAAATATTCAATAAAAGTTGAAAACCCGATAAAGTGTCACTGGCGAGCATTCATTAGACTTTTGCATGTTGAATTAACGAAAAAAAAAAAAAAGACCAGTCGGCGTTACAAAAAATAATGACAAAGAAGCTGTGGGTTTCATAAAATAACGGAAAAAAGAGGGTAGCTTTTGGAATTTTCTGAGGAAACGGATATTCTATCACACGAAGAGAACTGAAGATAGAAGAAATTCAACACGTTTGTCACTGGTTGTTGTTAAGCAAAAATAAAGCAAGACTAATCTTTGTAATGTAATGACCAGAAGCCATGTCTTCTTTTTATCGAACCAGGCATTTTTATCGAAATGGAACAATCTTAAATAAAAAAAAAATAGACGCTTATATTTCTTTCTATACCCCAAATCTTTAAACATATTGAGTATGAGACACAATTTTTACACCCACGTCTAGACTATTTAATTGATAATAGCAAAAGAAATAAAACAAATATATTTTTCGTCATCTAAAAAATTAATGTCGATATTAGTGAAAAGAATCTTTCTAAAAACAAAAGATAGGAATTCGATTTTCTGTTTAATCCAAATTTAGATATAGATGTATATAATTTCATATTAGACGTACGTTTATGTTCATTATACTGATCGTTCTTTTTTTATTCTTTGGCTGTTTGTCACATGTTATACCTTAGAAGGAAACTTATATGTATATATTTACAGTAGTTCTTCTTTTATTTTTTAAAGCTAAGCCGATTCTTAAAAAAACAGATATGATTTCTCAACAACTATGTAATATCAATTCTTATCTATCGCAGTGAATGCTGGATTATCTCTTCAACAAAGATGTAGTTTTACTGAAGATTGTTAAGAATATATTAAACATAGACGATAGCAGCGAGTGAGTTATGAGGAAAATGGAAACAAAAATACAATAATACTTAGAATAAGAAAGAAACAGTTAAAATGTCTTAGATGCATCGTGGGTAAAAGGCCTTGGAGAAGTTGACACTTAAAGGGCATAGGGAAAAGCAGCGAGTAACGTGCCCGACTGACTTGTGCAAATGGGTGCTAGAACAGGCATTGAGATGAATAGCAAAAGGGCAAAGGTTACTACAACATACAAAGAACACGGCATATAAAACCGAATAATTCTCATTCATGACCATCTGAGAGTTTGACGAGTAGCAATCACAATGTTAACAATCAGAATCATTTTTTTAAATCGTTTCAATCCAAGCAAGGTGGTACTGCCACTGATGCGCAGGGGGCTACATAAGAGTAAAAGATAGAAGGAGAGTAAATATAAAGATGAGCCAGTTACAGGGTGTGTCGGAGTAATGGCAAGAGAAAGATGGGAACACAGGTGTGAAGACAGTTGTGAAGGTAGAGAGAAAAGAAAAGAACAAGATATACAGGGTGATGTAGAAATAACTAGTGTCTAGTTGATAGGAGATGGGTATTGGCATTGCATTTAAATTCCTGGAGGTTGTAGCCGTCATGAAAGCAAGAATATGGAAGACAGTTCCACAGACTAGAATTGCGAGAAAAGAAGCTATTAGGAGGAGAATTGTCTGCTTATGATAAGAATAAGAAAAAGAATAAGAATAAGAAGAAAACCGAGGAAAATAGTCCAGAAATTATTGTCAAAAACCGAAAAGAAAAAGCTTATCTATTAATGGATATGGCTTATCCAGCGGTTGTAACATAGCAACCAAGGAATCTGAAAAAAAAAAAAAAAAAAGAAAATCTATAAATACTTTCATGGCTTCTGCTCGGATGAGCTTAAGTCACTGATGCCTCCTCAACAGGTGTTTACTCGTGCAACCAGACTGGCAACTGGGTCCCACCCATTCACAGTCAGGTTAGCCAAATGCAGACGACAATTCTACTCATGCAGCTTCCTCTCTCGCACCTCCCGCCTGTGGAACTCGCTCCCGTATTCTTGCTTTCCTGACGGCTACAACCCCCAGAAATTTAAATGCAAAGTCAATACTCATCTACTAACCACTGGACTCTAGCTCTCTCACCTCCCCTGTATAACCTTCCCTTTCTCTCCATCTATGTATCTGTCATCGCATCTGTTTTCTCAGCTTTCTGTTGTTCCTTTCTAACTAGTTTGTACTCCTCACTCTTTTCTAATTAATCTTTTTACATTTATGTAACCCCCTGCACATCAGTGGCGTTTCCGCCTTGCTCGGGGTGAAATGATTGAAAAAAAAACTAAAATCGTGGAAATTGAAACAGAAATACATGTTGAAATTGAAAACAAGACTAGTACCAATCATTGTAGGTACGCCTAGAATGATGAAAATACAAAAGCATAGTGAAAAGATTAATGAAAACTCTACCTGAAGAGAAATACAAAAACTTGTCTTTATAAGTACAGTCTCCAGACTAAGTGATGTTATAGGTGTTAAAAAAATAATAACAAATTATATAATGTAGCCATAACAACACACGACTATATATCTGTTGTGGGATCTCCCATTTTATCTATGATAATGGACTCGACTTGAGTATACATATACTCCTGCCATAGTGAGTTACGCAGAGTACAGTAAACCATCGTAAGAGATCCGTCAGGTTACCGTAAGATACCGAAGTCACAGAGCATTTCGCGTCAGTAGTCATAGTAGCTCTGTGCTCCACTCAGCCAGAATAGTATTACACTGCACAAGTCAGTTCCGACATGGACATACTAATTCCAGCACCGCTTCCCTTTAAAGACATGTATATATATATATATTCCTTTCTTATCGTATTCCAGAATTACTAACCTTCGTTCTAGTTTGTATCTTTACGTTTAATATAACATATTTTTCTATCTCAAATATCTGTTTTTTGTTCATTATTTTGTGCGGTTCCTCACCCGGAATCCACAACAGTATCTTAGATCTTCCCGCAGATTTAGTAGGTAGTGTGACCATAGCTGAAATCAAAATAATAATAATAATAATAATAATAATAATAATGATGGTGATGATGAACATTGAAAAAAACTCCCAGCTTAAGAGAAATACAAAACTTGTTTTAATAATTGCAGCTTAAACATTAGGAAGAACTTTATCCAAGTAACGCTAGTGATATGAGTGAGTTAGAAAATCAAATCATTCGATTTAGCCAGAAGAATACACAGCTACTTGCATTAGGTCTTCTGCAGACTTGGTAGGTGTTATATTCCTGTTCTCTTTAGTGTGTGGGCTGTAATTATTATTATTATTATTATTATTATTATTATTATTATTATTATTTAATCAGCAAGTCTTCAAGAAATGGAAAAGTAAATAACATGTTTTTTTATTTGTTTAGCTGTAGACTAGAAAATATATATATATATATATATATATATATATATATATATATATATATATACATTGAACAGAGCGTATAAGTAGCGAGTAAGATATAATCTATTAGGAAAATGGAAAAAAAGCACCATTATATTTGAAATCGCAAAGTGACAGTTGATATCTCTATGACACATAATAAGAATAGATGACTTGGAGAACTTGACACTAACAGGACACAGCGAAGACATGAAAAACACAGAGAAATAGCGAGTGAACTACCTAATGAGCCTGTGCACAGACAAAAACCTTTTGGACCGACACAGTGACCCAACTCTTCTAGTAGTAGATTTATCTATTGATTCAATGTAATCGTTCCACTTGAGATAGGTTGAGAGAGTGAAGGCGAGAGGGCTCAGTTTCTTGTTTTCGAAGAGAATAGGTTGATCTATGACGATGGGGGTGGGCAAGAAGGACTGTCTATGGTGGTTGACGGAAAGTAGCTTCGTTTTGAAAGGAGCCATTACCTATCCGAGTCCACCAAAGATTGGAGGGCTTTTTCAAGATCAGCCACGATGTTATCTTTATCCGCCTCGGCAGATTTCTTACTGAGGTGGAAGGAAATGGTGGCGTTGTCAGCGTAAGTCTATATTTAAGATTTGATCACATCTGAGAGATTGTTAATGCAGATCAGAAAGGGCGCCGGACCTAAGATAGAGCCTTGATGAACGCTAATATTCGTGTGATAGGCTCTGGAAGCATGCCCGTTCAATATGACCTTCATTATATGTAACAATTAATAAGAACGATAGGATCAAACCAAGCAAGCGTCCAGTGATACCACAGTCCTCTACCTTGCGTAAAAGCCCAGCGTGCTATAAATGCTTTGAAGATATCCAGGGCAACAAGAATGAAGAGATTACCAGTTTAAAGCAGAATTCTTACTCTCAAATTCTAAACATGAAAATGACACTCAATCTTCAGAATATTGCTACGCATAACAAGGCTTAGCTAAAGTAACACGATGCTTAAACAAAACATACGGTGCATAACTTTCTCCCTAGGATTTGAACAAGCATCTCGTGGTCTTCACGCAAACGCTTTGACCACTCGGTCAAACGTCCACTACTAGCGCTTTATAATATCAGTCCGAGGAGACGATATCAGCATGCGGTACGTTCATGAAGTGATTGAGGGCAATACTAAGAACTGAATCAAGGCTTGTGGGTGAAAATGATAGACGGAACTGTTCAGGGGCAGTTGATGGTTGTGCTAACGCAAAGTGAGAGTAGCCTAGGTTTGAGTTCTTTATGCTTGTTCAAGTATTTATGATACTAGATTATGAACTCTCTACTAGAAACTGTAAGCAAGGTCTACATAATCGCATTGTGGGTATTTCAGAAGCACAAATATACTTGAGAAAGTGTCTGCAGTAAGAATTAGCTAAGCACGCTAGCAGAGATGTCTCGGAAACAGAGTTGTTGACTATAAACTTTTCTCTCTTCTCAGTTTATTATAAAAGAACATTTATTACATGATTTCTCGAGTTCGCTTGTGTTTCATTTAGTTTGATTTATGACGTCCAGAAACCTGTCTGAGAATGTCTGCGTAATCTTAAGAAGACATTTGACATTTTGAAAAGTATCCGGTTTGGTCTCGGTCAACCGCAAACAAAACTTAAAGTTAATTAATCGGTGAGAAGTAAAGTATAATTGATTTCGGTCTGCAATTTTTTTTATGATAGACGCAATTATTAATTTAGCAGTGCTGAAAATAGGCTAAACAATAAGAACAACGATGACTGGAATAGAAATGAGGATAATAGCTATATCATGATGACGTACACACATCATTTGGTATCTGCGGCTTGGTCTCTTTAGAAGATTTCTGTCGGGTTTTGGTTCCATGCCTTAGCGAATCGCTGCCTTATGTAATAATGGAAGGTGGTGTACGTATGAAAGAAAAGATGAAGAAATTAAGAAAAATAAATAAAATAATAATCACGAAAGCAAATATACGGAAGAGACTTCCACAGGTGGGAATTTCGAGAAAACAAACTGTTGGAATTGAATTGTCGGCTACATTTGGTTGATCTAACTGTAAGTGGGTGGGACCTTGTTGCCAGTCTGGTTGCACGAGTAAATTCTAGTGGCGGGAACACCAGTGACTGAAGTTCGTCGAAGCAGAAGCCAGGAATATATTTGTAGAATTAACAGAGGGAAGCCACATTCCGCCGGGAAAAATATGGCTGGAGTCGACCTGCCAAGTTGGGACCAGTCATGTTACTGATTCTCTTTTGGAGCTTGGCTTACCCCTCATATTTTTTTTTTAATCGTATCACCCCGAGCAAGGCGGCAACGCCACTGATGTGCAGAGGGCTACGTAATAGTGAAAAGATTGGAAAAGAGAAAGCCGGAAACCACATCCTAAACAGGGAACAAGGGATGTGCCTCTTAACCTTTTCAATAGACGTGGGTGTAGTGGGAACCGGGCGATATATATATATATATATATATATATATATATATATATATATATATATCTGAATCTGAAGGACTTTTAGTTTTATTGAAGATAAGGAGTATAAACATTGTTTATAATTTTTATCGTCTCAAGCGATCTTGTGCACTTCTGTAGCGATTTCAAGGGTGTTTATGTCTCTGCTGTTTTTCCCTCATGTTTTGACAGTTACGTAGTAATTTATTTTGGATTGTCTTTTAAAACAGGGCGTTCATCCCAAGCTCTCATTTGCTACACGTCACTGGAAATCGCGTTTGCATCTTTCTGCCTTAAAACTTTCAATAACTTATTTCCACGCTTAAATAATGTAAGGTTGATGATAGGAAATAACTGTTTAATATATAGTGCCTCGCTAATAGCGAGATGTTTTCGATATTGTGATTAATATAGAATTCTTGTTTTTATGATTGGAATTTTCTTTAAGGTTCTTGTAAATTTTGGGTTAATAAATGTTTTAATGGCACTTTGATTTCATAGGTGACATGTAAAACGTCTTATCAAGGAGGTAGTAGTGTGTCCAATATAACTAATTGATACATACTTGTACTGTTTACTGAAATTCATACACTTTATAGGTCATCACTAGTTTAGATGTGATGAAGTTATTTGATTAGTGACCACAAGATTTGCGGTCATCCTTTGTATGCAATATATTATAAATGTTTTTCGGGTATTATAACAGCAATATGGTGTTTGATAATTCTTGAATGCTGGACAATATCATCGAAAATGAGAAAAAAACTTGAAGCAGCAGAAATGTGGTTCTCCAGAAGGATGCTGCGGATATCGTGGACCGAGCATGCGAGCAACGATGAGGTGTTAGAAAGAATGGCAACGAAATGAAAATTAATAGTGAGCATCAGGAAGAGACAACTAAAGTTTCTGGGACATGCAATGAGGAAGAAGGGTTTGGAGAACCTGATACTGGCAGGCCATATAGAAGGAAAAGAGACAGAGGAAGGTAGCGGATAACATATTTGCATATTTGCAGGTGGATGACGGAACGGCGGTTGCGAAGTGTAACAGGAGAAAATATACTAAGAGCCACCAGGGATAGGGAGACGTGGAGAACCATGATCGGCTACGTCCTGAAGGGACAGGGCACATGGAAGAAGAAGATGAAGTATGACAACAGTCATTGTCGATATTTCTTTTTCGTTCTATTCTAAAGAAACTCGTATAATTTTGTCTATCTTATCCCAACGTTACTCCGGTTTCCTTTCTAAGCTGCCCAATACAATTATTTTTGGTGCATCTTTCTGGTTTCTCTTCTAAATTTTAACATGGTTTCTTGATTTTCTCCTGATTGAATTCCGTTTCATAGCTTACTCGGTCTTATCTCGCACCTTAGCTAGGTTTATTTCGAGGCTAAGATTTATAAGATTGTCTATATTTAGAATTTGATTTTGGTCTAATCTTTGTGAAATAGCGTCATCAGCATTTTCTAATATATATTGTTTCACTTTTAAGCCATGTCGTATAGCATCGTCTCCAGCATTCTAACAGTTTTCCTTTTTTAGATTGTTGTATAAAGTAGTCACAACTGTAGATATATACCTGCCTCTATTACCGTAACTACTTAGTAATTTAATTTAATATTTACCAATTTAATTCTCGGGAAAAATACCAAAAAAGATGTAAGTGCCTCTTAGTCTGAATAGCTACAGTTACCACACATCGCTCTCTTATACATATACATATATATATATTTAGTTGGGATTTGTTTAATGGCATAATCTTTGTGGGTTATTTAATGACAAAAAGGTAGGGTCTTTTTTTTAATATTCAGTAATAGTGAAAAAGTCGATTTAGTCAGATTTTGATAAAAATTTTATTACTTTTTATTTTATATTATTTTTAATTTTTATTATTTTTTTTTATTTGATAAAACTGAAGATGTCTTCTTGTTTTGTATATAAAGTATTGCTGGTAATAATATTCTATAAAAGTCTATTTTTATACTTTCATAGCGTTTTAACCCCAATTTGGGGATAAACTATTTGCCCATAGTTGGTACATTAACAGGTGCTACCACCCCAGTTAAGAGTGGACCAGGGAAACAACAGCAAATAAAAGGTGGTTCCATGCACCTCACAGTCTTCCTTGATGCAGGATGCAGTTTATTGTCATACCCTCTCTCTCTCTCTCTCTCTCTCTCTCTATATATATATATATATATATATATATATATATATATAATATATATATATACATATATGCCGCTCATTCAGTAATAAATTAGAGCACTTTAACTAATGACATATCATATATCATACGCTAAAAATTCTGCCTTCTTCTACCGAGCGCCCATAGCTCAGAGGTAGAATCGCCGAATGACGTCAATTCAGTTAGGATTCACTCCTGGATAAAAGCAATCGGATGTCTATCCGTACTGATGACCTGTGTTACAGCGAAACCGATCTGCCTGTGGATATATATATATATATATATATATATATATATATATATATACACTCACACAAATTATGCTTGTTTGGTGTAGGCGTTTCTCTTATGTTAAGAATCTAAACATATTTATAAATGGAACTTTGTCTGTGTGTGTATAGGTGTGTGTGTGTCCGTTACCTATATATTCCGAAACGGCTGAACCAATTTTCTTGAACATTTACACAGTTGTACTATAAGCGTCTGTGAGTGTTCTTAGCTATGTTTTGTGTTGAGGTACCCCCGATAAATATCGAAAATCGATAATAGAAAAATCGAGTTATAGAAGGATTGGCCCGATTTTAATCAAATTTGATACACTCATAGACAAAGACATAAGAAAAGATATTCAGAAGTTTCAAGGTTGCAGTTCTTACAACAGTGCAGAAAATCGATAATATATATATATATAAAGTAAGATGTTTGTGTGTGTGTCTGTTTATCTGCCTGTATGTCTATTTTTTTCAGCCTTTTCATTTTAGTTTTTGCATCGGGTTTGGCTCTAAGTAGGTATAATTGTAGTTCTTAGTCTTAGCCATGATACCATTTACTCAGAGGACTTATTTAGCCTTTAAAATTCAGTTTACGACGAAAAAAACTTATTTGATATCGATACCAGAAAATCAAAATTTGACTTACATCCATTCAATTTTCTTTCAGTCTACAGTTTCGCTTTAACTGGAAGCAACTATTGTTTTTAGTCTTTCGTGACAACGTCCAAAGAGTCTGAGCTCCAGGACCATGAATTAGTTTTAAAGCTTTCATTACACCCGATCAACGCCGGGCTATATTGCTAGTTTTGTATAATTTCTTCTTTTCAGCAGAGAGATAAGATATGTACGTCAGTAAAAGCGGATGTTAAAATTAGTCTTTATGAAGAGAGAATCTCTTTTAGTCTTTGAGGTTAAAGTCAGCGCTAATGAGTTCTCTAGAAACTATGAACCAGTTTAATACAAAACTTTTGGCTTTTTGGGCCATAAGGTAATAAACATTTATCAATCTAACTAAAAAGAGAGTTTATTACCATGAGTTTAGTTCGTTGGGTAAAGAAAATAAGTACTTAGATTCGGAGTAGGTGAGATTTTACTGAAATGAAAGGTAGCCTACAAAATAAAAAATGCATAAACACAGCGTATACATATACGAGAAGATATTAAAGAGTTACAGGAAGCTGACTGTGAAATTAATATCTCCTTTCCACCGTCTACTTTGGAGTGGTTTCTCCTCTATCTCTGAACCTTCTTAACAGGACCAACGTTATCTTCACCTTTTGATCGAATACAAACAGATTAATGAAAGCTTTCCGGGATATAAAACCACATTCATTAACAAAAGCAAATATACTTTCCCTCATCTATGAGGAGGTGCTGAAAATTTCAACCTATCCTATCTTCCAAAAATTCAACCAAACATGAAAAAAATTAGAAGGAATTCTGGGCTGGATAGAGAGATTTGCAGCATTTTTTGATCCGAGTCAATGATACCAGTATTTTAGACATTAACATAATTGTCGGCTAGAAAATCACAAAAATCTTAAGAGGAAATACATGATAACTTATCAGAAACAGCAATATCTAAAGTGGGTAACATATGTAACTCGAATAATGTCCTAATTAAGATATTGACGTTCTACACTTTGAAAAAGAGCTTACGAAGAAATGTTCTTATGATCACTGGAAAGGTCTATAACACTTCATATACATGAAAAACTTATTTTTCTTTTAAAAAAAACCTATTGTAATAGAAAGATTCAACTGACAGCATCGCTGGCTGCTTGGTCAAAAGATGCCGTGTGTTTCCGTATAAAGAAACGGTTTGTACTTTAAGCACCCTTGCATCTCTCTCTGTCTTTTTTGCTAGAATTAAAGATATTACTAACACCATTTTGCTTAGTTTCTTTTAAATAATATTAAGCATTGTGTAAATTTTCATTGTAGTTTTTATTTGTTAAAGTTGTTAATTTATTACAAACTGCAAATTGTATATATTGGATTAGTTGGAACTTCATAAAATCTTTGAAGTATTGGTCTTTGTAGTAAGAATGGTAAGTTAAAATGTGATAGCTCTACGGAATATTGTATACTATGTTTGGGTTAATGATTATTGCTGCCTACTCTTCTTAAGGAAAAAAAAACAGATAAAGACCAGCCTTCTCCATTCTCACTTTTGAACTTGTGCCATAGATTCTATTAATATAGCTCAGAAAATAGGAATAGAAATTTTGTTGGAGATAGCCAATATGTAATGCGAACAAAAACCTTTGTCGAGTTGAACAGGTCAGATAAGAAATATTGAAAAATAAAAAGTAGTTTCATAAAAATTAAAGAAGGGGTCAAGTTTTCTACATAAATTAATATTCAATTGATTCCCTACGAAACTCTTGCCAAATTTGCTAGTGCCATGTGAGTTCCTCAAATATATATATATATATATATATATATATATATATATATATATATATATATATATATATATATAATTGATAACCTAAAGAGCCAACAAATCTAACTATCTAACTAGGTTTCACCTAACCGGATCTTCAGGGAAGGCTGGCTAAGCTTTCCTGAAAATCCGGTTAGGTGAAACCTAGGTAGGTTTGTTGGCTCTTTAGGTTATCTAATTTGTCTGCTCTGCTTACGTATTGAGCGCTTTTTTTGTTATCGATTACTCGTCTCGGGTTTTTTCTTTAGGCTACATACTTTGACTGATGTTCATGTGCTTAGCTCTTTCTTTTTATACATCCATTTTTTTCCTTCCGAGTATATACCCGAAGGGTTTTTCGAAACGAGTATAATGTTAAGTTTATATATATATATATATATATATATATATATACATTCACATACAGGCCTGTTTCGCTGTATCACACCTCATCATTGTAGTTAGATATCTGATTGTTTCATACCGGGATCAAAACTCGATCAATTTGGCGTTAGTCAGAAAGCCTACTCCTAAGTTATTGGCGCACAGTTGAGAGAGGAGGAGATTTTCACGTGTTATATATACGCGGTGTATACACACATCTGCGTATATATATATATATATATATATATATATATATATATATATATATATATATATATATATATATATATAAATTTGTAGCCAATAAATATACGATTGAAAGTCTTCAAATTGTCTGGTGCTTATGCATACAGGATAGGAATTATGTCTGGTTGAAGATGGACCAGTTAAAAATTTAAATTTTAAAATAAGTGAGAAGAAATGAGTCATTTTAAATTTTTAATTGATATTAAAGTTTAAATTAGCACAAACAAGTTTTTGACTGAAAAATGCTTTAAATTTACTTTCAAATATTTTCAAAACTTTAAAAATTGAGGAAACCAATTTTACTTCTGCATAATGAAAAAAAAACCTGAACAAAAAATGCTGAAGACTTGAAGTCCCATGGAATGTCTGATTTAAATAATTTTTGGCCTGTATTGCAGTTTTGGCCAAAATCGTTTTTTTTTTCCCTGAGATTGGAATTATAGCCCAAATTAGAGTTAGAGTGAGGTTGTGAAGTTTCATCGAGTGAACTGAATGACAGAAGGTCAATTTTTTTCAAACATTTTCATTTCTGCTTTCTAACCTGGAACAGGGTCTTTTAGTTTTGGCTTAGAGGTCCAATTAGACCTCTACAGGAGCTAGCATAAAATTCCATTGTTGGTGCGGCTTTTAAGCTCAGTACTAATGAAGAGGTCCACCAGATTACGAATTTAAAAATATTGTTTGCATTTTAAGAAATCATTATTTATACGTATTTGATTTAGTTTCTTTAAAGACCATAAATAATAAGGAATTTACACAGCACACTGGACCCTCTTTTAACATTCATAAGATGTAATAACTGATGTACTCAATACGAAGAACAAAAGGTGTCAGCCAGTTTAGTGCCATACTTGATACAGGCTTAGGCGATCATGTGTTGAATAACTGACTGGAGATAAGACATTGCCATTACTTTATGCGGTAGACTAGTTGCCAACCAATGCTATAGAACCTGTTCTACTATGTCACGCATAGCTGGGGGAGAAGAGACAAATTAATAGCTTTTCTAAGAGTATTTACGATTAGTTGAATAGAAATAATTCAACTTGAATTCGAATTTAGCTTTCCGAGTTCTCGTTTCGAGATGATTTCCACTGCACCACAACGCACGCCCCCACGAAAATGTATATTAATATGAAAAACCAATTGAACAAAATGAGTACTTCTGGTCGCAGTGTCATTTGTACAATTCAACCGGATTTATAATTTCGAGTTGTATTAATCAGTTACTCACTACACCGGATATGTCTATTCCAATTTGACCTATATTTATTGGAATTACTTACATTTTAATTTAAAAGAAGAAACTGTTAATCAAAAGGGAAAAAAGACTCATCGAACTAATCGTGTAATTCAATATAAAGAAATTTTTATTCAAGTCTAGCAGTATAGCTCGGCGTTGCTCGGGTGTAATGAAAGCTTTAAAATTAATATGTGTTGCTGGAGCTCAGACTCATTGGACGTTGGCACAAAAGACTAAAAAGCAATAGTTGTTTCTAGTTAAAGCGAAACCGTAAACTGAAAGAAAAATGAATGAATGTAAGTCAAATTTTGATTTCCTGGTATCGATATCAAATAAATATTTTCGTCGTAAACTGCATTTTGAAGGCTAAATAAATCCTCTGAGTAAATGGTATCATGGCTGAGACTAAGAACTCCAATTATACCTACTTAGAGCCAAACCCGAAGCAAAAACTAAAATAAAAGGGCTGAAAAACTGATTTTGATCAGACCCGGTAGGACATCGGTGTATCGATTTCCAATATCGGAATCAAATATGTCATCCAAGGATAGAACTGCAACCTTGAAACTTCTGAATATTGTTTCTTATGTCTATGAGTGTATCAAATTTGATTAAAATCGGACCACTCCTTCTATAACCCGATTTTTTCGATTATCGATTTTCGATATTTATCAGGCGTACCTCGACACAAAACCTAGCTAAGAACACTCGCAGACGCTTATAGTACAAATGTGTAAATTTTCAAGAAAATCGATTCAGCCGTTTAAGAGTCTATAGGTAAGGGACACACACACACACACACACACACACACACACACACACACACACACACACAGACAAAGTTCCATTTATAAATAAGTTTCGATTACTTACCTCTGAATTCAAATACTGCATTACACTGAATTCATTTGCGACTAATAATCTTGACTCTCATTTTCTCAAATATGGAAAGATCTGTGAACCGTAGTAGCTATATAAATGAAGATTAATAACAGTCAGTAATTCGGGTGTCATTGACAGTTTCAGTGGAACGACTGCGTGCGACAGTTGTTTACTTTGTCAGACTCTCTGACTTCGCCGAAGGGTAGAGTCTCGTCTGTGGAAAAGCGGACAAGAATTTCTGTGCGAGGTTACAGGCCCAAGTTTTACCCATGTTAACTGGACCGCATTCACCTCGGGCTTTTGCCAATGTGGGGTGGCTGTAAATAATTCAGAGTTTCATTGATATTTTGAGGCAATCGATTGACTGTGTCAGTTGTTCACCTTGTCGAACTATTTGCCTTTGGGCGGAGAGGAACCCAGACGAGGCTCCGCTGAAGCGTACAGTCTCGACTGGGAGAAAAGCAGACAAGAATTTTTGTTCGAGCTTACGGGCTCGGTTTTACTCAGGTTAATTTGCCTAATGCCGCATCTACCTCGGATTTTACCCGCATGGAAGTGTCGTAAATAATATGGAGTGTTTGTTGCTAATTATTATAGGATTGTTCTCTCTGCGACTCTAATAACTTAATCTCTCCTCTCTTTATAATTATTGCTTTTCTGTCTTATCTGTGCTTGTCTTGTTTGTACTTAATATCCATTAGCACGGACATTATACTGTAGATATTTCAGCACGCAACATCTGGTATCATACTGCCAACTCGGCAACAGTTTAGCACATTGGACCAACATAATGTAGTGAACATTTCAGATAAAAAATTGGACAATCATTAATTTAACCTCGTATATCAGCTAATTGCCATACGTGATAAACGCTTGAGCGATCACATATCGAAAGAGACATCACTGAAAATTATCCCGCTTTAGGTTGCCATTAATTTCTGTGGTAGATTAGTTGCCATCCAAGGCTATAGAACCCAATCTGTTCTATTATTTAACCCATAACTGGAAGAAAGAAATGGATTATTATCTTTCCCAAGGGTTTTTGAGCGTAAGTGAATGCAAGGAATTCAACTGGAATTTGAACTCGACTTCCTGATTTCTCTTTCCAAGCTGATATCCATTGCACCACAACGCACATCCAACCTTGTATGTAAGTACTTTTAAAGTCTTAATCAGTCAATTAATTGCCATACGTGATACACACATTGCGTGCGTGCATTTTTCATTACCCCACAACGCACATCATACTGTGAGCTATTGAGTGAATCACAGAAATTTGATTTATCTAAGGACCAGTTTTTAGTGCAGTCTTCATGCATTATGAAGAAATTCCATAAAATTCCTATTTTACCATTTATGCAGCAATTAAATTAAAATACATTCTTCTATCCTGGCATATACTTACTGTAGTGTTCAGTTTATGCAATCATTAGCACTCAAGTAACGCTAGTGTGTTCCATATTCACTGCGGGTTTCACTGGAAATTGGCTGCTATATTCCGACAAAACAGCTATATTTAGACTTTTCTTTAACTTGCTGGAAGATAACTAAGCGAAAACATATTTCAGATAGCAAGGTGAGACATTTCATGTTGTAATGATTTCCTATTACTTAAAATATCATCAAACGTGTGATGCTAAAGGATGACTGAACACCAGAAGACCCGATGACAGTCAAAGCGCACTTTTAATGCATGGACAATGGAATGACCTACCCACAGGGAATAACACTCAGGTTAACAAGGTTATAAATCATTCATCCGAAATATTGCAGCAAGCTTCATTTAGCTAATGGATTAAGTCGATTTACAAATGCAGGAATACAAATCTCTGTTAAAATAATAATATTACCATTATTACTTATTCATACATAATAATATAATAATTACTAGACCGTGAACTTAATGATGCATTTCCTGTAAATATGACCAGATATGTTATTTTGTATAGCGAAGCTATATGCATCTTACGATATTATAAATGTTCTTTCGATAATTATATGCTTGTTGTACTTTATTTGAATGCTTTACGAATATATCAAGGTTTATGTACGATTCTGGAAGTTACGCATTGTCGAGCGTGGTCACTGGCTAGATGGGTGACTACTTGGAAATATAAAGTGTTGTAAGGGGTGAGTGGAAATTAAAGAGCTGTGTTTCAATTCCAGTTATTTTGTTATATTCACTTACGTGCAAATATTTTTTTAAATTTTATCACCCCGAGCAAGGCGGTAACGCCACTGATGTGCAGGGGGTTACATAAGAGTAAAAAGGTTAGAGGAAAGTGAAGAGAATGACGAACCAGTTAGAAAGGAGCAAGAGAAAGATAAAAATGCAGGTGTGATGACAGATGCAAAGGTGGAGAGAAAGGAAAGTGTCGACGGGGCGGTGTAGAAAGAATTAAGGTAGTTAAGAGATCTTTGGGAAAGGTAATCACGCTCTTTTATAAATAAAACATTATTATCTTCCGAAAAAATTCTTTCAATGTAAAAATATTTTCTGGCATTAACCTACAAACTTTGATAAGCTGTAAAAAATCCAATAAATAATTATAATGAGTGTATTTTTATATATTCAAAGCATAATTTTTCACTTATCAAAATATTACCACTAACTCTATTGTACTAAAACGTTAAGTCAGACATACATATACAATTTTATTCAAAATAAGGAAACTTTGAGAAATAATGAAGAAAATGAAAAGTGGACCAATGAATAAATAAAAAAAAACGTACTGAATGCTGATTATTCAGTCAGTCAGTTAAGTGCCATACGTGAAACACACTTGGGCGATCATGTCTCGAAAGAGACATGACTGACTGGGCAGAAGATTATCCCGCAGTAGGTTACCATTGCTTTCTGCGGTAGACTGGTTGCCGACTAAGGCTATAGAACCCAATCTGTCCTGCTATTTAACCCATAACTGGAAGGAAGAGACGAATTAATACCTTTACCAGGGGTATTTGCGCATAAGTGAATATAATGGATTCCACTGGAATTCGAACTCGGTTTCTCGGTCCGAGCCGATATCCACTGTACCACAACGCACATCCCCTGCTGATTATTATTTAGCCCAAATAGAAATTGTTCAAAAATTAAAGGAAAACTTTTCAGTTAAACTGAAAAAAAATTAATGATATTAGTCATCCAGATTATTATTATTAATGAATATCAAACAAATGAAGGTAGATCGGTTTCTCGAAGAGAGGAATTTCGAGTACATTCTAAATGCAAGAAGAAAACATATGCTGTCTTTTTGGGGTTTGGATTTGACCAGTTTTAGTTTCGTCAACGAAACCAAAATTGGTACAACTTACGTCAGTATGGATATACATTGTCCAAATTCAAAGCATGCAAAATGGCAGCATTAAATAAAGAATAAAATTGTAGTAAGTCATGTGCCATCACTTTTAAAGGTTTTCCAGCTCATCAAATTAGTGTTGGCGCATTTGATGTCACCTTATTTTTGTCATTTATTGTCGAAACTGTTTCCCTCACTCCAAAGTAATGAGATAGTGATAAGAATGGACAATGCGAAATGCCACAACTCAAGATTCGCGCTAAGCGCTATTACAAGGAATGGGCTTTTTGCCAACTTGCAGTGTGATGCTAAACCAAATAAGAGAGGCTTTCTGTTATTTGAAAGCAGAATTGTCTGCTGATCCTGTGCAATTAAAGAATAAACCCACTCAAACTTGGCAACACTATTCCACGTTACAAAATATTCAGCCAGAACTCCAGCATTTTGTTTGCACCTATGTTAGCATCAATAAAAATATTTATGTTTTAATATATCTACATTTAAAATGGGAAAAACAATTTGCAGTATGCAGCCAAAACTGTTTTTGAGTCATGAAGGGTTTCGTTATTTAAATTCATATCTTCATAGTAACAATTTCATTAATTTGAGTGAGAATATATTTTATCTAAACTTACTTATAAATGGAACTGTGTGTGTGTGTGTGTGTGTGTGTGTCCGGTACCTATAGACTCCGAAACGGCTGAACCGATTTTCTTGAAAATTTACACAGTTGTACTATAAGCATCTGCGAGTGTTCTTAGCTATGATTTGTGTCGAGATACCCTCGATAAATACCGAAAATCGATAATCGAAAAAATCAGGTTATAGAAGTATTGGTTCGATTTTAATCAAATTTGATACACTCATAGACAAAGTCATGAGAATCGATATTCAGAAATTTCAAGGTTGCACTTCTTACAATAGTGCAGAAAAACTATAATATATATATATCTATATATATATATATATATAAGGCAAGGTGTGTGTGTGTGTGTGTGTGTGTTTATCTGCCTTTATGCCTGTATTTTTTTCAGCCCTTCTATTTATTTTTTAGTTCGAGTTTGGCTCTCAGTAGGTATAATTGTAGTACTTAGTCTCAGCCATTATACCATTTACTCAGAAGACGTATTTAGCCTTCAAAATTCAGTTTACGACGAGAAAACACTTATTTGATATCGATACCAGGAAATCAAAATTTGACTTACATCTGTTCCTTTTTCTTTCAGTCTAAGGTTTCGCTTTAACTGGAAACAACTATTGCTTTTTAGTCTTTCGCGCCAACGTCCAAAGAGTTTGAAATCCAGGATTAGTCTTAAAGATTTCATTACACCCGAGCAACGCCGGGCTATACTGCTAGTTGACAATAATCCTCTATTATTTAGAACTATTCTTCTCATGTTGGTGCTGTATATATTATTACAAACACAAGACTTCAAACAAATATCCTCTGGTACCATCAGGTGTCCGCATATTGTCTTTTATGGGTTATCCCAATAATAATCAGATATCTCCTACCATCTAACCAACAGACACCTGATGATGATGGATCTTCTACTTTATGTACGCTGTCCTTTCAGAACTCAGAAGATCAATGGATTTCTACTTGTCCTTGTGCTTTGTCGCTTTTAATATTTTCCCACTTTGTCAGTCAGTTAAGTGGCATACGTGATACACGCTTTAGGCGATCATTCTCGAAAGAGGCATGGCTGACTGGGCAGAAGATTATCGCCCAGTAGGTTGCTATTACTTTCTGTGGTAGACTGGTTGCCAGCCAAGGCTGTAGAACCCTATTGGTCCTGTTATTTAACCCATAACTGGAGGGAAGAGACGGATTATTACTTTTCCCAATGGTATTTGTGCGTAAGCGAATGCAAGGAATTCAACTGGAATTTGAACTCGGCTCCCCGATTTCTCGTTACTAGCTGATATCCACTGCGCCACAACGCACATCCGCGCATCACAACGCACATTCCACTTGGTATCCCTCCAAAACCCCGCTTCGCCATCCACCTACTTAAGTCTATCGAGTAAGTCACGTTCTTTCCCCTGATTTTCTTTCCTTCTATCCGTCCCGTGATTATATTTACTCTGTTCAAACATTGTGTTTAGAACAACATTTATATCAATCAAGATTTAGTGTATCGAGGATGCAAATAATTTTCTAAACATATACTGTTGAATATAAGAGACAATGAATGTCTGTTATTTTTAATCATTACCCGATACACTAAATTTAAGTTATATGATGCCGCAGCATTAAATGATACTAACACCAAGAAATTTCAATGATGGTGGATGTTATTGTGTTACCGTTTTAATAACTTCTCTGAAGATGGCTCATGGGAGCCGAAAGTTTAGAACCAACTTAATAAAAAATTATCCAAATAATGGAGAATTTTTGTCTTTATTTTCAGCTGAAATTAAATCCCAAATACGACGTTTAGAACGGCTCACAATTAAACATAATCGACATTCATTGTCTCTTATATTTAACAGTATATGTTTATCAATCAAGATGCAGACAATAGTTCGAAATAATACAAATATATTAACAATTACTCATCTTTGAAATGAAAATACTAAATGATGAAAAGCGCCATCATAACCCTCTGACGTTAAATATAAAGTTTCAAACTCTCACCATTAATGCAGGACAATAGCATAGTGGATACATGAGTTGGCAATATATTTGTTACTATCATATAATGGTCGTGCATTTAAACACTGGATAACGTAGTGAAGCAACAATTCTGCAGAAACAAACAATAACTGATATCACAGACCCAACATATCATAATAATAAACCAGCCAGTGGACAGCTGATGATCGCTAATAAGACAGTCAATAGACAGCTGCTGATGATCACAGCGTACTTGGTTGAAACGTTGTGTTTATACTAATATACGTACCAACTCACATGAGAACACAGCCGTTTGATTGATTTGTTTTTTTACGGCTTCACAACCTTTTGCAGGTTATTTAAATCAAGAAAATATCTTTAGTCTCTAAGAATTTTTAAAAATAAAAATGATTTCGTAATACAAGTTTTTTCTCATGGGAGAAGAGGTTAATTTATATATTTTCATGGGTATTTGCACGTAAAGAAATATAATGAACCTAACTGGAATTGGAACTCGATTCTCAGATGAACCATTCTGGGTAATTGCCATTACACTGCCCACACATTCAAGCTTAAAACACCCGGTATTTCCGGGCGATCAATCATCTAAGAATTGACCAGATTCAACGATGCTTAACTTCGGTACAGGCACCAATGTTTCAACATGATGAAGCTATAAGCCAATATGATAGGAATACTTCGAAATAATGAATCAAGTCTATAGACTGGGCGGTATTATCATTATATAAAAAGAAACATCTCTTTCGCATTAGGCTACATAATTATTGATGAGCCAGCATGTTTATATGTCTGATAAAAATAATTCAGAACTGCATGTACTCGTTGTGCCTATTTTACCTGCTTGTTGGAAATCCTTATCAGTTTTTCCAGTCTTTAAGTATTTAGGCGAACCGTCTGACCACTCCCACTATCGGCCTAATAATCTTCTACCTTTTTTTGATAAGCTATAAGAGCCCTTGATCAATGCTGAATTGATGAAGTATCTCACATCAGAGACCCCTTTTCACACAAGGTTTACGTTTCACTAGGTCAAATGCTGATGTATTAACGATTATTGCGGAAAGTGTCTATCAAACCTTGTACGAGAATGGTGAAGCATGGGACTTTTCTTTGGATACGTCGAAAAAGGTTTCACAGGATATTGTATAACGATCTTCTTCACATGTTGAAATGTTATAATGGATTTGGACGAATTTTTGAACTGATTCAATCTTTCTTATCAAATTATAAATTCTTTGTTGTTACTGCTGCATTATTTTCTAGTCGTCTGGTTCACATTCCTACCCGGTCTTTTGAACAAGAGTAAATGGTTAACCCTGATTTCCTGTTTAGGATTAACTTTCGGTTCCTTCCAAAGATTTTTAATTTTTTTTTGTCATTTCCAGTAATCCATGTTCTTACGTCATATCACGTTGAATACACCGGTTCTCGTCGATCACCGAAGTTAAGCAACGTGAGACTGGGGAGTACTTAGATGGGTGACCGCTTGGGAATACCAGGCGCTGTAAGCGTTCAGTGACGGATGTGCGTCCTGGTGCAGTGGATGTCGGCTTGGAAAGAGAACTCGGTGAGCTGAGTTCGAATTCCAGTTGAGTACCCTGCATTTGCTTAAGCACTGATAACCTTCACTTCCCTCCAGTTATGGATTGAGTAACAGGATGGGGCCTGGAGGCAACGAATCCAGTGTTGGTATCACAATAAAGATACCCTTGGTAGCCCTGGCGAAGCATCAAGTATTCAGCTATTTGACAAGATTATGAATTTCGCTATAAACTGCGCCAGGGTTCCAAATACACAGGGAATAATGGAGGGGTGTAGTGAGTTCTATCTCGGCCGAGGCCGCAGGACGACGACGATCAAATCTCAAAATAATTTTTGTCCTTAACGACCACATTTCTATATCTCTCCTAGAAATGCAAGTGACCCCCCACCCAAAGTTATATTCTTGGTCATAGCTTTTATATTAAATTTCTTGCTGATGTCATCAGCTCTCAATATTGATATCTATACTGATGACACAACTATTTACCTCTGTCTCTAGAATAAGTCTAATCAGATCGAAAAGCTCAAATTGGCGGCTGATGTAAAAATTAAATACAGTCTATCGTTAACTGGGGTAAAGGACGGCTTGTTTAAAACGGAACTGCTCTCTATTAAACATCGGAACGACCCCTTTTGCTTTCTATGAGCATGGCTTGTGACCACCTCCAGGAGAGTGGTTCGTCGCGCGTCCACCGGAAAGCTTATATTGAATTCGTAATAGAACTGCTGCTATGAAGGTTTGATAACAGTGTCGTACTAGATAATGTTTCTCCCATTAATCTATCTTACATATCTATAGTCTACCATTCGTCTATGTCATGAATATCACTGTCATGTGTGGTCGAGTGTACCTGCTATTTATTTAAAGATCCTTGATAAAATCAACAGACGAAACAACTATATTATAGGTCCTGACCTGGTACCTCGTCTTTAGTTACGCTTCCACTGCCGTAAAGTTGCTTCCCTGTGACTTATTTTTGCAAATACTTTCATGGTAATTATTGCCATGGTACCTAGAGTCTATGATTTAAGCGGAGTATTTGATTAGCTACAAGACCTCCTACAGAAGGTAGCGGTGGAGAGTGATAAAAAAGGACTACAAATAAATATTAAGAAAATTGAATGCATGGTCATCAGCAAAAAGAGCAACCCAATATGCCAAATACAGGTCGGGGATACCAGAATCAAGCAAGTACAAAAATTTAAATACTTAGGAAGTGTTCTAACAGGAATTGGAAAGGGCGACACAGAGATCCGAAGACAAATTGGCATGGCAAAGGACGCATTCCAGAAGCTGAGTAAAGTACTAACACAGGAAAATTTCACTAGAAACAAAGGAAAGAGTGCTGGATTGCTATGTGATGTCAGTTTTTCAACACGGCAGTGAATGCTGGACAATATCATGAGGACTTGAAGCAGAGGAAATGTGGTTCTACAAAAGGATGCTGCGGATATGTTGGACTGAGCATGCAAGCAACGATGAGGTGTTGGAAAGAATGGCGACAAAAAGAAAATTAATAGTGAGCATCAGGAAGAGACAACTGAAGTTCCTGGGACATGCAATGAGGAAGGAGAGCCTGGAGAACCTGATACTGACTGGACACATAGAAGGAAAAAGAGACAGAGGAAGGCAGCGGATTACATATTTGCAGGGCCTGATCAGGTGGATGACGGAATGGGGCTTGCGAGGTGTAACAAGAGCAAACATACTAAGAGCTACCAGGGATAGGGAGACATGGAGAACCATGATCGCCTACGTCCTGAAGAGACAGGGCACATAGAAGAAAAAGAAAAAGAATTTGATTAGCTACGTGATTTCATCGATTTACTGTTGAATTAGCTAAATGTAACCGCAAGTACTATGTGAACGGTTTCTTCCCTTGAACTTCTCGTTTGTGAAACTCTCTTGCAGGTTTTGCTTTCTGTCAAGATTGATCTTCAAGAAGTTAATTTCAATGTCAAACGTAATCTACTGTCATTCAGATTACTTTCCCGTTTTTATTGCTCTTCAATATTGCATCTGTTTTCTAGTTCTTTCACACTCATTAAACCCTTGTTCATGAATTGATTAAGAAAAGCACAGAAACTTTCTCGTATGAGATACGGCACCTATGATAGTGTAAAAATGAATATTTTATAAATTTAGATCATACATACATAATAATTAGCCAAATTAACGTCATTAAAATTTTTAATTTTGAAATCATTAATAATTTATTAAAAAAATTTATAATCGTTAGAATCACAATTAAACTTTACAGCATAATGTGAAAAATTGGAGCATAATAAACATAAGGTTTAAAATAATGAAACACTAGAAATTATCTTGGGTTTGACGTAGACTGTAAATAGCAAGAGTACATGAAAAGTCAGTAAATTTTTCTTTCTGAGCAAAATAGATATCGGTCTGTAATTACTGAACAGTAGAAAGCAAATGTCTCACTTTTATTCTTTGTTCCTGTCTCTTTCGTAGAATAATTATTTTGTCTAAGACATGTCTAAAAGAATTTCATATTTCGTTGTGTAGGCTATTTCTGGTTTGCGGTATAATTCAAGATGGAGACGAGAAATTAATTGCAAATTATATGTGAACACGTATTAATCAAGATCTTAAAACTGCTTCCTATTTGACTCCGTGTTGTCTGGTTGTCTCCTTATCTTTATAATCTTCATTTCTAGCCACTTCTTTCATTGATATCGCACCTCATTCATCCTAATCAATTTGGTTGTAACCCTATTGTGGAGAGGTTCTCGAACTCTTCCATTAGTTAGTGTATAATATGAAAATATCTCAGATAGAAAGATTGAATTTCTGTAAAACATTACTTTTCAACCATCTTTCAAATCTTGAAGCATTTAAAAAAATGAATTCATAAATCTAGTTTAAAGATAATTTTTAGATGAGATGTTATTGATTCTTATTCTTCTATGTGCCGTGTTCTCTCAAGACGTAGGTGATCATAGCCCTCCACATCTCCCTATTCTTAGTAACTTTTAACAAACTTTCTCCTATTATCCTTTCGAACCCCTACTCTACCAGCTACTTGCTCAAGCCCATCAATTATGTTAAACGTTGTTTTCTCTTCTCTCCCCTTCCCACTATTCATCTAGTGAGTATCAGATTCTCCAAGCCCTCCTTCCTCACTACATGTTTCAGATATTTCAGCTGTCTTTTACCTGATGTTCAGTATTTCCTTCTCGTGTCCATCCTCTCTAAAACCTAGTCGTTGTTCACATGTACCGTCTATGGTATCCTAAAAAAAAAAAAATAAGCGGTCATCCATCTAATTAATAATCAATTTCAACGCTATTTTACTCGGTTATATGTTTTGGACTCACGATATTGAAATGATGGCCATTATTATAATTCGAAATAAATTTGTAGATAAAATATTTTCAGACAGACATTTTTCTTTCGTAGAATACTTATTTCATTTAAGACATGCGTAAAAGAATTTAATGTTTTTTTAGTATAGGCTAGTTCCGGTTCGCAGTATACTTCAAGGTAGGGCCGATTTCATGAGAGAGAGAAATAGAATGCATATTATATGTGAAAACAAATTAATCGAGATCACAACGCTGCTTAGTATTTGACTCCGTGTTGTCTCGTAGGTATGTCCACCTTATCTTCATAATCTTAATTTTCAACCATCTCTTTCATTGAAAACTACAGTTACGTTCTAAATTTATTAACCCACCACTACATATACTCCAACTCTTATTTTTCTTGTACTTCCGCCTGTGAAACTCCCTGCTGTTTACTTTCTTCCCTGATAGCTACAATTTCTAAATATTTAAATGATACGTCCGTTACTTTCTTCTGTCTTCTTAATATCCGTTCATCAGTTATCTTTTCTTCTTCTTCTTCTTCTTCTTCTTCTTCTTCTTCTTCTTCTTCTTCTTCTTCTTCTTCTATGTGCCTTGTCCTTTCAAGATGTAGGCAATCATGGCTTTCCACGTCTCCCCATCCCTGGTGGCTCTTAGTACGCTTTTTCCTGTAACACCACGCAACCCCCTGTCATTCACCTACTCAGGCCCTTCAAATATGTTATTCGCTGCTTTCCCTTGTCTCTTTTCCCCTCTATCTGGCCTGCTAGTATCAGGTTCTCCAAGCTTCCTTCCTAGTTACATGTCGCAGGAATTTCAGCTGTCTCTTCCTGATGCTCAGTATTAACTTCCTTTTCATTTCCATCATTTTCTAAACCTCATCATTGCTCACATGCTCGATCTATGATGTCCGCAACATCCTTCTATTAAACCAAATTTCAGTTGCTTCAAGTTTATCAACATAGCAAACCATATTCTCTACTTTGTTTCTAGCGAAATATCCCTTAACACAGTCTTTTCGCTCGCTGTAACGCTCTGTTTACTTGTGTTGGCCCCGCCTTTTTTGGGGTAAAACGAAAAAAAAAAAGCAAATATGATGAATTGGACAGCCATTTGTAGACTTCATTAGAAAGAGAAGAGTTGATATTCTAATATCCTAATGCTATCTTACTTGATTATTTTCGTCCTTCTGATAGACAGAGTAAATACCAAATAAACAAGTTGGAAAGACATAGCAAATGAATGCGAATTAAATGCTCTCATCGGTAAGATTACGCAAATTTATATGGCCTTCCACGTCTTCCTATCCCTAGTAGTTTTAGTACGTTTCTCTTGTCATCCCACCAGACCCCGCTCAAACATACACGTGCTCAAGCTCGTCAAATATGTTGGGCTCTGCTTTGCCATGTCTTTCTTTTATTGTAGCTGACCTGTGAGTATCATATTCTCTAATCCCTCCTTCCTCACTATATGCCCCAGGAATTTTAGCTGTCTTTTATTGATGTTAAGTATTAGTTTCATTTTCGCTTTCATTCTCTCCAAAACCTCATCGTTGCTCACATGCTCGGCTCATGGTATCCTCAGCATCCTTCTTTAGAATCACATTTCAGTTGACTGTCTTCATCTTTGAGTAGATAATCCAGCATTCACTGCCATATTAAAGAACAAAAAATTACATAACAATCCAGTAATCTGTTCTTTTTTTCTAGCGAAATTTTCCTATTTCTTAATACCTTACTCAGCTTCTGGAATGCATCTTTGGCCATGCCAATATGATATTTAAATTTAAACTTTTGTAGCTGCTTGATTTTAGTATCCCGCTGCCTGTAGTTGACATTCTGAGCCCCTCTTTTTACTGATGATCATGCATTCGAATTTCTTGTTCTTTCTTTCTGCTTTCTTTCATGTAGAATTATCCAGTCAGTTAGTCAGCTAAATGCCATACGTGATACACGCTTGGGGGATTATGTCTCGAAAAAAACAGGACTGGGCAGAAGATTATCCCGCAGTAGGTTACCATTGTTTTCCGCGGTAGACTGGTTGCCAGCCAAGGCTATAGAACTCAATATGGCCTATTATTTAACCCATAGCTAGAGGGAGAAGATATGTAATATATTATTAAGTAGTAATTGTAGGGGGATCAGTTTATTACTTCATAACAATAGAAAATCGATCCCCAACTTTATGACCAGTAGAAGCCTTAATCATGATTCCTATTCAGTTAGTTAAATGCCATACGTGACACACGCTTGGGCGATCATATCTCGAAGGAGACATGACTGACTGGGCAGAAGATTATCCCGCAGTAGGTTACCATTGCTTTCCGCGGTAGACTGGTTGCCAGACAAGGCTATAGAACCCAATCTGGCCTATTATTTAACCCATAATTGGAGAGCAGAGACGGATTAATACCTTTTCCAAGATTATTTGCGAGCGAGTGAATGCAAGGAATTCAGCTGGAATTCGAACCCGGCTCCCCGAATTGTCGTTCCGAGTCGAAATTATCCACTTCGCAAAAAATACTAGAAATGGAATAAAATACACCATTTCTTTTAAAAATCTGGGGTGGCCTAATAATTATGGCCGGTAGTGTGGATGGTGAGATCTTTAGAGAAGCGTTCTTATTAATCATCTACACATTAATTAATAAGACGTTTAAAGGATTATTAGTAAAATTATTCTAAATGCTCGATCAGTGGAAATTACTAATATTTTCTTAAAAACACCTTGAATAGAACGATTTTCTTCAATGTATTCTAGTAAGTAATAGAGTTGTTTCACATCGATTCATTTAAATGTGCAAACACATGTAGAAATCATAATACATTCACTAAGAAAACACATGTAATAATAATAATAATAATAATAGTATATGCAATAACAAGGATAATATATTTAATAATAGAAATATGAAGAACTACTATTACTACTACTACTACTAATAATAATAATAACTTAAATGTACTGATCGGTTTGAAATACCCTGAAGCTCAGCGTGAAGAATGACGGCAAAATATTTATATCGATATGAAATCAAAAATGACACTAACACAAATACTGATGTACCTATTATTGAGTATCTTACATTAAGGCACAAGAAAAAAAATACAAACCTCTGAGCGTAATAGGAAAGAAATGTATATGCATCACTCATTCAGTAATGAATTAGAGCACTCTGGCTATTGGGCGTGTATAATGATAATATACACGCTAAAAAGTCTACTTTCTTCTACCGAGCGCCCATAGTCCAGAGGTAGAATCGCCGACTGACGCCAGTTTGGTCGGGTTTCAATCCTGGGTTAAAATCAATTGGAGTCTAACTGTACTGATGAGCTGTGATACAACGAAACAGATCTGTCTACGGATGAATATATATATATATATATATATATATATATATATATATATATATATTTGGCAAACCAATGTAAAAAATAATTATGGCCAACGAAATGTGACGAAAGAAATTTAACAAAAAACAAAAAAAACAAAAAACAAAAACAAGCACGCGCGCATATGAACTTTCTGACTTGCTCACTACGTATTTATATATACACGATACTTTGGCCTTCAGAAAATCAAACCGATGGCGATATGTAAAGTCTCAAGTTTATTCTCCTAAAGAGATTCAACTTTAGACTCGAAACACGTATAGTGATACAAATACCAATATGGACACTTAATGTATCATAGAAAAAGCAAGTAATATTAATAATAATAACAACAATAAATCGACACGTTAAACAAAACTTTCACGGTTTCTCACATTTTTTTCACCTGTCTGAACTTCTCATTTACTAACCAATCATAAACCAATATAATGACTTTTCTTTACTCTAGTCAGATTTTGTTTGGCACAATGGACAACAGACTAATCAAAAAATTAAGGTGTTCTCAAGTCATCCAAATGACTAACTTGATTATAACAAAGATCATATTTAAGTTCAGTTTGACAAATTTTTTACACCAATGCTAAACACTATTGTTACTTCGGCTCTGAGAAAATTGTTATATCTATGAGAAGAATAAAAGAAGGAAATGAATAACGGTAAATGTTCAATACAGATTTAATTTTTTTGACAAGTACATTTTCCACTGGCATCGCGTTCATAAACCTAACTTCCATAGACTTACAAACTTTTAAAATCCTCGCTGTTTTATTCTTACTAATGTTATTGAAATTGTAAAACTTTTAAACACAGAGTGTATTAGTTTTGTGTAAATTGAAAAAAAAATCTCTTTTGCTCGGTTGCTTTAGTAACAGACGCTTTCTAGCGGCCAAATTGTCGTTTCTTCTTGCACATGAAATATTCTTTAGGATAATCATATTCCAAACATTCTTCGCGATCTTTTGTTTCTTTACAGGGCTCTGAAAATACATACAAGGCTATATCAAACAAAGAACTCGGTTCTGTTTGAATTTCTGAGACGAGGAATTATCATTATTCACACGATTTATATTTTGACTATTGTTCTAATTTTTGTTGTTTCTATCACAACGTTTCAAATGTTTTGCACTGTTGTCTTCCTCTGTTGTGTATCGGTTCAGTTCGGTTAGGCTACAGGAAATTTCATTATGGCCCCTTTATTTAGGGCAGCAGACTGTTCCTGTTTTCTATAAAAGTCTATTTTAATGTATATATTTCTATAAAACTATTTTTTTTATACTTTCGCAGTGTTTTGACCCCAGTTTGTGGGTTAAATATATGCCCATAGCTTGGACCATAAAAGGTGATACCACACAGGATCAGGGTAGACCTGGGAACAACAGCAATTAAGGGTGATTCCGTGCTCCTCACAACCTTCCAATCAGAGGCCTTGCTGCCGGATGCAGTTTACCGTCATACCCAGGACCCAATAAAGACATGAGGAAAGCAGAAAACATTGTGTTAGCAGAATCAGAGATAAGAGTAACAGAAAATAATATGAATTTTATCGACAAAGAACTGGTTAATATTTTGCTACAGTCACTACTGTAATAATTACCCTGGTTAGTTTTAAAATGACAATGATGAACTCATCCATTTGCATGCAGAAAAATTCGTCATTGTGATTTATGATTGTCATTTAAAACATTTTATTCTGGAAGCAGTTATAGAGAAACTAGATTTTTTCAAAGCCCCTGAAATTTTATAGCTCTATTACTTTTGAAAGATTTATACTTTTTTTTTTTAATCATTTCACCCCGAGCAAGGCAGAAACGCCACTGATGTGCAGGGGGTTACATAAATGTAAAAAGATTAATTAGAAAAGAGTGAGGAGTACAAGCTAGTTAGAAAGGAACAATAGAAAGCTGAGAAAGCAGGTGCAATGACAGATACATGGGCGGAGAGAAAGTGAAGATTATACAGGGGAGGGGAGAGAGCTAGAGGCCAGTGGTTAGTAGATGAGTATTAACTTTGCATTTAAATTTCTGGAGGTCGTAGCCGTCAGGAAAGCAAGAATACGGGAGTGAGTTCCACAGGCGGGAAGTGCGAGAGAGGAAGCTGCAGGAGTAGAATTGTCGTCTGCATTTGGCTAACCTGACTGTGAATGCGTGGGACCCAGTTGCCAGTCTGGTTGCACGGGTAAACACCTGTTGAGGAGGCATCAGTGACTTAAGCTCATCCGAGCAGAAGCCATGAAAGTATTTATAGACGAGACAGAGGGAGGCCACATTTCGACGATGGGAAAGTGGCTGCAGTCGAGTCGCCAGATCGGTACCTATCACATTACAGACTCTCCTTTGGAGCTTGTCAAGAACACTGAGGAGAACGGCAGGGGCACCTGACCATAAATGGCAGCAGTACTCCATGCACGGACGGATGGTTAAGATCTGTACTGAAATAACTGAGATTGATAATTGATTTTCTAATCGCCGCTTAGAAGTGGCACTATGTATAGGGTACCCAGTGAGGATTGTATTCACTAATCAGTTGTAATGATTCTAGCGAGACAAGCTTACGAACCGTTACACCACGCCGAGGTGCCCACACCTGAAATTGAGAGGACAAGAATTCAAGTAGAAAAAACGTTTATTTAATTTCTAAGTCACTTTTAAGCTCTTTTAAAATCCTGAATATAGCTTTTCTTACTAGTAGCAGATTTTCCAGATTAAATTTATAAAATTATTTTTTAATGTAGTGTTTTGCTTTTAGGAAATTCGACTTCTCAAATACAACAAGGGAGATCGGTCTTTCTAATCCTTATGGGAATTTAGTTTAAAATATTTGTTACTAGCAGTATAGCCCGGCGTTACTCGGGTGTAATGAAAGCTTTAAAACTAATCCATGGTTCTAGAGCTCAGGCTCTTTGGACGTTGGTACGAAAGACTAAAAAGCAATAGTTGTTTCCAGTTAAAGCGAAACCGTAGACTGAAAGAAAAATGAATGGATGTCAGTCAAATTTTCTTTCCTGGTATCGATATCAAATAAGTGTTTTCGTCGTAAACTGAATTTTGAAGGCTAAATAAGTCCTCTAAGTAAATGGTATCACGGCTGAGACTAAGAACTACAATTATACCTACTTAGAGCCAAACCCGAAGCAAAAACTGAAATAAAAGGGCTGAAAAAAATACAGACATACAGTCAGATAAAGAGACACACACACAAACATCTTGCCTTATATATATATATATATATATATATTATCGATTTTCTGCACTATTGTAAGAACTGCAACCTTGAAACTTCTGAATATCCTTTCTTATGCCTCTGTCTATTAGTGTATTAAATTTGATTAAAATCGAACCAATCCTTTTATAACCCAATTTTTTTGATTATCGATTTTCGATATTTATCGGGGGTACATTGACACAAAAGCTAGCTAAGAACACTTGCAGACGCTTATAGTACCAATGTGTAACTTTTCAAGAAAAAAGGTTCAGCCGTTTCGGAGTCTATGAATTAAAAGACACACACACATGAAAAGACACACACGCACGCACACACACACACAGACAAAGTTTCATTTATAAATAAGTTTAGATAAGACGTATGAAATGTTAACTGTTTTATATAATTATGTTCTCTTTTAGTTATATATGCTACTCTGTTTTTTATTGTTTTACATCTGTTCAAATTAATCAAGTAAGAAAGACCTTTATTATTACTTTTATGGTTTCTTTAGCGCAAACTGGGTTGTAATGAGCGGATTATTGTTACAGTGTTACAGATTTACGTCATTATAATTCATTCTAAATGTTACTCAGAGAAATCAATTGTGTACAGATAATGATTTGAATATTTCTGAACGAGTTGTATAAGTTGCATAAAAGCCATATGAATATCTAGATTTGATGAAGCCATTTAGGAACTTCATTTCAGGCGAATACATTCGTTAACTATCCTCTGTTCAATAGCGCCTACTCTAAATTTGCCACAAGCAATTCAGACACCGAGGTAATTCTTGTTTTTGTTACCAAGTCCACATCCAGATCTTTAATGATGGATTGATACTATGCGGCATCAGTAATTTCATCCCAAGATCAGATTATAGTTTCTTTTGGAAGGGGTTATTTTTTTAATAGTTAGGAATGGACATTTTGCTTTATTTTCCAAGATCATTCGTAACTTATCGAACAATACCTACAAGGTACGATGAATAAATTGTCGTCTAAATTATGCAGAAATGAAAATAATACTGACATGTCATTTTAAAAGATATTTTTACCAAAATTACACAAAAATATATTGATATATAAAAACATAGTTTTATTCAAGAAATTCACTATTAGCTTCAACAACGACATCTAGACGACTTTGGAATATCCTGCAACTCAAATAGATGATCTTCTTGTTAAACGTGGTGTAACACCCCAGTAGACAGTCCGAACAATTTCTCCGGCGGCCGTTCTCCACGTTGCGATGTTTGTCGGGAGTTTGTTGAAAATCTCGGAGCCTCAACCTGGGGGTACAAGATTAAACTATAAGGAACGAACTTCCACAACTTGGATGAGTTGAAAGGATGCTTTATTTCGTTTAGAGTTAGCCTTTTCGGTTGGGGAACGCGAATGTGACACACAGATTTAACTTTAATTAATGGAGATCAACAAATCCGAACTGACCGAAACAAGACGAACGGAGGTTCTACTTCAATCAACTGACTGACTCACTTAACTGACTCTCTCACTTTACTCTACTCTACTCTACTCTCACTCGGAAAAATTACCTGAATTTATTTAAAATTGATCCGGAAATCCGGAAATCCGGAAATGCTTTAGACCAGCGGGTGATAACCATTGGCGACTGTAAGTCCGAAATTTCAGTTATCTTTTTTTTTTATCTTAATAAAGCTTCCGCCGGAAAATTCTTAATGTGTGGTTAAGATACAGTAAAAGACAGCCTTTGACCTGGTCATTCGAAAACCCACCTCCTGAACTTTATCTCTTCATCACATTAAATCACTGAGTCAAATATTTACCGGAAGAGTGGTAGGATTTAAAACAGTAATCGGATACCCTTGTCTCTTCCACAATTTTCCTCATAAAAAAGCGTTTATTTATTTATTTTTTTCCTCTATTTTTCCACTTTTGTTAAATATGTTTTCTATTCTTAACCATTTTCTATTTTAATCTATTATAATAAAATACATATTTTACAAAGCACCTTAATATACGCCTAGTTACCGTGTCACAGTGGGGAGTGCTGCTATAATCTTTATCTTTAATTCATCTTTAGTGTTACAAAGAATTTTGTTAGCCTTTTGCTCATCCGTGTCTCACACATAATAATCAATAAGATTGAAGTCTGGGGAGTTGGGTGGCCAGATATAATGGTTGAAATGCGCGCAGAAATTGTTTGACAGTCATGACATAGCCACAGAAGAAGGAGAACCCAGCAACCATCCTCTTGACTCAGGGCAGCACTATCTCCTCAAGGCACTGTGTAAAGTCTCGCGACCTAGGTGAAGATGAATAGAAGTATAACACTGGCATAACTAGTGATCTCTCTACATACCCTCGTAACCACTACTAGACTGACACTCCAGCTTAGTAAAACTTTCCCATTGGAGCATTCAATGCGAATGTTAAGCTGTACAGTGTGTAGTTACTAAATTTCTGACGGAGTGAATTGAGTCATACTTCGCTTTTTGACTCAGTGATTTAATGTGATGAAGAGATAAAGTTCAGGAGGTGGGTTTTCGAATGACCAGGTCAAAGGCTGTCTTTTACTGTATCTTAACCACACATTAAGAATTTTCCGGCGGAAGCTTTATTAAGATAAAAAAAAAGATAACTGATCTCTCTATTGTGCTCTCAGCATAATAAAAAACAAACAATGCGCAAGCGCAAAATTTAATAAATATATTGGCGACAATTTACACATCACACCCTGTTTACCATAAATTGAATGCTGAATTATTCGTTTATAACAGTTATAATTATCAAATTCTTCAGGTGCGGAAAAAGTACACCCCAAACACCTACCTGTTTCGCCTTCCTTATTGCGACTGATTTAATGGATGTGAAGGAAAATCGGATAATCAAGTTATTTATTACTTTCACTTAGCCACTAATACCCATGAAAAAAGCATGAATCAACCTCCAGTAATTTGTTAAATCTATACAAATCATTGATACTTTTTAATAATCATTTCACTCCAAACAAGACATGACTTCCATTGGTGCGCAGGAGTTACAGTGAGAAAAGAAAAAGATACAGGGGATGAAAAAGAGATGGATGGGATTTAGGAAGATAGTAGATGGCAATTGACGTTGCATTTAGACTTTTGGAGATTGTAGCTATCAGGGATCCTAGTGAACTGAAGGGAGTTTCACAGACTGGAAGTGCGAGAAAAGAAACTGTGGGTGTTGGAGTGGTAGTTAGAAGTGGTAGTTAGATTTGACTATGGCGGTAAAAGGGTGGGACCTTGATGCCAATCTAGTAACACGAGAATATTCATGCGGTCGGAACACCAGGGAAAGAAGCTCGTAAGTGTAGAAACTGAAAATATTTTAGAAAAGACAGAGAGAAGCCACATCATGTCGGTGAAGAAGTAACTGAAGTCGGGCTGCCGAGTCAGGATCGATTATTTTGCAGATCCTCCATTAGATTTGAGGACCTAGAGGTGAATAGCAAGAGCACCCGACCAGATATTGCAGCAGTATACAATGAACGGCCGTATGTTCAATGCACAGGCGAATAAGTAGTAAAACATTCTTGATGCAATGTCCACAGGCAAAAATAAAATAAAATAATAATTTTTCTTATATTTAAAATATTTTCCGTAATTAAATAATACACAATGGTTTGATAATCTGTAAAGATCAACCAGTAAGTCATGTCTTATGTTATCCATACATGTAGTAGACTTTGCCTTTTATACTTATGTCACATCGATAGAAAATATTAATGAAAACTGGTATTGTCATATTTAATTGTAAATTTTATCATTGTAAACTACATTTTTGATATAGAAAATTTATGATAGCGTAAATGCGACATTAAAGATACTTAAATGCGAATGTCAATGTGGGGTTTAGTGCTCTAATTAAATAACGTTAGAAAAACAGATTTGGATTTATTAATGACATTTTCGCCCAAATATCAAAACTTAATTTGATAAATTACGGTTTAATCCTTTTGTATGATAATTAAATTTGGATTATTAATTGCAATAGAAATTGCACGATCAAAAACACTTTTTCCTTTTTCGTTTTCCGAAGTGTTACATTTGACTCCAAACATCTGACCTTTAATTTTAGAGAAGAGTTGCAATAGCATTGGGACACCGAGCTTTCAAATACAAAATATAACTGCATTTTAATACATAAAAAACTATAAGCACATGATTAAACCAACTATATAACTAGGTAAACCAACTATAAACACGCGATTAAAACATTAAATTACTTTAAAATCTTTTCAAAAAATAATAGTTAATAAATAAAAAATACCATTAATATTATTAAATAAGTGATAGATAGATCCTTACATTCCTAACAATTTAATCGTTTTCCTACTTACTATTGTTATATATAATTTATAATTGTTTATTATTATCATTTTCTTTCTCATTATTATTATTATTATTATTAATTTTACATTTTATTTAGTAATTTATTATTTCATTACAAGTTTCTAACTGTTAACATTATTTTCATTAGAATTTAAGCAGAAATATATTTTGTTTAAGATTCATACGTGATTCTCACGTTATTTAGAAGGAAAATCGTTCCATCATTGGATTTCTCTCAACGCATACATTCAGAACTGTTTTTTCTTATTTTATTTATAAATATTGACACAAAGAATTAAACAAATATAAGTTTTATCTTCTACCTTTAATATTCATCCGTTGCTTTATCACACATGACACGTATCTGACCTGTAAAACTATACCTCATTTAAAAATACTGTCTCTCCGATTTATAAATCATTTGTTGAATATCTGGAGAAACTTGTTATAAGTGAAACCTGTTAGATTACAGACACTTTTTTTTCCTATTTGTTCTTTATTTATTCTATTCATAATAATCTATCTACATAAATTGGCACTGTATATTTTGATGCACGGAATGTTTCTGCCAATATTGCAATGAGTTAAATTCATTAAAAATCATTTCTTTTACGCTCACAGCGCTTTCGAGGAATTAATGTGATAAGCATAAATTTTAACAGTAAACTCTCTGAAATGTCGATAATGTGTGGCTCTCAAAAATAATGAAAACATAGTTAAATCTCTGAATTGTTTTTTTAAATATTGTAATTAAGTAGAAATTAATTTTTTAAAAGAATAATTGTTGTGTCAATGTAGTAATATAATTTTACATGAAAACATTTTTTCTAAAATTGATAAAACTTCTGTCGGAGATTGGATAACATGATTTCAAATTTTGTGGGTCTTAAATGATTTAACATGATTTTATGCACAACTTACTTGTGAAATATCTCAATTATAATCAGAGATATTATGTTCTACAAATTTATTTTTTCATGTAGATTTATTTTTCGGGGTAAAAGGAATTCTTTTGTTAAGATCACAAGTAAATCATTAAGTTTTATCAAAGTGTGTAAGGCTATGCTTAATGTCTACATTTTATTAATCCATTCCGAGGATTTTCATTTTATTAATCCATCGTCACCGTGGCATGGTGGAGGAGCTTGCGCTTCTCGAATAATTCTAATATAATTTCGACGGAAGCTCTGTTTCCTAGTCGAGACATCCATGACGGCAGATTCTGGGAAAAAGTCGGCATTCCGATGCACGCTGTCTTTATGAACCTGCCTGTCAAGCCCAGGTTTGTCGCAGCGGATTGGGTTATGTTATGTGCAATGAAGTGGCAACTCATGTACCACCTCAAACAATTTGCAGCCAAACGATTTCGTACTCAAAATTTTTCTTTTATTGAGTACTCTTCAGACTACCTTTGAAAGGCAAATAGAATAGACGAAGTGAGCTCAAATAAATGACAGAGCTCCCAATCCCCTAAAACCTAACTTACTATCCGGTGGTTTTTGCACACTACTATATATATATATATATATATATATATATATATATTGTACTGTGCAAAAGTATTAGGACAAGAGCTATTTTATCTTTTATGATGTCTCAAAACAAAGTTTAAAATCAACCAAAGCAGGCAGGAGATACCATTAGATACATTGAAGAAGCTTGTGATGTCAATGCCAGACAGAATGAGGGTTGTGATAAAAACAAAAGGCTATTATACTAAATATTAAATTTATTTTGTTACAAGTATTTTTTGTTAAAGCATTTGTTGAGTAAATCAATTAAAATTACTCTAATTAAATTGCTAATTTTCTGTCAATATGCCTCATGAAAGATAAAATAGTTATTGTCCTAATATTTTTGCTCAGTACTGTATATATATGTATATGTATATATATATATATGTGTGTGTGTACATAGCTACATCTTTCTCTCCCTCTCTCTCTCTTTTTATATATATATAAAGAGAGAGAGAGAGAGAGAGAAAGAGAGAGAAAGATGTATCTATAGAAAGATGAAGAAGAGGTGAAGTAAGATTTAATATGATCTAAATATCGTTAATATATTCTTATAAGTTTTGAGTTTTTCTATTTCTATTAATATATTTCATTAATTCCATGCCAATAATTTCCAACGCCAATCATGACAAGAACGATTTTAAGTTTTTCCCTGCTGTTCACCATTTGTACGCATTTTTCCCATGAGTAATGAAGCAAGGTAAAAACATGCTCATATCATTGGCAGTTGGCTCCTGAATATCTACGAGTCAGCAAAATAAGAATTTCTTTCGAACCTAACCAATTTTTTTTTAAAACATGCGATGTACAAAATTAAAATATACTGGCAAAATTAATCGACCGTATTATTCTGAAGATGATCGAACGTGGGGATAATTCTAAATAAAAGAAGTGGATTTCGAAACAGAGGAGAATGTCAGTCATGATTCACTTGTTTAGAATGAAGTTTAGTTGGTCAAGACTAATTTATTTGTTCTTGTTTTGTGTTTGGTTTTGTAAATAGCGGTCTGAATGTGTGGCTATCGTTCTTCCCTCTTAACCGATTAGATTCATTGCAATATCTTTGTCCACTTCACTGTACAAACCAAAGATTAGATTCATTTAAATAGCTTTGTGAACATTTCTCTCGAGACATAAGAATTGATTTTTTTCTTTGCAATAACTTTGACTTCTTCGCTGTAAACACAAAAGATAGGGCTCAACGTAATAACTATGTCCACTTTCCTTAACATAAAAAGTGCAGCTGCACTGCAATATTTCTTTTCAGCTTCCTGTGCAGACAAAAAGCTTAACTCTATTGCGAAATTCCATACTCATTGTGCGATCATGAATATAAATTACATTGCCGTATTGGTTCATTTCCCCTTTGGAGTTATACAGATTAACGCCATTGCATTTTTATTCTCTACCCAGTATAAACAAATGACAATATTAGCCGTTCCCTAATAACCAAAGAACCAAAGCTATTTTCGGTTTAAATTTGTAAAATCTTTCTCTTCAAACAATTTTCAAGAAAATATATTTATTAAGTTCATTTGTTATCGCTGTTTTTTGATGGAGCATTTTAATGTTAATTCGCCGACCACGAGAACTCAGAGCCACTGAAGGTAGATTGATACTGAGTGAGACTGTTGTAAGGAAGAGAGGAAGTAAGAAGGCCATGAGGAACTGTATGATAAATATCGGTTAACCAACTTCTTTCCAAAATATTGTTTAACTTCTTAATAATGACATTAATTGCTATTCTGATTATATGTGCTATCCTTTTTTGTTGTCGCTTATGTTGAAAGTCTTCAAAAAAATTCTGCTCTTTAATATAGTTCTTTGTTTTCCTTACCTCTAGTTTACAAGGTTATCAGAAAAAAACTGGCCTGTATAATATCTACAACTTTCATTTGCTCAAAGCCGTTTTAACCATTTATCTGAGAAAGAGATTTTGTGCATTTGACAGTTTAGTTATTTCAAAACGCTTTACGAGCTATGCATATCATTCATATAAAAGTGTTGATTTGACGAGGCTATGTAAATGTTGGACGGTCTCAACAAAGATGAAGGAGAAGCTTCAGGCAGCAAAAATGTGGTTTTACAGAAGGATACTGAGGATTACATGGCTGAAGCACGTGTGCAGCGATGAGGTGTTAGAAAAGATGCGAACAAAAAGAAAATTGATACTAAATATCAGGAAGAGACGAATGAGATTCATGGAACACGTAATGAGAAAGGAGGGCCTGGAGAATTTAATACTCACAGGTCGGATAAATGGCAGAAGTGACAGGGGAAATCAGCACTTGTTAGGTTTGAGCAAAGCCATGTGGAAGTCCATCATTGCTTACGTCCTGAAAAGACACGGCACATGAAGAAGAAATTATAAACACGACTCAAGGTGTTTAGGTTAATACTTTATTTTTTGTTTAAATTTGTAGTATTAGATGAAAGTAAATGTGGCGAAACCTATTCTATGCATATTATCCTTATCTCCTATACTTGATTTGTCATAACCGATTCATACGCCGATGTATTGGGTCTGTTTATTGCTAATTACACATACTGAATTTTTATGAGTCAACACTAAAGTGATAGCGAAATGATTAAATAATAACTTATAATTGACAACTTCTTACTCACCACTTGAATTCCGTAATACTGGACATAACACTAGAAAAACTTATCACGATTTATTTTACAAAAAGCACTACGGGAACGTTGTAAAGAACATGATTTAAACATATTAGTGCTAAGAAGTCTATTAGAAAATTTAAAATGCATTTTATATAAATTAATTTACTGCTTTATCCAGTCAGTCAGTCAGTTAAATACCATATGTGATATAATCTTAGGCGATCATGTCTAGAAAGAAACATGACTGACTGGGCAGAAGATTATCCCGCAGTAGGTTGCCATTACTTTCTGCGGTAGACTGGTTGACATCCAAGGCTATAGCACCCGATCGGTCCTGTTAATGAGCCCATAATTAGAGGGAAGAAACGAATTAACACCTTTCCCAAGGGTATTTGCGTGTAAGTGAATGCAAAGATACCCACTACACCACAACTCACATCTCCTGTACCACAATGCACATCATCATTCTTAAATAGCTAGAAATTGATACCGTATCAACGCTTTCGAGATCAAGTTACCCAAGTAGGTTTCAGCATGAGGAAGTGATTAAAACACATGAAAAGTTCCAGTAAAAGCTAGTATCGATTTTAAAGGATATCCAGACACATGGGAAAAAAACCTAAAGCAAGTGTACATATCACAACAATTCTTAGAACATTGAACTGACAGTGATTTCGTTGAGTGATTTTATAAAATGCCTCTTAGTCCCACTACCATGTTTTTGTATTAGTCGAATTATTATCAGAATACAATTATTTCTCCAGACACAACAAACACTGAGCTTTGAAGACAGAACAAGCAGCATAAAATCTGAATATAAATGCAGCAATAATGAATAAATACCATCACTGTAGTGAAATATACTATTGATTATGACATGTTCTAGTATTGCTTAAGCACACTAGCAGGTATTGGTAAATGGTTTCGCTAAGATAAGGTCAGTTTTTCAAAAAAAAATTTTACTTTCTGCTATCAAAATTTGACTTGAGAAATAATTCATCTCTCGACCAGAAACAGAAGCAGAAACATATCACCAAAACAAACACACAAATTATCTAAGATAAGCGTAATAAAATGGTAATCACATTCGCCTGACTTAAATCAAATCGAACATTTGTGGCATAAATTGAAGATTTCTCTCTGTAAACGGAAAGCATCGAGTCTGAATAATAGGAACGATTGTTGCATAGATGCTTGATCCCAAAAAAAAAAAAAGATGTAGAAGTCTTATTGAAGCTACAAAAAGCGTCTATTGGATGTGATCGGTGGTAATGAAACATCAACTATATGTTTGTTAAAGGGGCCAAACGTTTATGCAAAATGATTAGAAATTATGGAAATAATATTATTACTTATTTAGTTCCAATCAATCTATTAAATGTGCCTACTAATGCTGATAGAAAAAAATAATAATGGAGCGATTAATGAAACAAATATAATTTAAATTTAATTATTTAGGGTTACATACACACACACACACAATATATATATATATATATATATATATATATATATATATATATGATTTATTGCACACGGTATATATATATATATATATATATATATATATATATATTATAACCGATTTTTTATTATTAGCTTTGATGTTCTTAGCGCGGCTCGTCAGATCGTTGGATCTGACGAAACGTGCTAAGAACATCAAAGCGGTGAAATATGTATCATCCAGGCTAATAATAAAAAATCCGTTATAAAATATTACTCTGTTAAATAAATGAATTTAACAGTGAGTTCTCTCGAGTTCGTCTTTTTGGGAATTTACCCGGATTACATACCAAGTGTACTACGCTATTGGGCGCGTATAATGATATGCGCTAAAAAGTCTGCCTACTTCCACCGAACGCCCATTGCCCAGGGGTAGAGTCGCTGACTGACGCCATTTCGATCCTGGGTAAAAAAGCAATCGGAGTCTAACTATACTGATGAGCTGTGATACGGCGAAACAAATCTGTCTGCGGATGACAATATATATATACATATATATATATATATATATATATATATATATAGGGTGTAATAAATCATTTGTCGATATACAGCAGATGATGATGAAACACTGCTGGTACAAAGGTCGAAACATTGTGTCAACAACAATGATGAAGATTATAGTCCAAGTGTAAATAGTGGAACAAAAAACAAAACAAAAAAAAAAACAAAAAAAAACAGGTACTTAAACTTCTCTTTACTGACTAGAATAGCTGTTTAATTAACTTTTCCTAGTTTGGAAACAACAGAGTTTAAAAATAAATGCTAAAATCTTTCTTCGTCTTGATGTCTCCAGGAATCTATTTTGTTGTCTTTCAGTTTTGTTTCAGGGGTGAATGCACAATCTAGTATTTTTGTTCTTCTATTTCAAATAGTTACCATAACGAAGTCACAATTTAATTTAAACAGTCTGGCAATTAAGGTAGTGTCTAAATAGGCACTTTTACAGAAAATTTGGAGGCAAATATTTTTAGCGAATAAACAAGAGGATAAATTTTCGTCTAAATTACTCAAAAATGAAAATAAAGCTGACATATTATTTAAACAGATATATTTACTAAAATTATACAGAAACTATTTTGAAATACTAAAATGTAAATTCATACAATAATATTGCCATTGGCTTTAACCACGGCCTCCAGACGATTTCAGAATCTCCTGCAACTCGTCTAGGAAGTCATCTTGTTTAAGTTGGTGAATGCTGCAGTACTGCTTGGTTTTTTATGTCAGGAGTTCTAATACGGGCATTTTAGTGGGTTTGAGTGTCAATCTGAGGAGATTACGTCGGAAGCGGAAAAAGATGGGTGATATATCCATATCAGTTAATCTTTGCTGTTGCAAGAAGTTTTGTTGGACTCTCAGTCAACTGCGCCCCATATGTAATGCTCAAGGAGGTTTCAGTCTAGGGAGGTAGGTGCCCAGATTTAAGGAGTAATGTGGTCGCACAAATTATCTGATAGTCCTGACTAGATTCTTCTGCTTGTGCGGCTTGCTGTGGAGTCACCTTGCCAGATATAGAGTATTTCAGCAGTCAACCTCTTAACCTAAAGCAGCACCACTTTCTCAAAACACTCGATGTAGGATTCCGTGTTGTGTCTAATGCCCTGTGGGAAGATGACTGGAGGCACAACGTTGCCATCATTAGCTATCTCTCCAATCACCGTGATGTCAAATGGATATATCACGCATCTTTTTCCGCTTCCGACGTAATCTCCTCAGATTGTCACTCAAACCCACTAAAATGCCCGTATTAGAACTCCTGACATAAATAAACAAGCAGTACTGCATGATCTGCTTGATAGTGCTCATTTTCTCACATGCAGGGCCCAGCTGACACTACTATATTGTGCAGTCGATAAAATCAAAAACAAACAGCGCACATGCGTGAAATTAAAAATCTAAAATCGCGACAATTTACACATCGCATCTAATATATACATATACTAGCAGTATAGCCCGGCGTTGCTCGGGTGTAATGAAAGCTTTAAAACTAATCCATGGTTCTGGAGCTCAGACTCTTTAGACGTTGGCACAAAAGACTAAAATGTTTCCAGTTAAAGAAAAACCGTAGACTGAAAGAAAAATGAATGGATGTAAGTCAAATTTTGATTTCCTGGTATCGATTTATACATATATATGTTATCGATTTTCTGCACTATTGTAAGAACTGAAACTTTGAAATTTCTGAATATCGTTTCTTATGTCTTTGTTTATGGGTGTATTAAATTTGATCCAAATCTGATTACTCCTTCTATAAACCGATTTTTTCCATTATCAATTTTCAATATTTATCAGGAGTACCTCGATACAAAACCTAGCTAAGAACACTCGCAGACGCTTATAGTACAACTGTGTAAATTTTCCAGAAAATCAGTTCAGCCGTTTTGGAGTCTATAGGTAACGGATACACACACACATATCAAAATTCCATTTATAAATAAGTTTAGATATGTAATAAAATATAGTTTTTAAATATGCTGTATTTATGGATTAATGTGCTCAACATCAGCAGTAGAGAGTATGTAAATATAAATATGAACATTGAAGTCAACACTCAGTAGGAACAATCGGTTTCATGTTAAACGCAATCCTCAGGTACATGGACTGGCGTTCAGATCTTATAAACATACAGTTGAGCTGGCTAGATATAGTCGTAAATTCAATGTTTAAAATTTCTTTTCTCGCTTCTTCTCGCCTGTTAGACTCTTTCCGGCTTCAAGCCAATTTTAATCTAAAACAATTTAAATGCAATGTCTATCGCTATTTACTCTCTTCCTGATTAACCTTTCCTTTTCCGCTCATTAATAATGTTTTTGTTTCAAATTTGTCACACTCAGTGTCTTATTAAGAGGTATTGCATGTGAAGACGATTAAAAATATTCTTTTGTTTTTTGTGTGTGTATAACGCTAACGCTAACTATAAACAAGCAATATTAAATTCGTACGTAGGCCACACGAGCACCACACTTTCAAGTAAGTTAACTTGTCATTTGTCAAAAAATGTTGTGCAGTTCGGTCACACAAACACACACACACATACATACATACATACATACAACCATACATACATACATATATATATATATATATGACAAATAGAAAAAATAATATTAACATTGGACAAATTATAGTTGATAACACCGAAATCTCATACAGGGCATAGTGCAAAGAAAGACTGGAAAACTGGCAATAAACGAGAAGCAAATAACATTCTATAAAGTCTCTTATTCCGTAAGAACTTATATTGAAGTGTGTTGTTGAACACAGACATACATGAAAAAAAATTAAGTTTAAACATTTATTTGACGTCATCCTGTGAAACTGATTCCATCAATAATAATAACGCCGGAATTAAAAACCAGTTGCGTAACTACACACAAATTAATCTTTGAAAACAAATGACGTCACATTCGAAACTACACAAGAAAATTAATATAAAAGTATAGTAAATTTGAAGTTTGGCAAATTTACCGATAAAATAAAACAAACTTATTCAGAAATTTGAAAAATTTAATAAAAATATTCATACACAGAAATGGTCGATATTATTTAAGAAAACATGTTTTAAAGAATTCCTGCTGCCGAAATAAAATCTTTTTAATTGAAACGATATTAGAGGGAATACTCTTATTTAAAATAGACAACCAATGTGACATTAATTAATGTGTGTTTTATATCTATTGGGGTCTGGACATTCCAGATAAAATAGGGAAGAAAAATTGGTTCCCGGAAGGAACCGAACACGTGGCTCACTTTGTAGAGAAAACCAGCGTTTCATTCGGTGAGATTTATGCACAATATTTTAGGCGAAGAGGATAGGTTTCCTTAAAAATAAGAGAAAATGCTGAGTTTCCACCATAATTAGAGTTTAATAATAATAATAATAATAATAATAATAATAATAATATTTAGTGTTGAGTTGTAATGATGCTTAGTGCCAAGTTCGCTGTTTTTAGTGATTTTCTGGTAGAAGAAAATTTTGGCAAGCAAGTTTTTGTCGTAAATGGTGTATATTGAAATACATCCTTAAGAGATTTAATGTGTAAAAGTTTCTTGCTTAACTCAACAGTTATGCCGACTTTCGTCACAAAGAGAAACACACACACACACACACACACACACACACACACACATATATATATATATATTCCATTTTTAAACGAGTTACTTCGCTAACAAGGTTTCTAACATGAGTGGAGTCTTCAGGCGATTTTTAATAACTGATTTTACCGCTCCTGTAACGGTGTTTTATTTGAACGCTCACATGGCAGGAAATTTACGAACGCGCAATATTTAAATTAAAACAAATTATGCCATTTTCATCCATGGTTGTATAAACCTAAGAGGTATTTCTTAGTGTGAATGCATTTAGTCTTAACTTCCCTTCTTTCATTTAACTTTTTTATTTAAAAATAGCATAATTTTTAATTTTTCTTGTTAGCACAGTCTACATATATTTCCACCGTTGTAAGGCTTGGCCGTTTCTACAATGCTCCACGTTATGTTTGGGTTTTTCTATATTTTGTTTTCAACTTCCACACGTGGCTAGCCAAATTTGTATTGTTTTTTAATTTTTCTATTTTGAATGTAGACCTGTGATTGAACCACCTGGTCTTAAAGGTGTATTTGGTTGAGCCCAAATATTTTCACCATTTCGGTCATGTGTCTTTGCCTTGTAAATTATTTCTTTTGTATTGCAGAGACCTTGAAGTGGACATTTATTTTTGTCCCTGCAGTTGCAGTCTTTGTTAGTGGTTTTGTTTTGTACGATACTATTTTAGTTTCTGGCGTTTTGTGTTTTATGAAACTACCTAAATTACTATAGCTTAGTTTGTGTTTCTGTTGAAAATTTTGTTCAGCTCTGATTCTTTTGGAAAGCGTCTATCAATTTATCTTTATCTCTAAATAAAATGGTTGGTTGAACCAGATAATGTTTCGTTATCTATTGTTGTTTTTGATTTGTTTGTTTGGTGGAGAATTATATTGTAAAATGTTTTTATGGCCTGAATTTAGTGCATCCACATAGATATTTTTCTTTTCAATAAATAATGATTTGTTAGACGAATTATTAGATAGTCTGTGTTCTATTCCTTTGTAAATGTGTTTAATTATGTCATCAAGATGACTGGATTTCTGAGAACTTTGTGTTTGTTTTCATGTATGGCGAGGCATTTCTAGTTTGTATATTAAGTTCTACATCCAAATATTGTACCACTTTATTATTTGTGTCCACTATTATATCAAAATCAATTCTTTGAATAATTTGAAAAGCTCTTTTCTTATTTTAACATTTTCTCTTTTATTGTCTGGTGCTTAATATTATCATTAATATATTTCTTTTTGTTTCTTTTTTTTTTTTTTAATGAGCGAGCAATTGTTTTTGTAGATTACCGTTACAAATGTTTCTCGATATGGACACGTGAGCGTCTGTGTATAATTATTTTCTGGATTATATTGAACAATATTTGTTGTATCATTTGGGTCTGATGAGAAGCAAGGTCTGTCTGCAAAATACGTATTACCTATAAAATTGTAGAATATCTAACTTTTTTTCTAAATTATATTACTTTGTTAAATTAAATAAATAAATTTAGCATTAAGTTCTTTTGAGCTCGTCTCTATCGGAATATACCTGACATATATACCAAGTATTCTACGTTATATATATATATATATATATATATATATATATATATATATATGTGCATCCGTACATTTTCAACCAAATATGATGTGTGTAAAATAATCAGCTCTATGGTATTGATAAATTGACAGCTGCAAATTTCAACCTATCGGACTAAGTCATTGATAACATTAATAAAAAAGAACTGAAATAGTGTCGGGACACCAAACATCTTTTTTAGCTAATTTCAGGGCATTGAATACGGAAAAAAGGTCCCGCGTTTTCTTGGTTAGCTACAGTTTTAGCTGTACAGAAATGTCGCCTTTTTGTAAAATATATTTTCATTTTTTTTATTGTATGTATGCCATTGACCATAGACAATATTTCTCCAAGTAAAATCGTATATACCTCTCAATTCGTATTTTAATCAACAATTATGTGCGTGATTTAAGCTTCTTGATTCAAACGCTAAGAAAGAAAGCAAACATCTGATTTAAAATACATTTTCAAAATAGATTATCATATTACAAAATTAAACAGGGATTTAGGCTTACACAGAGAATATATTTTCTAGAGAATGCCTTCTACAAATACTCCAGAAGCCTAACCGTGGCAAACTGCTTGGCTAAAAAGTATCAGATTTTTTACAATAATGCAACATGGGTGAAAAATAGAAAACGAAAACAAAACACTGCGACAATAATAAATTCCCCGGTAAATATTTCGTAAAGAGAAATCTGGGAACCGAGTTCGAATTCCAGTTGAATTCGTTGCATTCAATTACGTGCAAATACCGTTGGGGAAGGTATTCATCCGTCAATCCTCCCTCTCTCTGTGGGGTAAATAGCAGAACAGATTGTGTTCTATAACTTTGGTTGGCAACCAGTCTACCGCAGAAAGTAATGGCAACCAACTGCGTGTATATTCTGCCCAGTCAGTCATGTCTCTTTCGAGACATGATTGCCCAAGGGTGTATCATGTATGGCATTTAACTGACTGATATATGTTGAAGCAGATTATTTATGTAAAGCAAAAAAAAAAACGTTTGCTTCGAGAAGTGATTAATGGGAGCGGCTTAGTTGATTTCCAGGGCCTGAGGATATTGACCATTAATAACTTCCTTGTGTCAGGAAGAACATTATAATTGAAATGCTCCAAAAGGCATTGAATGTTGCAAACCGAGTATCAAAAGCATCAAAAAAAGTAAAAAAAAAGGATCCAAGGATTCTAATAGAACCAGCACACCAAACTTTGTATGAAATTTGCTGTAAATTATTGATAACAACCTAAGAAAGACATTTACTCCCATTACTAAGGAAATTAATGTTTCCCGTCATTCTATTGGAAGAATTGTACGCGAGGACATTCGATTCAATTTATGATGCGGAGTGACCAATTCAGGTCTGAAAAGACAGAATATAACCTTCTGATCCACGCAAATCGTTAAACATCAAGAATGTGGAACGCTTTGGGTTTCTTTAATTAGAAAAACTTTGATGAGGAACAAAAACTCAAAAGAAAAAAATAATAAATGGTTGTGTAGAGATTCTAACAATTTCAAAGTGGTCATACACACATTTTCTTGCAACTGTGACAGTGGTGTAAATCCTGAACAACGACCAAGATTCCATAGCTTACTTCTTTCTTCGAGGTTTAATCGCTAGTGTTGCTTAATATAAAGAGATGGTAGAAAGAGATGTGCGGCTTTAGATAAAGAGAGTGTTTGAAGGAAAACAACAAGCTTACTAAAAAGACATTTTGTTGAATCATAAAGCCAGGTCAACTCAAAAATGGATTAGTTACCATTGACATGTTACCCCTAATATATGATATTTTTCTTTTGGATTAATACATGTGAGACATATTTGAGAAAAAAGTTAATCAATGCTTCCATATCTCTATAAAATCTTTAATCTCAGCCATAACTAGCGCACTATACAAAATAGATTCCCCGGTAAATAGTTTGAAATGAGAAATTGGAAAGCCGAGTTCGAATTCCATTTGAATTCGTTGCAATATATTTGGAAAAGTTTATTAATCCGTATCTTCTCCCTCCGCCAATGGGGTAAATAGCAGAATAAATTGGGTTCTATAGCCTCGGTTGTTAACTAGTATATGTAGAAATTAATGGCAATCTGCTACACGAAATATTATCTCTTTCTAGGCATGATTACCCAAGCGTGCATCACGCATGGCACTTAACTGACTGATATTTTTAGGCAGATTATTTATGTAAAGCAAAAATTTTGGATCGAGAAGTGACTAATGACATAAATATCAAATGATTTTTCCATCTGAATCGTTCAGACCTTATATCGAAGATCTCACTGATCCTAACTGCAGATTAAGATAAAGAATTAAGATTAATAATTAAGATTATTAGGTTTAAGATTATTCATGTCAATTTTTAACATGTAAATCTTTTCTTTCCTGACTTATTCGTCTTTAATTAAATTCATGCCAATGTCTTTTAATAACCGAGCAATCCTATAATATCAACCCTCTTAAACAACAGTGAATGCTGGGTAGTTCCCTCGCAGATGGAGAGGAAAACTAGAAGCATGAGAAATGCGATTCAGCAGAAGGATGCTGAGAATTCCATGGACGAAGCGAATTCGCAACGTAGAAATCTTTGAGAAAAAGAAGACACATAGAAAAAATAACTTCAGTTGCAGTGGCAGATAATGAGGCTTTGAGAATTTCACGCTTACCCGATATGACGAGTGTAAAAAGGACATGTTTCGGTAGCAGAACCTTCTAACTGACGAACCTGTGTGAAGTTTTGTGGGGGAACAGGTTGAGTGGCTCGGTAATAGGACAAACGTTGGTAAGGGTTACAAGGCATAGGAAGATATAGAAAGTCTCAATCACCCACGACATGAAGGTACAAGAAGCATAGCATCATATATAACAGGGGAAAACTCTTCGCTGCATATATAGAGATGCGTAGTTGCTTTTTTTAAAAATAGTTTTAAGAACGGGATGAAGCAACTCAACACCGTCGACTTGTATAACTCAGTACTGAGACAACTCAACACTAGAAAGCAATTTTTTTAACCAAATAAAAGTAATTTATTAATGGTTTAGACCTTAATTAATGAATACATTTCTTCGAATAAAGCATTTGAAAAGACACTACGTAAATTATGAGAAAAAGATGAAAATGACATAAAGTAAACTGACATATAAAAATATATTTAAAATTTCTATTTACTTCATTAAAATAATTTACATTACAGTTTACTTTATTAGAAATAAAAGAAAACTGCTCCAATTTGTTTCGCATTTTTTGATTTATTTTAAAAAATAATTAGAAAACAGGGTGTTTTATTAAATTAGTTTTTCTATGTCAAATTATCTTACTAAAAATAAATTTCTTCACAATTTACTTTAATAAAAATAATTAAAAACAACGAAGAATTACAGAAAATAGAAACAAGGATATTTATACTTGACACCTGAAAACGACAGTTAAAGTTTATACTTGACACCTGAAAACGATAGTTAAAGTTTTAGGGAAAATACTGAGAAAAGTTGGCTTGGAAAATTTTATACTTACAGGTCAGTTTGAAAGAACGAGGGACAGAGGAAACCAATGCATAAACTACCTAGTGAAACGAAACGTAATATTAAGTGCTACAATGGACGGGATTAATTTTCTACGTCCTGAAGAGACACGGAACATTAAATAAGAAGAATATAATATCCATAACATTTAACTTAATAAAATTGCCGAGGAAAATCTTGGCAATGATAAATAGGATGAATTCTTTCGTTAATCATTTCACTCGAAGAAATCTAGTGAAGCTACTAAGAAGCAACGGATTACTGTTTGTTTCGAGGTTTAACAACCTATCAATCCTTATGGGATCATTTAAGGTCATAACCAATGATTTTGGGGGTAAGGTTATTTTATTTTTACAATATTTTTCTTTTCGAGTATAAAGATTCATTGGCAATTGTTTTTAAGAGCAGAATCCCCAAGTCCTACCCATATCATTTAACCCATAACTGAAGGGAAGGGACAGATTAATAGCTTTCCCAAGTGTACCAGTGCTTAAGTGGATGCAGGGTATTCAACTGTAAGTCGAACTCAGCTCACCGATTTCTCTTTCCGAGCCGATATCCACTGCACCACAACGCACATCCGTCACTATACGCTTACAGCACCTGGTATTCCCAAGCAGTCTCCCATCTAACTACTGACCAGGCTCAACGCTGCTTAACTTCGGTGACCGAGCGAGAACCGGTGTATTCAACGTGATAGGCCGTAAGCACATGGATTACTGGGAATGACAAAAAAAAAATTAAAAAGCTTTGGAAGGAACCGAAAGTTAATCCTAAACAGGAAATCTGGGTTAACCATTTACTCTTGTTTAAAAGACCGGGTAGGAATGTGAACCAGCCAACTAGAAAATAATGCAGCAGTAACAACAAAGAATTTATGGAAACATTAGTGGTGAATACGTAAACTCGTTTGAATGACGCACTTGAATGATTTTATTGCCTGACAACACTTTTTCACGAATTGCAAAGTTGATGTAGCAGACAATCCTATATTCTCCATGCAAATAGATCTTCACATGACACGTAAACTCATGTGTCAACTTCGGACAATGAATCGTTTCGCTAAATGCAAAACTCTTCGTCTAGCAGCTCGTCTCGTAGACGTTACGATACTGCCATCCGTGAAGATAGCTTCATACACATCTCATAAAAATAAATCCATTTCGCGTTAAAACTAATCCTTCATCAACAGAAATCGGAGAATTTTGCGTCCCGAAATAAAGACTGACTCAAAAGTTGCGCTCGATTTCTGTATTAACGGCGATCAGTTGATTTTCTGACATTCGGGTTACCATGTACAAAAAAGCCAAAAAGAAAAAAAAAAACAGACTAAGATATGTTCATATAACCATGTACTAAGGATCAAATATCTAAGTATCTAAATGCACCAAGCTGTTTTATAAGAAATGTTCTTACCGCTCTGATTGGTTCATATAAACTTGGATTAAGATATCAACTTCCTCAAACGTGGCAGTGATGTCAGCGATCAATACCGGAGCGTTAAAAGTTTTTCACCAATAAACATAACATTTTCTGAGGCCTCCAACGAAATAACTATGTGAGTACTGTGGGGAGTGTTACAGCCACTGAATCAGAATATGACGGTCGATGCACTTTGCGGGAAATATTGCTTAAGCTATTGACAAATCAAAAAGACAAATAATTAACTTGAAATATTAAAAATCTGCAAAACAGTTAATAAGAGGGCTTGCCAGAATGTGGGCGTTACTTTTGAATCCGAATGTTCTTTTATTAAGGTTAACAATATAGAATTCAAGATATTTTTGTTTAAAATTATCTTCAGTTTTTCAAAGAATATATTTTTATATGTTCAAATGTCTTTGTCACGAAGTTAGACTCCTAGATTTTTGAAATATTGACAAAAATAGCCTAACTTTAACATACAACGCCTAAGAAAATACCTAAGTTTTTTTAAAAACATTATCCACGAAAAAGATGAAGCAAAAATACTGTGTCGGACCAGGATTGTTTCCTCGCCTGAATCAATATTACGCATATACAAATCAACCATCCGTCCATGCATTGAATACTATCGTTATATCTGGTAGGGCGCCTCTGCCTTACAGCACGGTTTTCTCAAGAGGATCCAGAGGATTATCTGCAATGTAATCGATCACGACCTGGCAACACGACTCCAGCCACATTCTCACTGACAGGATGTGGCTTCCCTTTGTCTCTTTTCATGGCTTGTGCCCCGACAAGCTTATCTCCCTGGTGCTTCCTCTAGATAAATTTACTCGAGCAAACACATTGGCAACAAAGTTCCACCTTTTTATAATAAAAAAAACCCAATGCAGCTGCTATCTTTACTCTAAAAGCTTATTTTCTCCCACTTCCTGCCTATGGAACTTGCTTCTGTTTACTTGTTTCACTGATAGCTACAATCTCCACGAAGTTAAATACAACGTCAATTGCCATCTCTTATCCTCTTGACTCCCATCCTTCACTTATCTTTTCCCCCAATGTTCCCTGTATCTGGTTCCTCTCCCCTTTTCACTCTTCTCTCACGCTGCTCTCTTTAAACCATTATTTTCATTCTTTTCTTAAACAATCTCTGACACCCTCTGTAACCAGTTCCTCTTTCTCTTCGCTCTTCTCTTATGTAACTATTCACTCTCCTTTTATGTGGCCTTCTGTGCCCCAGAGGAGGTACTGCATTGATTGGGGTGAAACGATTAAAGAAAATATTAACTTTTAATGTATAAAAAGGTATTTTAAAGACATGGAATATTTCTTAAAAAATGTATATTTTTCTATAAAAATCTAATTTTATGTATATATTTCTATAAAAGTTTATTTGTATTTTTTCATATTGTTTTGACCCAAGTTTAGGGGTTAACTATTTGCTCATAGCTGGGACCCGAACATGTGCTACCACTTCGGGTCAGGGTGGACCTGAGAACAACAGCAATTAAAAGGTGGTTCTATACTCCTTGCATCCTTGCTGCCGGATGCAGTTTACCGTCATACCAGGACCGTACTTAGAAGAATACCAAGTAGTAACTATATAATTTGATTACTCTCGAGCCTTGTATTAGGCAAAACATACTAAAAAATATAGGATAATAGAAAAATCTGAAAATATTAAATATATCAATGACTCATTCAGTGATCACACCAAAATAGATTCGTTTTTTATGGAGAGATAGGAACTGTTGGTTTGCTATGTGAAAATCGTTAACAAAACCTTGGTCAAAACACAATGAAAGTATTGAAATAGATGTTTATAGGAAAAATACAGTCAATGCATCTAATATCTATATTATCAGCAATATATTTTGGGAAAAAATTCGGCATTAAATGTCCAATAAGGAATTAGTATGCCGTTAAGCAAACAAAACAAACAACTCTATTCTATAAAACTTGTCAGCATCCATTGAGTTTGACGTGCCATAAAACAAATCAAACACAATTAACGAATTTATTCAAATTATACAGCGATCTTAAGAGAAATAGAACACTCCCCAGGATTTTGTTATCTGTGGATTTATTCTTAAGACAAAGTAACTGAAGTTTTTGTCACGCTCAGAAGAAAATATGCACGACAAGGTAGCATTCTAAAGCAAGAAGTAAAGACTTTTAGATATGAAAAGGCGAAATGCATGGTTATTACCAATAACAGAAAACCCAAAGTGTAAGTTATATATTCAGATCAATGAGAAATACGAATTTCTTACGTGTCGTTTACCTGCAGGACATAGATGATCGTGGCTTTTCTACATTTTCCTGTCATTTATAGGTCTTAATAAATGTTGACTTTTTGTAATTTCTCATATACCCCAGTTCAGTCATCCGTTTACTTATGATCACTACGCTATGTGTTGTTTTCTTCTGTTCCTCTTGTTTTCAATTCTTCTTGAGTGCATTATATACCTTTAAAATTTAAACTGTTTGCTTTTTGTTTCCATTTTCTGCGAAACATCATTCTCAAATTTTGGTCAATGGTGTCCTCAACATCCTTCTTCGGATTCACGTTTTTGTTGCTTCAAGTCTTTTTATATGCGAGGAATTTGTTTATTAATTCTCGTTTCCTTTTCAACCATTAAATCCGGGTTTCGATCTCAGCAAGGTTTGTTTGTAAAAAATGACTTCATGATATTATCGGTCTTGTGGGTGGGGGCGGGTCCAAACGTCCAACACTTTTTGAAAATTCCCGATGGCACTACCATGGGTTAAGCCTTGTGAGTGAAATTGGGCACACAGAGTTATTTGAGAGCTGTCGATTGTTGAACTAGCACGAAATCGTAAGTCATCGTGAGTAAATGTTTGAGCTTGATGTCCTCTTTGATTGCCACAGATAATGCGCTATTTCCTAGAAACTGTAATCAAGGTCCTCTCAGCGTACTTCCAATATAAAGAACAAATAGGCTCTGCAAGTGTTGAACAAACACAAATGTGCCTGAGAGAGCGTATGCAATAGGGATTAACTTGCCACCCTAACAGACAGGCATACTCGGATACGATAGACCAGCCATTACGTATTGTTTGTTAATATGATTCTAAGGTTTCGGAGGACATCTTTTGCAATTCTATTGAAGCTAGAGATAAATGTGTCACATTTTCTTTTTATTATATCACTTCTTATATAGTTGAGTTTATGTACATGCTTGATTCCTACGTTTTCAATTCGTACCTGGCATCGTCTACTGTCCTTCTCATAAAATTGTGTTGTGTCCTTCTCATATAAAATCATTTACAATTAGATAAGAAATTAGAAAATAATCGAAGAGCTTAAATTTTATCTGAGTTCCTTTTTGATTTATTTTTATTATTATTATTGTCATTTTTATCAGAATTTTGTTTCTGCTATGGTCACGCTGCCTACCATATCTGCGGAAAGACGTAAGGCAGGTCGTGGTGTGTTGTTATGGCTACATTTCATGTTTTTTTTATCAAAGTTCTCCTTAGTGTGTGGGCTGTACTGATCAAGTCAATTTGTTTGTATATCACTCAAGCTGGGGTTTCCAGGGATTTTTTAATGTGTTGTTTTGTTTCTTTTTTATCATTCCGAGAGCAGCTACTATCACTATTATTATTATTATTATTATTATTATTATCATTATTATTATTATTATTATTATTAGTAGTAGTAGTAGTAGTATCATGTATATGCCTCCTAGAGTACCAAACATGACTTAGTTTTTGTGAGTAGCACAGCGGAAAAATTAAAGAAAAGATTCAATGGACACCGGTAGGGATATTTACCTCCCCCCCCCACTAGGAAGTGGATACGATACAAGGTCAAGGTTTAATGTGGGAATCCTGAACGCGTACGAGCGAGCTGGCTTCGGTGACGAGCACCTGGTCAATTCCTTCTGGTACCGCGGTCTCGGGACACTGTTTCACTCAACTGGGCATCTCACAGTATTATTTTTCTCAATTGCATGCCTGTCTTCGGACAGAGATACAACTGAACCGCACTCTGATTTTGATGACAAAGACGCAACTGTTAGATGACTGGGTTCCCCACTCACCACAAAAAGTCACAGGTATGATGTCAGAAACAATAACGTGACTTTAACGGTACTTTCAGAACATTTTACTACAAACGATTATAATTTGACAAGTATCTTTACGTGCTCATTATGACCAAAAATATTCAGATTCTACCGATTTTTCGACTCTTAAAACGCATGAGGAGTGTTCTTCTTTCATTTGCCGTGTCTCTTCAAGACGTAAGCGATCAGAGCCTTCCACATCTCCTAACCCTTGTAGCTTTTAAGACCCCTTCTCCTCTTATTCCTCTCAATTCCCACTCCACCATTCATCTACTCAAACCCATCAATTATGTCATGCATTGCTTTCCCTTGTCTCCCTTCCCATCTATCCGTCCTGTCAGCGTCAGGATCTCTAAACGCTCCTTCTTCATTAACACATCACTGAATAAATCTCGAGCCTAACTAATAAAACAACAAATTTTATGCAAAACTCGACTTTATTCTTCAACATAATCTCCTTCTAAGGTGATACACTGATTCTAACAAGTCGATGCCTGTTTTGAAAAACGATTTTTCTCTGGCCTCAAAATACGCCTCGATTTCCGATATCATTTCTTCATTGAAGCTAAATCCTTGGAGCATTCTTTTGATTCCATTAGTCGCTGGGCCGGCGTATCTGGAGAAAAGAGTGGATGCGGAAGCAATTCAAAGTGCAATTCAGGTAGTTTTGTCATCGTTACGATCGACTTGTGTCACGGTGAATGGTTTAGGTGAAAGATCACCTTTTTCCTTCTTCATTTATAGTCGGTTTTGACGATTTCTTTCTTCAGACGCCCCATTAAGGCTATATAATATTCCCTATTAATGATCCTTACTTTTTCAAGGTAATCAATCAACAAAATACCTTGCGTGCTCCAAAATACGGAGGCTAAAACCTTGCCTCCTGATGTTTGCCTCTTTGGTCGCTTTGGACGGTTTTCACCAGCTACTGTCTACTCAGCTGACTGTTGAATTGAATCTGGAGTGAAGTGGTGTATCCATGTTTTATCCGTTGTCATATATTTACTCAAAATCTCTTTGTTGTTGCGTTGAAACAGTTGCAAACAACGCTTTGAATCATTGACACGTTGTTGCGTTTGATCGACTATAAACAAACGTGCCACCCACTCTGCACACAGCTTTCTCATTGACAAAGGTTCAAGCAAAATGGTGAATACACTTTATTCTGATATGTTCAACTCCACTGCTATTTTTTCAACATCAATTTACGATCGATCAAAACAAGTTTGTTGATTTTATTTTTGGGTGTCTTTCGGGATAAATCCTGGTTTTGGGCGACTTGAGCGTTCAACAACATTTGTATCAATATGACTGCGTTTAAAATCAGCTTGCTACCTCTTAACGGTTGTTTCCGATAGAGCAGAGTCCGAATAACACTTATGAATCCATTGCTTTGCTTGAACAGTATTTTTCCCATAAGAGAGCAATGCTTTATCAACACACGTAAATAAAAAAAGCAGTAGTTTCACTTACATAACTGTAATTTGGAAACTAATAATCCGATTGTGCCCAAATGTTGTCACATGCTATTTAAATGTGATTGCTTCATAAACACTATATGGATTTTTTATTAGTGGCGCCATTTATATGACAGGTCCGGTACATATTGAGTTATCTGTTCTTCTTCTTTTATGTACCCAATCCCTTCAGGACGTAGGCGATCATGGCTTTCCACATTTCCCTATCCCTGGTGGCTCTGAGCGCGCCTTCTGTTACACCATGCATGTTCCGTCATCCACCTGATTAGGTCCTTCAAATATGTTATCCGTTGCTTTCCTTGTCTCTTCTTCCCTCTATCTGGCCTGTTAGTATCAGGTTCTTCAAGCCCTACTTCCTCATTGCATGTCCCAGGAAATTCAGCTGTCTCTTCCTGATGCTCAGTATTAATTTTCTTTTTGCTTCTATTATTTCCAAGATCTCTTCATTGCTCACATACTCGATCCATGATATTCGCAGCATCCTTCTGTAGAACCACATTTTAGTTGCTTCAAGTTTTTTCTTCATCGTTGATGATATTGTCCAGCATTTACTGCCATATTGAAGAACGGACAGCACATAGCAATTTAGTACTTTCTTCCTTGTTTCTAGCGAAATTGTCCTGTTTCTTAATCCCTTACTCAACTTCAGGAATGCTTCCTTTGCCATGCCAATTCGCCTTCGGATCTCTGTGTCGCCTTTCCGTCTTCTGTTATTACACTTTCAGGGTATTTAAATTTTTGTACCTGCTTGATTCTAGTATCCCCGAGCTATATTTAGTATTTTGGGTTGCCCTTTTTACTGATGACCATGCATTCGGTTTTCTTGCAGTTTATTTCTTGTCCTTTCTTGTTACTTTCTTCAGCTACCTTCTGTAGGAGGTCTTGTAGTTTCATTTTATGCGTTACATGTCCCAAAAAATTCAGCTATCTTTTTCTGATATTAAGTGTCAGTTACCTTCTCGTTTCCATCATGTTCAAAACTTCGTGGTTAGTCACATGCTATCCTCAGTATCCTTTGGGTTGCTTCAAGTTCCTCCCTTCATCTTTGATGAGATATTCTATCATTTGCTGCCATATTGAAAGACAAACATCACATAAGTGCACTCTTCTTTGTTTCTCGCGAGCATTTCATGTCTCTTTACACTCTACTCAGTTTCTAGAATGTAACATTGGCCATGCTAATACGTCCGTATTCGGATCTCTGTTAGCACACTTCCCCGTTATTTAAATTTCTGCCAGTTTGATTTTAGTATCCCTAACTTGTAATTTGAATTTGAGAAGAAACTACAAGAGCTGTTTGTAGTTTGTTTTCTGTATCTTATATCATGTGCGTTGTGGTGCAGTGGAGATCGGTACGGAAAGAGAAATCGTGCGGCCGAGTTTGGATCCAGTTGAATTCCTTGCATTCACTTACGCGTCAATAGCTTTGGCAAAGGTATTTATCCATCTATTTACCACAAATATTGGCAAAATAACTGGACAGATTGGGTTCTATAGCCTTAGCTGGCAACCAGTCTACCGCAGAAAGTGATGCCAACCTACTGCGGGATAATCTTCTTCACAGTCAGTCATGTCTCTTTCGACACATGATCGCCGAAGCGTGTATCACGTATGGCCCTTAACCGACTGACTGATCTTTTATCAGTAATGTATATTATGTTGTTCAAATTGCGGCTGTCAATGACGAATCCTGGCAAGAGTTTTCGAAATTGTTTTGCTGTATAGGTTGTCACGAGCACAAATTACCAACTTCTCACCCCGGGTGTATAAACAGAAAGACTGCCTAGTTCCATAAGATTTATACTAATCTGTTTGATTAATTCATCTTCGTAACGAATTTACTAACAGAAAAATCCAAGATTAGCAAGATCCCCAACATATTAAGTACGTTTCATTTGGATGAAAGCTGGTGGCGTTTTATTGGTTTTGATTTGTTCTTTAAAAAACAACAGACTTTTTCATTACATATCAAGCAACGTTTGTACAAAGCCTTATAAAATTTTGTTGATATATGTATTTGTATACGCGGAACATTTTTAAAAATTACTTAAAGAAGACGAATATCCTGATGAAATATTGTTTGACATTGTCAAACACAGTGTTTCTCTTTTCATTTTGTTAATTTGTGCTGTTCTTTTAGTAATACTACTACTACTACTACTACTACTACTACTAATAATAATAATAATAATAATAATAATTCACTGATTTAATGGAACAGATAATACGTTATAATAAGCACAAATCGACTTAAATTCCACTGGCTTTCTCATGTGCATGTCGAATTAGTTATTTATCAATGACTAATATTCAAAAACTCAGTAAGAAATATACAGAAAAATTAGCTGAGAATTTTTTGGCAAGAATTCACACGATACAAAGAACGAGAACTAGTCAAGAGTTACTATTTTTATCTTAATAGTGAATGAGGTACGCATTATAAAGACACGTTGCTATCGAGGAGAGATTTTGTATGTAAGAAGGAATCGTGACATTTTTGCCTTGATTTGAAGTGTTCATGGAATTATCCGGGCGCAGTCGATTCTGAGTAGAATTTCCCTTTTTTATCGTCAACACGGCGAAAAAAAAGAGGATGATTCGAATCCTAGGGAACATCATGACGTATCTTTGCAGCAAAGTTTGGAACCTTTGATACAAATTAATTGATTTAATCTGAATATCTGTCATTGAAATAGTAATAGTTTATAGATAGGCTTGCAATCTTGAAACTTTGCGAAAGACGACATAGAGAAGAAAATAAATATTCCTCCCAAAGACTGCGCAGTCGATTCTGAACTCTCTCAAGGATAGAATGTGAAGATAGAGAAGCCCCAGTCAATGAAAGTAATACAATTTTTAACCTAATTTTACTTTGACAATGATGAGCTATGGTAAATAAAACAGATACTTCTAGGAAACAATAGAATGAGACAGCCATATATTCAACAATAATAGCAAAAGAACGGATATATTAGTTCCACTTGAAGTCTGAAATATAATTGAGGCAGAAGACGTGTTCTATGGGTGGAACTTGTCCGAAAGTCTAATTGGTCAGTAAGATAAAATAAGCTAAAGTCTGATCTGAGACGATGAAATGCTACTAGCTTGGTTTTTTGAGGTATTAAAAGCTACTTGTCAACTTTCCCTGTTAAAGCTGTTCGAGCGAAATCAGCTGAGTGACTACGAACAACTTCATTTAATGGAGGTGTTTCAGTAAACTATGATATCATTTCAGTATATATCTTGTAAGGATCTGCAGTTGCTCCTTGGTAGATTTTATTAAAATATAAAGTAGAAAGCGGTAAGGACAGCATAGAGAAACTTGCGGAACGCCTGTATCAATCCCACTACCTTTAGATGACCGTCATTTCTGCGTGATACATCGTGTGTGTATGCGGATATGGAAGCTGCCAAAAGCATCAGGTAATGCGATAAACCGGTCGAGTGTGTAGAACGTTTCTACAATCGCGGTAAACAGCACAAACGTCCTAGCTAAGACAAATGAATTGACTAAATACATGATTAACACGCGACAAATAAGCTTGTCAAGCCGAATTAAATGGGTTGAACTGTATTAATATTTTAGTAGTAATTTGAAGAACTGAAATTGGAAGAATCGTGAATGACTCGATTTTACACATTACCCCTCGTTGTCTCTTTTTGGATTGATGTCGAATATCTGTTACGAGTAGAAACCTGATTAATAATGGATATGTTATAAACATATAGTTAATTTTAAATAGTGTTAAAATTAATACTGGAATTTGTATGAAACTATATTTAATTTCTAATAGACCTATAATTTTTACAGGTAATATTAATGAACCTATAAATAGTTTTTAATAGATCCATAATTAATAGCAAAACATTTCATAAACCTACTTTTTGTAAATCTATAATTTTTACAGTAATTGTTTCTGAATCTATAATTAATTTTTAAAAGAATATATAATTAATACTCGAACTTTTATGAACCTATAATTAATTTTAATACACTTATATGTTTTACTGGAATTGTTTATTAAGTTATAATTAATTTTGATAGGCTTATAATTAATACCGGTGTTATTTATAAACCTATTATTAATTTTCAATATAATCATAATTAAAATCAGAAATTGTTTTGAACCCTTAATTAAATTTTACTAGGTCCATTATTAATCCTAGAACATTTTATGAACCTATCAGTCAGTCAGTTAAGTGCCATACGTGATACACGCTTAGGCGATCATGTCTCGAAAGAGACATGACTGCCTGGGCAGAAGATTATCCCGCAGTAGGTTGCCATTGCTTTCTGCGGTAGACTGGTTGTCGACCAAGGCTATAGAACCCAATCTGTTCTATTATTTAACCCATAACTGGAGGGAAGAGACGGATTAATACATTTCCCAAGGATATTTGCGCGTAAGTGAATACAATGGATTCAACTGGAATACGAACTCTGCTCTCCGGTTTCTCGTTCCGAGTCGATATCTACTGGACCACTACGCACATCCTTATGTGCGTTAACCCTTAATAGACACATAATTAATACCAAAATTTAGTATGAACCTAAAATTAATAGTGCGGCTTTGTAGATGCCATTTATAAATAGTTTTTTTTTCTGATGGTTATTCAGCAAACGAAACTTAGATGTGACCCAAAGCCAAATGTATTCATTACCGGAATTACTAGCAACTGAGAAGGTAACAGACGCTTGTTAATCATGACACCATATTGCAGTGCCTCAAATCAATAGAGGGTATTTTTAGTGGAGGAACTTTGGTTTAATAATATTTGCAGAGCATTTTCATCTGAATTCTGGAAATTTGTATTAGTCTATGTTGAACCTTTGAATTATTCTTTATAATTTGTAAGTTTGAAAGTTATGAGACATCACCTCATTTGATCTTGCCAAGCAAAATGAATAATATAAATAAAGAACATGATCTATTTCCAATAATCATTAATCATATAAATGTATCTGCAAAATAAATAATGTTTTTTATGACTATTTAAAAAGTGTTGGTTAGTTTGAAACAACAGAGAGAAAATAATGAATAGGGAGATTGTTTACAACAGTCATTTAAGTCAAGAAAATCCGAGAATGACTCATTGAGATAATGGATTTGGATTTGAGTTTTGTTTTACGGCATATCAGCCTATGTGGGTTATTTAATGCCAAAAAAGAGTTTTAAAATATTTTTTTAATGTTCGGTTATAGTAAAAAAGTTGATTTAGTCAGATTTTGACAAAAATTTTTTAGAAAACTGATGATGTCTTCTACTTTCGTATTCAAAAATGTATTGCTGGCAATCGTTTTTTTCTTAAGAAAATATTGTTTGTAATATTTTTCATTCAAAAGCGTATATTTTTCTATAAATGTCTATTTTTATATATATTATATTTCTATAAAAGTATTTTCATTCTTTCAAAGTGTTTTGACTCTAGTTTGGGCGTTAGCTATTTTCCCATAGCTGGGACCATAACAGGTGCTACCACTCCGAGTCAGAGTGGACCTGGCAACGGCAAAAATTAAGAGGTAGTTCCATGCTCCTCACAACCTCCCAATCAGAGGCCTTGCTGCTGGATGCAGTTTACCGTCATACCCAGGACCTTGAAATATTGCTTTTGATTCGGGTTAAATATGTGGCAACTGACGCCAATATAGCATAAGAAACCATGTTGTCATCCACTAAGCAGGTTATATCCACATTTGCTAATAATTGTAAAACTTTAATATCTTTAATACAAAACATTTCAAACAGAAATTACATTTGGGCAATCTTCTAAATCGTTAAAAGAGAATTTCCACGTTTTTAGTTTTGCTTTTAACTTATGGAAAAAGACAAGACATTGTGTCGATTTTATTACAACGGGGACGAAAGTAAAAAAAAAATAATTACATAGAAAAATGCACTAAAAAACGGAAATGTTTGTGAGAACAAGTCTTTTATTCTTTTGAAGATGACATTTCCTAACGGAATGGTTGAATGTTGAAATATATTTTCTTTGTTCTTTTTTCTACCGTGGTAAAGCCAATCATCATCATCATCATCATCATCATCATCATCACAAAGAATATGAGTGTTACTGTTCTTATACCACTTATTATCTTAATCCTTGTGACCTTCTACTGCCTTATCTCTATTAGGTGTAGTCGTTGAATACTCACACGAATAAAGAAGGATATCAAGTGACAGTAAGTCTTTCAATGTTCTTGCAATATCCTTAGAATTCTCACTGTTGTTCGTAATGCGTTTCCCATTTATTTTAAACACATTTGAAATCTCCTGTAATCTCAATAACGACTTTTTACTTTAAAAAATTTACCTTTAAAAACTCCCATAATATTTAACAGTCCACGAGCTGTTTTACAGATATTTAAAAATATCTACACACTCTTCTATCCACATTCCATGGAGTATTGGAACAACAATATATAATATTTGAATAATACTCCAGTTTTTCATAAAGGTCGTATCTTCAAGACATTTTCGAAATTAAACGAAACGAGTAGATGTACGTGTGTACAAGACCTGCGAGATTTAGGATTTTCATTCGATCGGAATTACGTCAACCCTTGTTCGACCACAAAACGTAAACGGTGAGTTGCTGTCGGATCTGGTCAGCAACGCGTAAGTGAACGACAATCACGTAAAATCGATTTTGGTGAATTAAGATGGGATCCATAACGATCCCATCCAGTCCCACAAATTTTCTTGTCAGTTCTCTGGCCTTAAGAAGCCAGGCATGTAGTATATTGGGCTGGCTTATAGAGCATTCTTTTTTATGAGCGGGAGTAGTGTGTGCACACCATAGACGGATGTAGTTTTTTAAATGTTTAATGTTTAAATGGCGACTTTCACCAACTTTTGGGTCACATCTATGAACTTTGGAAAACATTAATCGGGGAACTAAGCGGACTCAATAGCCCGGGCTGATAAGTCTGTTTATCTTAAATAAAAACTCATCTGTGGAATTCCCTCCCACAAGACTGCTTCCCCGACGGCTACAATCTCCAGGAGTTTAAATGTAAGGTCACTAGACACCTCCTAACAAACTAACCCGCCTCCATTCTTTCAAACACTCTTCCCACCCACCCAACTATCTATCACCCCACTTCTGACATTTCCTATATCTAACCACTCTTTCTATTTATCTTCCCCCATGTTGCCCCAAGCGCATTAGTGGCAGTGGAATGCCTTGCTTGGGGTGAAATGATTAAAAAAAAATCTCTATCTTGACTAGAGAGTACCGAGCCTGTCGGTATTCCCTATTCGACAGTATTGGCTTGGTCGTGTATTTACGAGGACGAACAAAAAGTATCGGTACGGTTATTATGACAGCGGAGATGAAGAATGAAACTGTTTCGTACAAATTGACATTGAATGCTGTCACGTATAAACAGCGAGTTATAACGTTGGCAGTCTATTCTCTTATTTATAGTAATGCTTGGAATGAAAGTGTAACGAGCGTCATTGTCTCACGACACTGCAATATATAGGTGACCTTGTCTTATGCAGCATTTGTTTGTACTATACGACATTCTTCGGTTTCGACATTCCCTTTATTTTCCAGATCTTGTCCATGAAAAGCAAAAAGATGCGATGAGGTAGTCCCAGGAATGATTATATAACTGGTGAAATGACCCAGAAATGATTCTATCACTTGTAAAATGACCCAGAAATGATTCTATCAATAGTAAAATGATCTAGGAATGATTCCTTTAATTGAAGCAAAACTGAATAATGCGTGTACCTTCAGAAGGCAATTACTTTGAAGGGGATTAAACATCGAATGGATATGCATTGGTTTGTTTTTATAACACTAGTTTTTTTCTATCAGACCTCAGAAATACACATTTCTTTTTAATAGTATCACTCCGAGCAGCAGGCTACATAAGAGTAAAAAGATTAGATAGGAGACAGTGAAGAGAGTGAAGAGAAAAACGAACCAGTTAGAAAGGAGCAAGAGATGGATGAGAATACAGGTGTGATGACATTTGCAAAGGTGGAGAGAAAGGAAAGGATATACAGGGTGGTGAAGAAAGAATTAGAGTCAAGTGGTTAAGAGATGGGTATTGACATTGAATTTAAATTCCTGGAGGTTGTAGCCGCAAGGAAAGCAAGAATATGGATGCGAATTCCACTGGCGGGAAGTGCGAGAAAAGAAGCTAAAGGAGTAGAATTGTTGTTTGCATTTGGTTGATCGAACTGTGAATGGATGAGACCCAGTTGCCAGTCTGGTTGTACGAGTAAACAACTGCTGCAGAGGCACCAGTGACTTAAGTTTGTTGGAGTAGAAGCCATAAAAGTATTTATGGAACAGACAAAAGGAAGCCACATCCCGTCGGTGGAGACATCGCTGGTGTAGAGCCGCCAAGTCGCTACCAATCACATTACTGATTATTCTTCGGAGCCTGTCAAGAACATTGAGATGAACAGCAGGGGCGCCTGATCATATATGGCAGCAGTACTCCATGCACGGACAAATGGTTGATTTGTACAAATGCAGGATAGATTCAGGCGGGAAAAAAATCCTGGTACGACACATTGATCCAACCTTCCTAGCAGTGGATTTAGCTATTGACTCAATGTAGTGGTTCCACTTATGATCGGAAAAGAGAGTAAGACCGAGGAGACGGAGCGTATTGCTCTCAGGGAGACTCGCTTGGTCCATGCTTATGGAAAGCAGGACAGGTTGCCTGTGATCATTGACAGACAACAGCTTGGTCTTAGACGCATTGAAATTTATAAGCCACTTCTTACTCCAATTCACTACAGAATATAGATCCCTCTCAAGATCAGCAGCGAGTTTATGTTTGTCCGCCATGCCGGATTTCTTACTGATGCGGGAGCACATTGTGGTGTCATCTGCGTAGATGCCTACTTGGCTCTCGTCTGGGAGATCTTTTATGAAAATAAGGAAGAGCGTCGGGCATAACATAGAGCTCCGAGGGAGAACAGAGTTTGTACAATAGGATGTAGAGGCATGCCCATTCAAGACGACCTTCATTATGCGGTTATTTAGAAAATATTGGATCAGATCAAGCAAGCGTCCGGTAATACCGTAACCCCGTAGCTTGCATAGAAGGCCAGCGTGCCAAACCCTGTCAAAAACCTTGGAGATATCCAGAGCAACAGCACGAGCGTCGCAGGACTAATCAAGGGCCTTGAACATGTACTCCGTAATGGTCGTTAGCATGTCGGCCGTGGACCTGGCAAAGCGGAAACCATACTGCTTGCCAGAGAAGAGTTTATGGGCAGTAAGATGTTGAACTATTTAAGCGTTAATAATGGCCCCGAACACCTTCCCGAAAATTGGTAGAAACTGATGAGGCGATAGTTGGAAGTGTCTGAGGGTTCACCAGAGTTCTTAAATACAGGAACGACAGCATGCAAGAAAACAGGAAGCAGAAAGGCAGTAGTTATACAGTTTAAATAGGACAGTGGAGAGTTCAGGAGCACATTTCTTAAGGACAATCACAGGGATTCCATCACCACCGCTCGCCTTATGGGGGTCAAGTTTTGATATTACTGGAGATATTACGGTCGGGGTAATATATGCATCGTACAGTTTACACTCAGTTCTAATAGAGAAGTCGGGTGAGGGTACTCCAGATGAGTCAAATGTGGAGTTGGATGAGAATCTGCGAGCAAAGCACTCTGCCTTGTCCGCTGATGATGTGAGGACCTATAGAGAATTTACTATTGTTCAGCACCCGTTTGCATAACCTCTAATAGTCCTTGGAGCCGAACTTGCAGTCAGCTATGCGCTGTCTCATTCTCTCTGCAAACAACCGCTTGGCGTCATTCAGGATTCCTTGCACTCATTACGAGCAGACGTGAATAGGCGCCTATTGTGGTCAGATGACTGACTCCGAAATAGTAGGAAGTAGTGGTTCCTTTGGGCAATGGCGGCCGAACAGGCAGGAGAGAACCAAGCGGAGGAATGAGGATTGAGACGAAAGTTCCTGGTAGATATGAAGGCGTCAATCACAGCTTTCACCCAGGACGAAATCTCAGAGGCACAGTCATCAAATGGGAGATCGAGAACTTTTCTCCAATGGACGTCGCATAGGAAATCGCGAAAGGCGTCCCAGTCAGCTGTTTGGTAGCAGTAGGTGGTCCTATAGGTAGGAGGCTACTGGGGGGAGTGAGAGTGGAGAGAAATGTTAAGAGAGGCAACAGTATGGTCAGAGTTGCCGAGAGGGAAAGCTGCGAGACTTGGCAGGAGTCAGGTGCAGAGGGAAAGCATATATCTAGTAGAGAGGCGTGTCCAGAGAGAGTGCTTAAAAAGCGTGTGGGTAAGTCCACTACTTGCGTAAGGGATTGAGAAATGGCAAAGTTCATGGCGTGGTTGCCAGCAGAATCAGTAACAGAGTCTTTAAGCCACTCAGCATGATGCGCGTTAAGGCCTCCGAATACAATTATGTGAGCAAATGGGTGGTAGGAAGTATCCTTATCTATATCAGAAATGCTGTCTAGAAGGAAGCAGTCGGGAGAGGAGGGGGAATAGTAAAGAAAGAAAAGGTAGGTAACCGAACTGAGAAGTGACAGACGGAAACATATATATTGGTGGTCAGGGGATTCGAGTGATACGCCCTAGTACAGGAAGGTGTTCACTAACCTAGACCCCCAGCCCATGCATATCGACAGTAGAATCTTTCTTTAAGAGGGAAAGATAACCAGGGATGACGAAGTCAAGGGAGGGAAATGATGAGGGACTTTTCGTGGAGGAAAGCTTCTACACTACAAAAGTTAGTACGAATGCCCTGGATGTTACTGAAAGAAATGTTAAGAGATTTTGGTGATATGCCCTTATGAAAATGTTTTGGACATTTCTATAAGCAATTAATTTTCTATCTTTAAATAAACTATTCTTATCCGGGTTACCAATATGTAGAGATTAGAGTTTCTTTGCGGGTTCCTTGTGAGATCACCAAATATTTAAGAAGCTTGAATATGTCTATCAAACTGGCTTTGTGCCTAACAGAGTCGAAGTCCCCACAATTTAAAATTATCAGAAGGTTAAAAGATAAAACTGCCTCGGTTGCATAAATAAATAAAAATTTATTTATGGAATAGCATGACATTATTTTTCATGTCTGAAATTATTAAAACTAGGAAAATATTCTAACAGAAAGAGTAGTAAAACGTTTAAAAATTAAGAGTTCGTTTGGTCAGCAAAAGATGAGTCTATTCTCTCACTGTGTGTATTAACAGTTAGTACTGACATATCTGTTTTTCTCCTTTTGTGGACGGCGAGTAGGTGAAGAGGAAGAAGGAGAGATAAAATAAAACGCGAGAGAGAAGGAGAGAGTGTGTGTCTAAGAGTTGCCCGGGCAGTTATGTTCGATCAGCGATCAACAATTTCTGCCACATGATGGCTACTGTTGTCTCTGTTCACTGCCCGCTTGTCTCTCTGATTTAACCTACTTTTTTGATTTACTTCAAAAATCTTTTTGACATCGGCTAGTTACTTTTTCTTAGTTTGTAAATCGCTCACTTATCATTGGTTAAAACATTATTTGATAGAAACTCGTGAAATTTGCCTTGGTCGTTGTTCTTTTGTACGAAGCCAATCTTTGTTTTCTATTGGTTAAATATATATTTCGCACTGGCTCACGAATTTAAAAACAGCGAAGAAAAGACAATCATTTTATTTTAATCATTCTATTTTACATTGACTTAGTTACAGGTAAATGCTATTATTATAAGTATTTCTGGTTCTCAGATAATGTATTAGATTATAATACAATTACGATATTCCATTCTATTCAATATCCATTGAATGGTCAACAGAAACGCTGTAACTTCCTATTAAATTTTGTGTTCACGCGCGTATGCGGATGTCTCCTTGAGTGATTATATATTGTCCAAATTAACCTCAACATAAGCACAGAAAAGTTACATTTTCTTCAAATTTGGAAAATAACACATGTAAGCTACTCAAACTGATCAATCCTGTGTGTTTAAATCGAAGAATCAATAAAATGGTTTCGAAATCGGCTCCCCGGAAAAATCGATAAACATTAGAATCACTTTAGATAAGTAACTATAAAATGTAAAGTAAAAAAAAAAAAAAAAAAAGCATAATATAATCAATTAAGTGCATCCAATCTTTATTTAACTGAAGCTATAGTTGAGCCAAACAAAACCCGAGAACAAATCTCATGTCTTTAAAATTTGGGTTTAGTCTTTGCCATTCACACTTCATCGTTTTTAGATCAACGGAAATTACAAAAAAAAAATGAGACATTGCACATAAAAAAAGTTACTCATGATTAACGTTGGATTACTTATAGAGTGTTTTCAACTATTTACAAGCCCCAGAAGCCACTCCAGTTAGAGGTTTACAGCGTAAAAGATAAAGTTTATGTGATTATTTGAGGAAGATAACAGTTAATCATAGACATTAACATTTTAAAATTTTTATAGGGATCGGGAAAATATTTTCTGGGGCATTGGAAGAAACTGCTCGAGTGGAATACGAAGGAATGATGGTGGCTCGCTACGACATGCGCATCATGGCGGATTTATGCTGTTTAGGTTAGAACTGGTTGAAATAAGGAATGCAATAAGCACTTTTAAAGGGGAATAACGATGGAGCAGCATGTAACATTTCGCCGCTTTTTCACCGGAATAATGTGACTTCCCTGTTTCTCTTCTACAAATATTTTCACAGCTCCTGCTCTAATGACCCTAGCTAATGACCCTGGTACCCTCTATATATGAATTTACTCTTGTTACTAGACTAGCAACTAGGTCTTACCATTTTACAGTGAAACCGATAAAATGTAACCGCAATTTCAACTCTTCAGTTTCTTTTCTCGCACTTCCCACCTGTGGAAGAATTTCAGTGTAAGGTTAATCGTCATCACCTATTTCACAAACTAGCATACTTTCTCTCAAGCTCTTTTCTCTATCCACTCCACCCCATGACGCAAACATTCTCATCCATCTATTACCCTCTTTCTTACACACCCTACCCCTTTTTCTCATCAGTTTTAACCCCCTATGTAACCCCCTGCGCAACAATGGAAGTATAACTGCCTTGTTTAGGGTGAAATGATAAAGAAAATTGGTTGTATGATGGGAAAAAATTCATCACAATGACGCGGAGACATTTTGAATTTATCCAGTCTGGAGAGTGAAGACTGGAAAGTATCTGCCCTTATATGTCAAAGTACTCCACTTTTGAACTGATATGGCTCTTGTAACGGAAGTGGAGATTAGGCGGATTTAACGAACCGATATTTTTTCAACATCTTTGCGATGGATTGTATAGAAGAGTTCTAACTTGAGGTGTGGATTCAGTTTAAGGCCAAATAGAACTCAAAGGAACATTCATTGATTGGTCATAGTTCGTGGCCCGACTGGTATCGACGAAATGTTACTAGTTTGGTTTTCGAGGTATTTAATGTAAACAGCCAGTTTTCCTTCCAGTGAGATATAAGAGTAAGGTCAGAGGAGAAGTTAACATCTGATCGTCTATAATTCTAGCAAATGTTTTGCCGTAAATATAAAGTAAACATTAAGTACAATTTTTACATTATTCCGACTATTGTCTTCATCTTTGTTGTTTGTGGATTTAGACGTTGGTTAGTTTGGCTCAAAGAGTTGTGAGTTCAATATCAGGCTACAGCAGTAGTGAACAAGTAACTTCGTGAGTCGCTTTAGTAAGAGATAATTCGTGACTACTAAAAGAGGCTTCACGCAAAAAAATGAGAATGATATAACGCAGCGATTGTAATAAAGGGTTCGGTTCGAAATTTCTAGTACACGAAGAAAGCCGGAGCGTACAACGGCCGAAACGTCGTACAAATGGCAATAAAGATGAGGATAATAGTAAATGTGTAAATACTAGCTCATCTAATTTGGAAAAAGAAAAACATTAAGTAGTCTAATACAGCTTAGTAATCTATCTATCTATCTATCTATCTATCTATCTATCTATCTATCTATCTATCTATCTATCTATCAAGTTAACTAAATCCTTCATAAAAGTCTCTTATCGTCAAGTTCGAGATTCTGAGGCATCTGGAACCACCTCATAATTTCTGTTGTTCCCAGGTTGGTAGTGCCTTTTAGGGTTTTAACCCCCCTAAAAAAAAAACAAACAAACCTATAACTTATTCTTTTCTTTTCTCTCTAACTTTGAAATTGTCTTCACACCTCTGTTCCCATATTTCTCTTGCTCTTTTTCTGACATTTCCTGTAACGCTTTTTTTCTCTTTACTTGTATCTAAACTTTTAATCTTCTATGTAGCCCCTTTCGCATCAGTGGCGGTACCGCCTTGCTTGGGATGAAACGATTAAAAAAACAAAACAAAAAATAAAACTTCAAAGAAATCTCAAAACAACACACATATCAACACCTTTATTACTCATATCTACACAAATATGTAAATGCACACAAACTGTGCATTATCTACCATGTATTCAACTGTGAAAGCAAAATAACATACTTGTATTGCTTCCATGTTCCCAAGAAAATAAAATTTCGGAATTATAAAGAGATGGTGTATGTCGAAGTGAATGCTCGTCAATATCATCGAAGATGAAGAAAAAATGTGAAGCAACTGAAATGTGGTTCTACAGAAGGATGCTGCGGGTATCATGGACCGAGCATGTGAGCAATGATGAAGTTTTGAAAAGGATGGAAACGAATAGGAAATTAATACTGAGCATCAGGAAGAGACATCTAAAGTTCCTGAGATATGCAATAAGCAAGGCGGGCTTGGAGAACCTGATACTAACAGACCAGATAGAGGGTTGGAGAGACAGGGGAAAACAGCGAATAACGTACCCTACTGCACTGAGCATTTGGATGGCAGAACGGTGGTTGCGTGGTGTAACAGGAGAAAGCGTGCTAAGTGCCACCAGAGATAGGAAGACGAGGAAAGCCATGATCGTCTACGTCCTGAAAGGACAAGGAAGATAGATGTCGTGAAACACAACTCAATTATTCAAGTTGAGACAATAAGTCTGTAGTATGATATATATATATATATATATATATATATATATATATATATATAAATGCAAACTTATCACTATACTCGTTTCGAAAAACCCTCCGCGTATATATGCGGAAGGAAAAAATGGTTGTAAAAAAAGAAAGAGCTAAGCACATGATCATCAGCCAAAGCGATTTGGACCGAGCCAGTACGTAGCCCAAAGAAACAGCCCGAGACGAATAATCAATAACAAAAAAGCGCTCAATTCATACGCAGAGCAGAATAAGTAAATTAACCTAGTGCGCCAACAAAGCTACCAAAATTTCACTTAAACGGATCTTCAGGGAACGCTGGCTCCAACCTTCCATGAAGATCCGTTTAAGTGAAACCTTGGTAGGTTTGTTGTCTCACTAAGTATATATATATATATATATATATATATATATATATATATATATATTGTAACTAAGTTGTTGATGCATTTACTTTTATAAAGAGTGCTCGATACAAATGTAAAGCGTTATACTGTAATGGTTGTTACAATGTTTTTTCAATTCCTAGTATCACTACACAAAAAATGTCTCATGTTTCGAAGCCAGCCCATTATGTTTTTGGCTTCTTCGTCAGGTGATTTTTTAGAATTTAGGATTTCTAAAAAAGAGGAAGTATATATATATATATATATTATAATCGTTTCACCCCGAGCAAGGCATTTCACTGCCACTATTGCGCAGGGGGTTATATAGAGGGGAAAGTGGTGAGAAAGGATGGCTAGATATAGGAAATGTTACATAGAGGGGGAAGTGGTGAGAAAGGATGGTCGGATATAAGAAATGTCACAAGGAGGGTGATAGACGGGTAAGGATACCGAGAATGAGGCTTGGGTAGATGATGAGAGTGCTGGGAGAAAAGATGCAAGTTAGTGTGGTAGGAGGTGTCTATTGACCTTACATTTAAACTCCTGGAGATTGTAGCTGTCGGGAAAGCAGACATGTGGATGGCTATTCAACAGGCGGGAACGAGAGAAAAGAAGCTGTTGGAGTAGAAATTGCGGTTATATCTTATCTGTTTCACTGTAAAATGGTGGGACCTAGTTGCTAATCTACTATCTCGTGTAAATTCGTATCTAGGCGGCACCAGTGATCTAAGTTAATTGGAGCAGAAGCCGAATCAGAAGTATTTATAGAAGAGGCACAGTGAAGCCTCTTCACGTCGGTGAGATAGTGGTTGTAGCTGGTCTGCTAAGTCAAAATCGATCACTTTACAGATTCTCCGTTGTATTTTGTCAAGAAGCCCGAGGAGAGTAGCAGGGGCATCTGACCAGATGTGGCAGCAGTATTCAATACACGGGAGGATGGTAGATTTTTATATGTGTAGGATAGATTCAGACGGGAAAAACTTCCGGGTCTTGCACAGAGAACCGATTTTCATAGTGGCGGATTTAGCAATGGATTCGATATAGTCATTCCATTTGAGGTCCACCGAGGCGTAGTATTTTATTCTCTGGGAGGCAGGCCTGTTCCATGCTAATGAGAGGTATATGCGATTGTCTAATGTATATAAAAATATATATGTATATATAAATATATATATATATATTACTTGTAATTTGAATGTCTTTATTATGGCATAGGTAAATATCTTTCCAACCATCTTCCATCTATTTGTTGAATTTGATAACCTATCATTTCTTACACTTTTCCTTCACTTTATATTGACATTTGTTGCGTCAATGTATTAAAACGGAGAACTGTGACCAAGGTTACGGTTCTGTGATAGCCAAACATTAGTTCGAATAGAAGGTCAAGAGTGAATTTAATTAACACCTTGTTCTCTATATGTCATCTTTAACTTATTAATATAGCTTTCTACGATTTTGTCTTCTCTTGAACGGACAGCTTGCATTTTCTGGATAGTAAAACAATCTGCCTCCCAAATAGATACGACATGCTTTTTTTTATTTTAAGCATTTCACCCAAGGAAGGCGATAAAGCCACTAATACGCAAGGGGTTACTGAAAGGGAAAGGGAATAAGAGTAATTTAGTGAAAAGGATGAACAGTAAAAGAACAGAATTTGGGCAGACAGAAGATGGCAATTGATGTTACAATGACATTTTTTAAGATTCTAGGTGGCGGGTGAATGAAGAAATCGGAAGAGAATTCTACAGTAGAGAAGAAAAAAAATTAGAGTAGAAAGTAAAATTATAAGACATAATAGCTGAGCTTGTAGTAAGCTTAAATTCGCGCATTCAAGGGAACAAGGAGGAAAACGCAATAACTCGATAGAAAAACTGACATGAAAATATAAAAAAAAATACAGATGGAAACAAATCACAACTGTGAGAAATGACAGGAGTTTTGATGTCAGGTCATGACCGATAATATGACAGACCCTTTTTTGAGAATCACAAAATATATAGCAGCAGCTCTGGACACGTTATAGCAATTAACATTCAATCTAAAGACAAATGATAAATTTATAAATATGCAAGATAAATTCTAATGAGAAAAAGCTTGTCACCGCACAGCGAACCAACTTACTTAGGAAGTAATTCAAAAGAATTGCCCCACTTCATATATGTATAAAACATAAACGCAAAAATATGAGTCCCTTTCCTCGGGGTTACCATTAATCATGATGATGAGGGATAGAAATGTTTCTTTTAGGCGAATAAAGTATAACTATTTAGGAGGCGTTAAAATTCACATACCGTTTATTGCTCTAGTTGACGACATATTGGTAATCATTTTCGAGAGCAACCAACAGTTTTACGGTGTATAAACTGTCAATTTTACTTATAAGACAGAAGTAAATAGATGTGTCATCTGAATAAATATCTCGTGGTGTACTGCTGATATCGAGATGGTCGTTGATGAATCAACCTAGGTCTACGGATAAAGCCCGCATTAATGCGAAACAACTCGAGACCTGGACATTCAACTTTTCAGTAGCGGATGAAGTCAAATATCTAACCTGATACATCATTGACCGTTGGAGTATGAAGATGCCTAGCGTGCTAAACCCAATCAATGCTTTTCGAGATATCTAACGCCACACTCCGAGTAAAACCGTTCTTGTTTAAAGACTGGTAGCCAAATTCAGCAATACTTGCGTGCACACAGTCAGCTGACCTCAAAGAACGACATCTATGTTTTTTTTTTTATCATTTCACCCCGAGCAAGGCGGAAACGCCACTGATGTGCAGGGGGTTACGTAAATGTAAAAATATTAATTAGAAAAGAATGAGGAGTACAAACTAGTTAGAAAGGAACAACAGAAAGCTGAGAAAGCAGGTGCGATGACAGATACATAGGTGGAGAGAAAGGGGAGGGGAGAGAGATAGAGCCCAGTGGTTAGTAGATGAGTATTGACTTTGCATTTAAATTTCTGGAGGTTGTAGCCGTCAGGAAAGCAAGAATACGGGAGTGAGTTCCACAGGCGGGAAGTGCGAGAGAAGAAGCTGCAGGAGTATGAAAGAAGATTGTGTGAAGTGGCACGATTAACCTATTTAGTTTTGAATAGAATATTGAGTACTTTGCTAAAAACAAGTAATGAGACGATAATCTGTGGGTTTAGAAGGTCCACCATTGTTTTTAACGACAACGACGACAGAAGAGGATTTTAACAAGTTGGAAATTAATTTGAACCCTTAGTTATTCTTAAATATCTCGTGGTGTACTGCTGATATCGAGACGGTCGTTGATGAAGATACGAATCAACCTAGGTCTACGGATAAAGCCCGCATTAATGCGAAACAATCTCGAGACCTGGACATTCAACTTTTCAGTATAACGGGTGGCGTAACAATGTTTGTCAGGAAAAATTAAATTGCTGATCCAGTTTTAACTTGTAGAAGGAATGATCTGATATTTTCCCTCCACAGCTGTGGAAAAACAAAACGGTAACTGGGAACTAGTAAACTCGGAATTAAAAACCATCGAAAATGTTGGTTGATTTTTCTCATTTAGCGGCATATCTTTATAGCTTATCTAATGCTGAAATCTAAATATTTTGTATGCAATTTTATTTGTTTGAAATAATTTTCGTGATAAAAATCTTACTAATTAACCTATAGATGGGGATAAGTCGTAGATTCATACCTTTCCAATCGTATTTGAGTGTAAGTAAATATAACGAAGCAAACTAGAATTGTGACTCCAAAAGCCAGGGTATTCACAAGTGGTTACCAATGTAGTAAAACAATGGAGAAAGCAGAGAAAACATCATGTTTATTAGGAAAGAATTAATGACAATTTACATATAACAACGGAAAGCAGTGGAAAGATGTGATCCTATACATCCCGTAGGGACATTGTATTAATTAAAAAGCTGACGGCGTCGCAGATATATTTAAGAAAAAGCTACGAAAATTACGTCTTCAAGCAGTCTCACAGAAAGCTGACAAAATAATTAATCAAGGTGAAGGCTACTTAAACTGACAGTGACAAATCATGTTTGAAAAGACAAGTTATGAAGTGGAAATTAATAAAAATGAAGCAACAGAAACGTCAGTTTTAATAAACACAGCTAAAATTATTAGCTGAAAAAAAAATTCATGATCAAAATGAAAACAGAATTCACTGTCATTCGGATCGCTCGGTACTAAAATACTGAATTTATCAAACACCTTGATGATATCCTAGCGAATATTTGTAGCTGAAATTGCAAAGCAGTTTTACCTTACTAGCCGTTCGGATTGTGAGCTGTGAGTTTAACATATTATCTTGTATCTTTCTATCCTACTCTCTAAAACGCCACCATTTTGTCCGTGCCCAGCGTGAACTAGCACTAGGTTTCATTTCGGCTTGAATTCTTTAAATGTAAATCATTTTCATGTATTTTTGCATTTCTTTATGTATATATTTGTTTTTCGTTAAATTTGATTTCATATCATCCTTATCCGTAATGTCTGCCGTCACTATTTTTTGTTTTTTCTTTAACTTGTTTAAAAGTTTCTGTTGCAGTCGGATTTTAACTAAGTTAAAACTTTTAAATCCTTATCTTTTTTATTTTTTTTTCTAATTTTATTTTTTTTTCAAATTGGAGTAGATAGACACTACTATCGCCTGGTTCCCACTCCTCCCACCACTGTTGAACAGGAATAGAGGCTCATGTTTTGTTCACTGTTCAGGAAGTGGCTTTCGGCACTCTTCCTCTCCTCAGACCTCAGTATTGGTGCTTCCGCGATTTTTCTTGCGTTGTGCGTGGTTGGTGGTCATGTCTCTTCATTGTGAGGGTACTGGGTTGGTGGTTTCAATGTTGCAAATTCCGACTGGTAGTTAGGAGACCTAAATTTTGCGTAGTGTCAAGAGTGGATGCCCTGATCAACAATTGTATAATATCGGGGTTCTTGGAGTGCTATATCGCGCATGGATAGGACTCCCTGCATGCGCATCTGTTGAGCAACCCTGAAGCCACATTTTGCTGCAGACCACGCGTGTTCCAGTCAATGACCGTCTGCCTTCTCTAATCGAGGTCCCTCCTCATCAACAAAAATATGAACCACCGTATCTCAATAATAATAAAAAATAAACCAGGCAACGTAAAATCACCTAAACCGCCTTCAAGACCATCCATGGGGGTCTACGTCAGTGAACACCTCCCTCTAGCTAGGATGACATCTCTCGAATCATCTAACCGCCCATATGTTTGTTTCCGTCTGTCTCATCTCAAATCGATTATCTACCTTTTTTTTCTGTACCGCTCTCCCTCCTCTTCCGACTGCTCCCTGCTAGATAGTATCTCTGACATTATATATAAGACTATTTTCTACCACCAATTTGCTAACATATATGTGTTCGGAGATCTTAACACCCATCACGCCAAGTGGCTAGAAGACTATGTCACTAATTCTGCTGTCATTCACGCCATGAACTTTGCTATTTCTCAATCACTTACATACGTGCTGGATTCCCCAATGCGTTTTCCCAGTACCTCTTCACGACACACTTCTCTACTAGATCTCTGCTTTACCTCTGCACATGACTCCTGCCAAATTTCGCAGCTTTGCCTTCTCGGTAACTCCAAACATGCTGTCTTTTCTATTAATATCTCTCTTCACTCTCACTCCCCACCAGGAGCCTCCTACAAGCAGAAATTCTTAATGCTACCAGATGCGTTTTGCGATATCCTATGTTCACCCTCCCAGCTGAGGACTGCGTCCCTGAATTGATGCCTTCATACCAATTAGGAAGTTCCGTCTCAAACCTCAGTCATTCTCCTGTTTCTCTCATGTCTGTTCGGCCACCATAACCCACAGGAACGACTTCTTCTGGCTATTTTGGAGCCATGCGTCTGACCACAATAGGCGCCTATTTGCCTTCTCTCGTAATGAATGTAAGAAGATCTTGAATGACGCTAAGCTTTTGTTTGCTAAGAGAACGAGGCAGCGCTAGCTGCCCGCAAGTTCGGCACTTGCAAACGTGTGCTGAACAACAGCACATCCTCCATCCCTACATTAATCAATAAATTTGAGGTTCAAACGGCATCTGTGAAGAAATCCGAGTATTTTGATCGCAGATTCTCATCCAATTCTACATTTGACCCGTCTGAAGTATCCGCACCCGACTTCACTTTTAGAACTGAAGTTCAACTAAAAAATGTTCACGGAACTCCCTTTCTATTATCTAAGATAATCTTTAAAAAAATCCCGGTCATTGTCCTGCAAAATGTGCCCATGAACTCTTCTCTTTCCTCTCTAAATTCTATAATTATTGCCTCTGGGCTTTCTGTTTTCCTGTCTGCTGGAAGTACTCTTCTGTGTTTCCTGTATTTCAGAACTCAGGGGAACCGTAGGACCCATCGAATTATCGCCCTATAAGGCTCCTACCAATTTTCGGAAAAGCGTTCGATGATATTATCAATGCTGAAATAGTTCAACAACTTACTGACCATGTACTATTCTCAAACAAACAGTATTGATTCCGCTTTGCCAGGTCTACTGCCGATATGCCAACGACAATCACCGAATACATATACCAGGACCTCGATAAGTCCAGCGAGGCTCGAGGTGTTGACCTGAATTACTCCAAAGCTTTTGATAGAGTTTAGCACGCTGGCCTTCTGCACCAGCTATAGGGTTATGGTACCACTGGACGCTCGCTTGATTTGATCCAATCTTTCTTATCAAACCGCATAATGAAGGTTATCTTGAATGGGCATGCCTCCACATCCTACCACACGAACCTTGGTGTCCGCCAGGGATCTATCCTAGGCCTGATGTTTCTGATCATCATAAACGATTTCCGTGATGTGATCAAATCCCAAGTAGGCATCTACGCTGATGGCACTACCATTTCTTCCAGCCTCAGTAAGAAATATGACAAGGCGGCCAAAGATGTCCTCTGTGCTGTTCTCGAGAATGACCGGTACATATAGACTCCGAAACGGCTGAACCGATTGTCTTGAAAATTTACACAGTTGTACTATAAGCGCCTGCGAGTGTTCTTAGTTAGGTTTTGTGTCGACGTACTCCCCCGGTAATATCGAAAATCGATAATCGAAAAAATCGGGTGATAGAAGGAGTTGACCGATTTTAATCACATTTGATACACTCATAGAGAAAGACATAAGAAATGATATTCAGAAGTTTCAATATTGCAGTTCTTACAATAGAGCAGAAAATCGATAATATATATGTATAAAAGGCAAGATGTGTGTGTGGGTGTCTGTTTATTTGCATGTATGTCTGTATTTTTTTCAGCCCTTTTATTTTGGGTTTTGCTTCGGGTTTGGCTCTAAGTAGGTATAATTGTAGTTCTTAGTCTCAGCTATGATACCATTTACACAGAGGACTTATGTAGTCTTCAAAATTCAGTTTACGACGAAAAAAACTTATTTGATATCGATACCAGGAAATCAAATTTTGACTTACATCCATTCATTTTTCTTTCAGTCTCCTGTTTCCCTTTAACTGGAAACAACTATTGATTTTTAGTCTTTCGTGCTAACGTCCAAAGAGTCTGAGCTCCAGGACAATGGATTACTTTTAAAGCTTTCATTACACCCGAGCAACGCCGGGATATACTGCTAGTTATTTCAATAAATACCTATTTGGTAAACTAAGATATCATATTTCCTGTGACTGTGCCAAGACGACATCATTATAACAATAATTGTTGTTGGCATCCGCTCGCATGCAGCGTCGGCATCATCATCCTCTCTCCCTATTCCTATTCATGGTGGTAGTGGTTGCAGAGATGGCTGTCAATCTAAGACAATTTAACGAGTCCATTTGCGCGAATTTGATTTTAATGACAACTCTGCGCAACGGAGAAGCCCACACACTTAGCCAGGAGCGAAAAACTTGTGGCTCAAAAGGGAATAAGACAGGCCATATCTGAAAAACAAGGTTTCATCGGGTGGTTTCAACGGTTGGTCTAACAATGTCCGCCTCCTTGGTTACGCCAGCCTGAGTGGCGTTGCCCTATTCGACAGTTAGAGTCTTCCGGGGTTGGTCGCTTTCAATTTGCCATTTCGTTTTTGACATTACTACCATGGATGGCCCTACAGGGTTAGAACTCTAGACGGCTTCGCACTTGAGATCACTGGGATAAGTAAATCCTCTATTATAACAAGGAAGGGCCATATATACACTGGACGTCTGAGTGAACATCTCGTTATCAAATATTTCTATTTGATTTATTATTTAATGACTCTCAAAGAAACTATTTAATACATAAGAAGAAAAAAACTAATAATATTACAAAATTAGCATTAAGCATATACATATCATTTTTACTGTTGTTGCGAAAGATATTTGAAGTACAAAAATAAAGAAAGAAAATAAAATTAATCAAAGTCACTATCCGCTAACAAAATTGAATGAAAATAAAATTGGCAGTGTTAACTCAGAGGACATCTAAATAGATCAACGATGCCCATTTAATATTAAAGCTTGAAACAAATTTCAGGGCCGATTTTATTTAAAAACAAAGAAGACTCAAAATTATAGCCTATTTCGTGCGTTAATTTTCCTCATATAATCTATTAATGCCCTCCATCTCATCATAACTTGTCATTTGCATACTTTCGAATTGTCCGAAATAGTGTAATCAGGCCGGTGAAACTAAAATAAAATAACTAAAGAAATTTAAATAATTGAAAAGTGTTCTCGCAGAAGATGGAAAATAGGACCCAAAGATGCATTGGAATCGACAAGGACGCATTTCAGAAGCAAATCAAATTACTGAGAGACAGGAAAATCTCATTGGAAAGAAAGAAGAGAGTGCTGGACTGCTGTGTGATATCTGTCTTTTTCTATGGAAATGAAGGTTGAACGATCTCCTCAAGGATGAAGGAAAGGTTTGAGGTACTAGAAATCTGGTTTTACAGAAAGATGCTGAGGTTACCATGGACTGAACAAGTGAGCAAAGATGAGTTGTTGGATAGGATGCATACGAGACGAAAACATACTTAACAACAAATGGAGGGGCTGGATAATTTAATACTCACAAAACTGATAAAAAAAGAGAGAGACAGAAAAAAGTAGTGTAAGACATACTTTATAAGCCTGAGCAAATTGATATCAGTGCGGGATTTTGAAGATAGACCAAATGGAAAAATATTGAGAGCTGTACAAGAGAAAAGTGGAAGTCCATGATCGCCTACGTCATGAAGTGATGCGGCACATGCAGAAAAATGCTATTAGCCCTGTCGAGTGGGAATTTCGATTTTAAAATTTTCTTCAGCATGCTAAGAAACTATTGTCAAGTGACAAATAGAATCCCTTATATATAAGACCATGAGGGTTTGATATCTTGGCTGCTGCGATTATGACTTCCCACAGCTATACGGTGTGAGTTTATCGTGAGCCACTACCCTCTAGTGATGTGAATTGCTCCTGTTTAAAAAATAATCATTCAATGTAGCAATCATTGCTTTTTTCTCAGTTGCGAAAAAAATTTTTTTGAAATGGGAAACTTTCCAGATAATCCTAGATTCAAAGACGATCGTTGAACATCGTCTTCGCTTTAAAAAATGTTGGAACAATAAAGTAAATGATGATTGAATTCAAGGAGCTGAATAAAAAAAAAATGTTGGACAAGATTAAGGATGACGACGCACTGCAAATTGTGAAAATGGTTACGTTTTAATCATTTAAACAAAACAATACGGAAGGAATTTTTTTTTTAATTTGCGGTCTAAAACGTCTGTGTTTTTGCTGCCAAAATGATGGCTTTTGACTATCTACCATGATATTAAGGATTGTATCAACCTCTGTGGGAGCGTCAGTTAAAAAGTCTTCGCCAACCTGGTTCCATACCCGATGTTTAACTCCGTCAAGAGCGGCAATTAATCATTGGGTAGTTCCAGGTCATATGTATCAACAGTAATTCATATTTGGTTTGAACTGACACTTGTAAAGCAGAAGCAAATATATATATATATATATATATATATATATATATATATATATATATATATGTATATATATAGTTTATAAAGGAAAACTCAACATGTCATATTAGTTATAAACTATAGTTCATTTCAATGAGCTTAATTAGCTGATATCATCAGACTCTTTTACAAAATTTCCTCCATTTGGCATGTTCATTCCGGCAGAAATTTTATTAAGAGACAAGAAAATTTCGTTGCACACTAAAAAGATAGTACTAGATTGTTATGTGATGTCTGTCCTTCAATATATTAGCGAATGCTGGACAATCTCATCAAAGATAAAGGGAAGACTTGAAGTAAGTGAAATGTGATTCTACAGAAAGATGCTGAAGATACCACAGACGATAGACGTGAGCAATGACGAGCTTATGGAAACGATGGAAACAAGAAGGAAACTGATACATAACATCACAAAAAGAGAGCTGAAGTTTTTGGGACATGTAATGAAGAAGATGTACGTTGTGGTGCAGTGGTTATCGGATCGGAACGAAAAATCGGGGAGCCGAGTTCGAATTCTAGTTGAATTCATTGCATGCACTTACGCGCAAATACCTTTGGGAAAAGTATTAATCCGTCTCTTCCTTCCAGTTATGGCTTATATAAAAGGACAGATTGGGATCTACAGCCTTGGCTGGAAACTAGTCTACCGCAGAAAGCAATGGCAACCTACTGCGGGATAATGTTCTGCCTAGTCAGTCATAATCGCCCATGCGTGTTTCACGTATGGCACTTAAATGGTGGAGTGGGGATTAAGTGGGATAACACGGGAAGGGATATTAAGAGCGACAAGAGATCGGTAGGTGAGGAAGGCCATGATCGTCTACGTCTCCGAAGAGACAGGGCAAGAAGAAGAAGAAGAAGAAGAAGAAGAAGAAGAAGAAGAAGAAGAAGAAATATGAATCATAGCAAAATGCAGAAGGAATTCTGTAGTATAAGGATAAACAATATCTGGCAGCAAGGAAGGTGTAGTCACCTTTTAATTGCTGTTATTATCAAGTTCAGCCTGAACCGAAGAGGTATCACCTATAATTGAAGGGTAAATAGTGAAAACGCAAACTAAATCTAAAACTACGAAGGCCTAAAAATGCATTTTATATTAAAATTTACAACAATACATATTTATATGAAAACAATCAGTAATACTTTTTTAAAGTAAATTGACCAGCAATAAATGTTATGGTAGAATAACCACAAATAACTTTCATCTGTAGTTAAAGGCATACAGTTGTGTTCAAAATATATTTAGTTGAAACCATAAAATTGTGTTAAAAATCATTACAATTTGGTAGCCAATAAACCATGTTGATAGTAAACCACAAACAAAAACAAAACACTATGAACGACTAACAATGCATTTTGTTAATAATTCAACGAACATTACTAAAATATCTGTTTATAGCACAATGAACAACAATATATGTTATCTGTAATTTAAAGGCATACACTTACGTCAGAATATTTGAATTTCGGTATTACATAACCGAAATAAAACTTGATATGCCGCTAAACACAACCAAATCGCCAAAGCAACAACGAACAAAAAATCTTTACATATGTACATATGAAATATGGGCTGAACTTAAAAAAAAAACGACAATTAATGACAGTGTAACCGTTCATCTTTCAGGAGTTATTTCCATAATCCCTGCTAATATATTATCCTTATATTCGTGGGAGTGCTAAGGAGACCTAAACTGGGAAACGATATGGTTTATATATATTTTAAACACAGAATTATAGCATATACTACTCTTGTATTTCTTAAATAGTTCAGGATAAAAATAAATGATGAGGGAATTGAAGACGCCTGTCAAAAGTTACGCGAGAAACATATGACATACTGGATAATGTGAGAAATACTATTAGACTAAACCAGAAACTGTTATAGAAATAAAAAAAGAATAACATTGTGAGACATTCCAAACCAATTTTCTATTCCAAGCGAGAAGATTGAACCAAATAGTTCTAATAGAAAATTTTCTACCTTGAAGACATTATCGAGAACTAAAAAAAGCGAAAAAATATCAAAATTCCTGTATTTAGCATAAAAAATATAGAAGGTTAGTCGTTCACATTATCATGACTGAAATGAAAATAATAAAAAAATTCTTAAATAAAATCTAAAAAGAAAACAATAAAACATTGTTTTGTAGATAAAGTGAAGATTTGGCATTATCAAGACGATCCCGTGGACTGCTTGGAAATTAAAAATAGTACTAAAAAAACTGAACAGATTTCTAACCAATTAATCTTCACAAATAACCTACAGGTATCTGGTGCCAACATGCAAAGAAGAAGAATTAGCAGCAACAAATCAATTAACAAAATAATAATAAGAAGAAATGATGCTACTGTTGATGATGATAATGTCGTCATCGATGTTGATGATGTATTGAGAAATTAAGAAAATATCCTGTTCACTGCCACATTTATTCTTTTACAGATGTGTCAGTCTAATTACGCACTGTTCATTTCTGTTCATGAGCGAGTTTAGAGGAAGAAGAATGTTGGCCGGATGTCGAGATAGTTTCTCTGTTTCTTTTTTTTTAAGTTTAAAGAATGAAGCGGACAAGATGACGGGGGTGGGGGTTAAATCAAGACACTTCAGAACATCGTCAGTCTGAGCGAAGTGAGTTATCTGATGCGATATAGATTCGATGAAATAATGAAGTTGTCAGCATACTCCAATGTCTGCTAGGATACTGAGAATGGTGCAATTCGGTCTCCGAGATATAAGATCAAGATATCTCGTGCGAACAAGCAATTGCCAGAAGAGAAAGAAAAAGTAAAATAAATGATGATAATGATGATGATGATGTCGTCGTCGATATAAATGATGACTTGCCGAATTAAGAAAATATCCTGCTCTGTACCACAAATTTAATTTATATTTGCCTCGACAACGACCCAACCTTCTTTCCATATGTACACATGAAATCTGGGCTGAACATTTAAAGAAACGATAATTACTGACAGGGTAAACCGTTCATCATTTAAGGGATGTTTCCATAATACCTACCAATATATTATCATTGTTGTCCTGGAAGCGTTAAGAAGATCTAAATTGAGAAACGATATGGTTTATATATATCTTAAGCACAGAATTACAGCATATTCTGCCCTTGTATTTTTTTTAAATACTTCAGGATAAAAATAAATGATGAGGGAATTGAAGGGGCCTGTCAAAAGTTTACTCGAGAATCATGATATGACATACTAGAGAATGTTAGAAATACTACTAGACTAAAACAGAGGCTGTCATAGAAAAAAACAAAATAACTTATTGTGAGACATTCCAAACCAATTTCCTATTTCAAGCGAGAAGATTGAACCAAATAGTTCTAATAGTCGATATAAATGATGACTGGCCGAAGTAAGAAAATATCCTGGTCAGTACCGGAAATTTCCTTTACTTTTGCCTCGCCTTAAAACAGAATGGACACGCACTTATCATGCGCGTATATAGGGGAGAGAATTTTTCTCTTTCGGTTTTGATTTATAATGCTAAAAGAGGAACGAAGTAAAGTGATTAGAAATTAAATCAGAATTCCTTAAAATACTCTTGGTCTCATCGGACTACGTTATCTGACGTGTAGGACTTATAGATTCAATGAAAATTGAAGTTGTAAAGACGATTCAAGTTTCTGCAAAGATACTGAAAATAGTGTCAGAGCGATGAACGTATTTTCCACCATTCGCTCCCTTGATATAACATCAAGATATTTGGTGCGAAGAAGCAAATGCCTGAAAAATAGTAATAAACATAACAATAATGTCTTGTGGAATTAAGAACGAGATTTACACTAAATCTCTTATTTGCTACAACGAATTTGCTCGTCAGTTACCCGATTTGATAAAGATTGGTACGTCCGCTATGAGCTGAGACTTTGACCATTTATGAATGAGGGTAGTGTGGGAGCATTGTGGCTGAGTGTCGGATAAATGATTGGTAGATGAGTGACTATAACATGATAAATACTAGAAAAGTCCACATTATGCGTACAGTCTCCGTCTACTTTGAAAGAACGATAATCGTTAACCTAAGGTTGAGTTAAGTTGCTGTTCCAAACTTTATATTAATCTTGGTTATTATGGTCACCACGTTTCGACCATTACTCATTCCAGCCTTCTTCAGATCTATCTCTCCGTATTCTGTAAAGTTCTTGGGCTTTCGAACCGCAGCCTTTATTCAATCTACCAGTGAAATTCGTTCACAGAGACAAAATTTCATATCACTTAAACCTCACCGTTAATGTTTACCTTTGTTTCTTTATCTCATTTTTTTTGTTTCAATAATATATATAAAAGAGTATGACAATTTTTCAGCACTACCAGACCAAGAGTTTGAACACAAAACTACGAACAAACTCGATATATTTTAACGATCATTTGAATGACAATGCCACATGTTCAAAATTTTAATAAATTTAACGAGTACGAAGAGCAAAATCTGAAAATGGCTGATGAGTACAAAGCTAAAACGTTGTGAATAAAGAACGTAAGATGTGCTTTCTGGTCGTGTTGACATGTAAAAAAATAATTGTAAAGTATCGACAAAATTCTAACAATTACTAGTGCGTTGTGGTGCAGTTGATATCGACTCAGAACGAGAGATCAGGGTACCGAGTTCAAATTCCAGTTGAGTTCCTTGCATTCAGTTACGCGCAAATACCATTGGGAAAGGTATTAGTCCGTCTCTTTCTTTAGGTTATGGGTTAAATAATAGGACAAATTGGGTTCTATAGACTTGGCTGGCAACCAGTCTACCGTAGAAAGCAATGGCAACCTACTGCAAGGTAATCTTCTGCCCAGTCAGTCATGTCTCTTTCGAAACATGATCGTCCAATGCGTGTATCACGTATGACACTTAACTGACTGACCTTACAGTAATATAAGATACGAATTTTAATTTCTTAGTTGAGTAATTTAAATTCCCATTTAGCAATATATTTGCGAGTATTTAATAATAAAAAGCGTTAAGAAATTAGCCCTCAGTATTCGTTTAGTTTGATTTGTACTTAAATTTTATTCATGAAAATTTCACCTAGCATTGTTTAGTTTTGTGGGCGTCATTAATAAGTATTTCTGTAAGCTGTGTTTACGAAAACATTTGTAACTAGCATATATGAACAGAAAAGGAAGCGTATAATTTAAATCTATTTCCTGATAATTACAGATATAGTCTCTTTGAAGAATGCAAGTGTTTAATAATTTTAAACGATATGGTTCTTCAGCAACTGAAGAGCAATACTTATTTTTAGATCTGGTTTCTACCCTTGCTGTAAATATATTTTTTTGCGTTACTCAAAGCACAACTGAATATATAATTATGTGGTTTAGATTTTTATGTTAGTGATAGAAGTAGTAAACTAAAATTATTTACGGTTGTCCAAAAGTTCATTGCATAAATACTATTTAGTAAATGCAAAGAAGTATGATATAGTATTAAAAAATGAATGTCTTCCTACAAAAATAATCGCATGAACAACAAATTTAACCGCCACTTCTCCTTCAACAATTTTCTTTATCACACTTCGTGCCTCTCTTCCGTTTACTTGCTGACCTAATAGCTACAATCTGCAAAATTCGAAATGCAAATTCAATCGCCATTTTTCCTTCCTCTTGAATCGCGTTTATCTTTTATCTTTTCTTCAATACCCCCTGTACTTAGTATTTTCTCTCGGTGCAACCCCCTGCGCATTAGCGGTGGTCTCACCTTCCTTTAAGTGATATGATTTATCACCCCCACACAAAAAAACAAACAAACAAACAAACAAAATAAAAAAAATAAAAAAAACAAAAACAAAATAGAGCAATGTAAGATAAAGTGTACGATAGTTTAATCAAGTATACATCATCATCGTCTGTGTATTCATACCATTGACCACCAAATTCAAAGGACAAAAATCCACTAAAATCAAAATGCTAGTAAATGGAGTTGTTGTCTGGATGCAAATCAAGTAGATAAGAAATGCAGATTATGAGAATATTTATTATAGAATTTATTATAGAAATATTTATTATAGAAATGAAGAGTTAAGATTGTAGTTATCAGGTAAGCTTTCTTTCTGGAACTTTCTCCACAGCAGCGGCGCTCGGGAAGAAAATAACGGCATAATTTCTCTTTTACCAAGGGTATACAAAGTGAATAAAAACAAATTAATCGGAGTTACATGGAATGACGGATAATTATTGAAAAGTCTGAATTTCTGGAAATATATATATATATATATATATATATATATATATATATATATATATAAATGGATATGTCTGTCTGTGTGTGTGTCTGTTTATATGTTTCTATTCTAACGAACCCTACTCCTCCGAAAACGTTGGTCCGATTTCAACCAAAATTAGGTTACTTGTCGATCATGAAAGAATTTTTAATCAATTTACAAAGTACAGCAGAACTAACTGAAATTCTTAGAATTTCCGATCTCTTCTGCTCCGAGTCATCTTATGCGAATTCAACCAAAATCGGGTAACTTGTAGATTAAGACCCGAACCTTTGATGTACACAAAATTTTTCAAATCAATGGGCTTGTTTTGTCAAAACACAACAACAAACATAATTTCCTTAGGTCTATTGTGAACTTCATGCATTTCTCCAAGACGCATCACTCAAACTCAACCAAAATCGAGTCACTAGTAGATCAACATCTGATACTATGATATACGAATAAAAATTTTAATTGGCACACAATGTTGCTTTTTTTTTATTTCTTTGAAACGCTTAGTTGTATTCCAATAAAAATCAGTATTTTTAACGTATATCTTAACAATTCACGTTTTCTACAAGGTGCCAACTCCTCCTCTGTTTCAGAGACAATACACCTACTTCTTCCGCGTAACAACGTCATCGCATCACATTACAGGCTCTCGTAATGCCGGCTCCCGTTCTTCCAATTGTACATACATCATTCCCGTTTTCTGGCAAAATTGACTAACCGTGAATCCCGTTTTACAAATACAACAATAACCAATACTTCCCGTTTATTTTTTAACATACGCGTCACGGCAACCTCATACTGAAGTTTTTGAATAAGCTTTTGATATTAACAGTTCAACATAACCACTAAAAACTCTGAGCAACGCCAGGCGATAGAGCTAGTAAAGAATATATTTCTTCAGATCATTTTAAGGCTAAATTACGATAAAATAGCGAGAGGCTTGTGAGGTTTCGTTTATAAGAAAGGGGTTGTAAGTTAGACAATAATCACCACACAAGATATGCTGAACATTTTTCAACTCATATTTGAAAGTGAGGAATAGAAAGCTCAAGTTAAAATATGACAAAAATAACTCATTTTATATATGATCTGACTCTTGTTAAAATAGAATATATTACCATATTTGTTGCGTGCAAATCATATCTTTTTCACTTATATGTTGAGTTACATGACGGATATTAAATTCTAATATCAACCTGTTCCCAAGGTTGATCTGTAAGTCGTTATTTGCAGCATACAAATATGTAGAATCGATAGCAGTTGACGCAACAGTGTGTAAGAGGTTAGTGTTCCTGGGAGCCTAATTTCGGTAGGCAGTTCCAACTAGTAACAGTTTAGGAGAAGAAGCTTATCTAATTAGAACTTCATTCGAATGAAATACGGGGAAGAAAAGAATGATTCGAGCCTGTGTCTGTGGCATGGCGCGTCTTAGCTGTGAATGTCTGAACTAGTGGAACTAAAGAATGTAGCTCATGTGTATTTCTTCCATCAAAATAGCGATAAAGTAGTGAAACGTTAGTAACGTTTCTGCTGTGGAAGAATGGTTTTGGGGTGGAAAATAGCCCATTATTCACAAGGCTGCGTAAATTGGAATGAATTCTCTAAAGCTGAAATAGGAGATTAGACAACTGCAGCCTAGTTGTGGCAGAAATACTACATTCTTAGACTAACCTGATTTTTGTAAAAATCGAGAAGTGCAGGACTCAGATTTACTTGGTTGTATAAGGGGCCGCCAATTTTTCTTGCTTCTTCAACGATAGATTGTATATCTGTGTTCTAGTTAAGCTCGACAAGTGGTTGCGGTGTATCATAAATATTTTAAAATTTACTTCTGAAAAAATATCGTTTCATTGTTTTTAAAGAGACTTTGTTAATGTTTCTGTAAAAGCTTGGAATAAGTTGAATATAAATTACACTGTCAGATGTTGTTAACAGAGAATTTCTAAAATTATTAGAGGAAGCAAAACTACTGCCATTTTTTTTATTCAGGAAGTAAAAGTTATGGATAAGTATTAACTCGTAAAAGAAGAAATTTAAAATATAAATATAGCAAATATAACTTTTAATGTAAAATTAAAATGATAACTTGTATAACTTGTATATAAATTTCTGAATAATTTCAAAATATTCTATATTTCTTATGTATGATAAATCAACTAAAATTTTAAACTACAACTACAGACGTGTACATTTACAAATGTTTCTGTCTATGTCTTATTATTTGGTTTTCTACGGCTTATCAACCTACCATTCGTTTCTGCGTTGAATAAGGTTGTCAAATCTGGAAGGGTAGTCTTGCTATTCTTGTTGCGGTTTTCAACAAAAGTCAAAGAAGGATCTGCAATGTAATAGAACCTGACTTGGCATCTCTTCTGTCACATTCTCACTTTTCCCTCTGTTTTTTTCTACAAATATCTTCAGGGCAACTGCTCTGACAATCTTCGTTTCCTGATGCACCGACCACATGCAGTTACGCGTACATCTACTTCCCACTCTTTTTCCGTCGAATGAGTTAAATGCATTTTATTCTAATAGTTTCTTTTATGGCAATTTCAGCTTTTAGAACCCCAGTGCTTCTCTGATAGCTACAATTTCCAAACGTTTAACTGCAACGTCAATTGTCATCTTATATCTTATATCCCATTCTTCTCTTATCTTTTCTTCGACATCCCATGTACCTTGCTTTTTCCTTCATTGTGATCCCATGCTCACATGTGACAGACCTGCTTTTTTGTTGTTAATTGATTATAGAGATAAAATATTTTAGAGACTGTAAGGATTTAGTTATAGATGTTTACTAACGTATAATTGGGAGAAGAAGAGATAGATTGATAACTTTCTCAAGAGTATTAGCGTGTAAGTGAATATAAACAACCCAACTTATATTGGAACACGTCTCTACGATTAAAAATTTCGAGCTGTTATCTATTACCCCACCTGCAATTCCAATTTTTCTGCACCTGGTATTCTCATGCACTCACCCATCTAGAATATCTACCAGGTCAGGTAGCTATTCCCTGTTGCAAGATGTTTACTTAGACACATTTGTTTTTACATTATTCGGACTATTGTCCTCATCTTTGTTGCCATTTGTACAATTTTAAAATCGTTGTAAGCTCCGGCATTCAGGTGCTAGGAATTTCGAAACTAACTACAATCACTGGGTTATATGAACCCCATTCATTGCGTAGTGGTGTCTATTTTAGTAGTCATGAGTTGTCTCCCTCTAACCCTGTAAACTACTTGTTCGCCACTGCTATAGCCTGGTATTGAACTCACAACTCATTGGGTCAAGTCACATAAACTAATCAACTATCCTAAAAGACATGTGGCCCAGTGGATATAGACATTGGTGAGTTCGTGTGACTTGACCTAAAGAGTTGTGAGTTCAGTCAATACTACCTCATTTCATAAATATAGACAAATATATCTGCGCTTGCTCAATGCCTAAAATACATCTGCGCATGCTCAATGTAACTGTTGTAAATATCCTGAGTAAATCTTAGTTACAATCTTTGAAATATAGCGTGATTACCACTTCGAACAAAGCCGGTAAACTCCAAGACACCATGACTGATGACATTGTGCTAGAACAACCATTGACAGTTTCTGAAAAGTTACTACCCATATTAACTCACACTGCTAGGGTCAACAAAATGACGCACGCTGGTATCGTCTTTCCAAGATGCTTACACGGTCACTATGTGAATGAATGCGATGCAAAGATTTACATAAAAATACTAAACCATATATACGTATGTGTATTCGTGCTTCTGTGCATTTGCTTGTGTGAAATTAATTTTCAGCTAGTGTTGTGTCTTCGAGCAAGGGCCAGGAAATCTCAGTGGAAAGGAAGGTGTTTTGGGACTTTTTAGAAGAAGTGTGATTGGTGGAAAAGTACGAATGGTTGAATATATTTTTAGGCTTATAATTGGACATGAGAAAATTGGAGTTACAACACACACACACATTTATATATATATATATATGTATAAATGTGTGTATGTATGCATATATGTATGTGTGTATGTATGACATCAATTTCAATACATTACTTATGGTTTACTTTTTTGGATTTTTTCTCGAACTCTTATTCTGCTATATTCTTTCGTATGCCTCAGGCAAAGATCGTGAAACTGAAATTAAAAACTGTAAATTGGATATATTATTCCTTATATAAACTCGTTTTCTTTTCAAATTTACGAAAGACATTTGTTAATATCATCCTTACTGACATTTTTCACAATGTCCAATAAAATAATATATAACATTTATACATGCAGGCCAATTAGCAAGTTTTTTTTTTAACAGCCTCCGACATAATTTTATACCAAATTGGGTATCAGTATGTTCGAAAACAGGTTGCTACTCAAACGGCAGTTCGTGAAATGACAAAACATCCGCTTGCTCAATTTCACTGACCAAATTGGATCCATAACAATACACAGGTATCTATGTATAGCGAAGTTTAGTTCAGTCTAAAGGGCTTCTTTTATCAGTCAAAAGAACTTCATTTTTTTTAAAATTTAAATTGTCAATATTGATGTTTATTTGTATTAGGAAGATATCTTAATATTTTCTTTGTAAAATTTCGTCCTAAATTAAAAACAAAAGGCATCAATATTTTTATAAAAATGCATCTTGTTTATTTCCCTTTTTGCAACTCTCACGCAACTCACTTCACATCAACATTATTTTCCTTCTCTTATCCATTTTCTGTCATCCCCTCTAATTCTGTACTTCCTTACTTGGGGTGAAAAGATTATAAAAACAAAAACAACAGTATTTGATTGATTTAGAAAAACCGACAGGATGATTCTTGTGTTTCTATTTTATTGACACAGAATAAAACTCTTCAGTAAAAGGATGCTTCTTTGGATTTTCTGCCTAGAAATAACAGAATAAACGTTCAATGAGAGAATCAGTGCGACGAAAATCTCCCAGACGAGTTATCTCTCTGTGAAATAGCTTTTAACACCAAACTATTTAATCGGGTGTCTGTTTATGTTATCTTTTTCAATTGGTCTGAGGTATCTATAATGCTTATCTAGAAGTAGAAAACCATTCACAGTTATAGTCTGGAAGAAACAAGCGTCTATATATTTCAAGAGTTGGACATATATCCATTTGAGAGGTGAGACTATTATTTGATAATATAAATTGTTTCATAAAAAGTAATTTTCTACTTTCTGTTAGTTGAATCTATTTTGAATAATTTTCTGTTTTGCTTTTTAGTTAACATTTTATGACTTAAGTCTCTTTCCGGATTGTGAGAGAATGCTGTGGAAGCTTGCCAAAAAAAAAATATCAGAATGCTTTCATCATTGTTACTCTCAAGAAGATATGCACCTCAAGGCGCGACATAATCTTTCTCTCTGATACGATAACCCTCATCAACACAATTTTTACTGTCATGAAACAAAACACTTTTTTAGCTAACTTTATTCTGCTGATTACGAAAATCACCTTATATTTTCATGATTTGCTATGGTTTTTGCTATACTGAATTTGCTCATTTTTCCAAAAGAACAATTTACGAGTTTGGCTGATAATAACATTTAGTTAAAAAAAGTTTTAAAAACTCATCAGTTTTTACGTAGTCAGAAGAATTTCTGCCAAACACTTGAAACAAACTGCTTTTATTTAAAAAAAATATGTTTGGTGTCAAACATTTTAAAATATAAGTAATAATTTTTCTAATTTATCACCAAAATTCAAATTAACTGATAAAGTTTATCAGTAATATAAGCTAGCAATAATATCATTTTTTAATAATTAAGGATCATTTTTAACGTAACCATCTAGATAAATTTCCAGATAACTGCGGCGACGTCAGTGATGAGCAATGAGCAGGGGGAAAAATTCCATCACGATATCAAAACAATGGAAGAACGCTACCAGGGACGGTGGGACAAATGAATGATGGCCGACTGATTTGGTATAAAGAAGACTTAACATTGAACATGACTGCCAATCAAGAAAAAAACTTTTTACCATAGATTTTATGGTCAGGAATGTTTTATTTCTGTTGTTAGTTTATTAAATGATTTGATGAAATTACTTGTTTGTATTGGTATATTCAATAGTGTTATTTTTAAAAACCTATGGTCAGATTTTTACTGAAAAAAACAGTATTACTCAGTAAGCAGATCAAAATTTGTTGGCTTAGATACGAATTGAGAAGTTTCTGCAATTTTCATTAGTCTGTATCATGTTTTTATTTAAAAAAATGAGGCATTTCTTCACAACAGAAACGGTAGATAATAAAGAAAAGTAAAGGTCATTTTCAGATTCAACTCTAAGAAATAAGCTAAAAATATATTTGGTGTCTCGACAACATTTCAATTTTTTGTCCAGTGTAATAACCGCTGACGTCAATTCGTCCACCCCTCTAACCCCAAACGCAAGTCTTGCACAATCTAAGCAAAAAAGGATAACATTTCTACGACGTATACTGTCTAGAAGATACTAAAATTGCTTGATATTTACATCTAGTTAAACTCTTGAGCAATAAGACGGTTAAAGAACTTTCTAGGTAAAAATTAATACAAAAATGAATTTCTTTTTAAATAATTAGACTTTCTAGGCCTTCCTAATTCTAAATCTTGATTTAAAAAAAAATGAATAAAATCTTCAATAATTTATCAGGTTGTAAAGCAAATAGAAACTAGATTAATTGAAACGAAGAATTTGGAATATCTGAACAGTTTTGATTTCTCAAAAGAGATAGTTCCAAATGAAACCGCTTAAGTACTTAAATTTTAATCACAAAAAGTCTTGAGAGATTTCTTTCAAAAATGGAACACTCAAATTCTCTCACATTGAATTGCTTGCTCTTGCATTAATGTGTGGTATAGATCATTCAAAAGTTTCGTATTCATTCACGTGTTTTGACTAATATGTCAATTTGCAAAAAAATTGAATGTAAAATTAATTGTAATACTAAAGAAAACTAAGTATTTCTGCCAAAAGTAAGTATTACTTCGGCATTTCAATACGCCTCAACGTATCAATCAAACTGAACCAAAAACACGCCGTACTCAGCTCAGACAATACAACCCTATAAACGTAAGCATATAGCTAATCGACGAAAAAAGAAACCAATGCAGAAAGTCTGAGTAACGGCGAGTGAATGGGGAGAAGCTCAGTGACCAATCCTCATCGCATATAACAGTTTTCAAGATGCGTGGGTCCAAGGCAACCGTTCGTTTTCGTCTTGCATAGTTTGGGATTTTCTCGATTGGGGCCGCCCGCGGCGGGAACCAGACTCATTCGATGCGGACAGAGAGCAACGCCCTTCGATCGGACTGTCGGGTTGCTTCAGAACGCAGCTCAAATCAGGTGGGAGAGAGAGATAGTTATCTACATGAATATGTCCGCTCTATCACTGATATTGAGCGCTTTGAAATAAGTACCACGCATATATAATATATATATATAAATAATATATATATATATAATTGCATATATACCTGGGCCCGACGCTCTTCCTTATTTTCATCAACGACCTCCCGGATGAGATCAGTTCCCTAGTAGGCATCTACGCAGACGACACCACAATATACTCCCTCACCAGTAAGAAACCTGTCGCGGCGGACAGACATAATCTCGCTGCTGACATTGAATGGGATCTACACTCTGTGGTGAATTGAGGCAAGAAGTGGCTTGTCAACTTCAATGCATCTAAGACAAAGCTGTTGTCTGTCAACCATCACAGGCAACCTCTCCTGCCTCCCATAAGCATGAACCAAGCGATTCTCCCTGAGAGCAACACACTACGCCTCCTCGCCCTTACCCTCTCCTCAGACCTCAAATGGAACCACTATATTGGAACTCGCTCCCATATTCTTCCTTTCCTGACGGCTACAATCTCCAGAAATTTAAATGCAATGTCAATACTCATCTATTAACCACTGGACTCTAGCTCTCTCTCCCCACCCCCGTATATCCTTCTCTTTCTCTCCACCTATGTATCTGTCATCGCACCTCCATTCTCAGCTTTCTGTTGCTCCTTTCTAACTAGTTTGTACTCCTCACTCTTTTCTAATTAATCTTTTTACAGTTATGTAGCCCCTTGCACATCAGTGGCATTTCTGCTTTGCTCGGGGTGAAATGATTAAAAAAAAATATATATATATTGATATTTATAATTATATACATATACTTTTCACACACACACACACACACACACACACACACACACACATATATATATATATATATATATATAGCATACTGAAAGAGGTTGTTCAAACGAAATAAATTGGTATAGAAGTAAAAAGTGTCAGAAGACGTGAACATTTTACTGAAATTATAGATTTATTATTATTATTATAAATAATATTTATCTTTTGTATAATACATTAAATTTCGATAATCTTATTTCTGTCCCTACACGTGTTTCGAATACAAATTTAACTTTCAGGCGAATAAATTATAAATTATTTTCACACTGGTTTGGTATTAGAATTGCACACACGCAAAATTGGATGAAAATTGCTGAAAACAATTTTGAAGAAAAAAGACGAACTGAAATTTCTTAAATCGATGGCAAAAAAAATTCTGGCCAATGAAAAGTGAACGATTCTCAAAACTGATAAAAATTTAACAAGCCATTGTGAAAATACCCAACAAACAAACACGCAGATAAACTTTCTAACCTGTTCAACGACTACGTATCTATATATATACGTGGAGTTTTCGGCACTGTGAAAAACAAATGGATCTCGATATGTAATGTAAGAATTTTATTCGCCTGAAGAAAGACTCGAAACACGTGTAGCGGCACAAAAACCATTAAGAACATTTAATGTATTATACAAAAGATAAATAATATTAATAGTCATAATATTAACAATAAGTTTACGCTTTAAACAAAACATTCACGACTTCTCATCAATTCCGCTCGTTAAACAATCTTTATTTCAGTTTTCAATATAGCACTACAATGAGAGAACGCCGTGAACGGAAACAAAACGTTGAAGCAACTCCTTGGTCTACAAAAATACCTAAAAGAAAAAATCATAAAATTAAATGAAAAAAGTGAACACAATAGTAAAAAAAAAAAAAACAAGAAATACAACGAGTTTACCAGCTCACACATTAAAATAAAAGGACAAAACCTCAAACTGTTGGGCAATATAATGAACCAAGGAAACTTAACATTTTACAATGACATCACAAAAAATTGTCGCCGTATACAGAACATTTAACGAAGAGAAAACATCTTCATATCAAGAAAATTTCTAGAATTAATGACAGCTTAAGATAGAGAGGAAAGGAAAAAAACAAATCAAAAGAACCCTCAGCCTAAACAAACTAAATGCAAAAAATTATGCAAAAAATTCACGGAAATAAACACACTGCTAAGAAAAATAAAACACACATAACCTAAAAAACCCAAAGATTCTTATTAGAATTATGGGAATCCAAATATAAGGATGAAGAAAACAAAATCACGGGACATTCTGGAAGAGAAAATAACATAAATAAAAACACTGCCAAATCATGAGCAATGGGACAGTAAGTAAACAAGGAACAAAAAACAAATCCTTAATAAGAAATGAAATTCTGGACAAAGCACTTGCTCGGAAACCAATATGAATAACAAAATAGAGGTGAGCATTTCAGAGATTGCTACCCACACACAAACACCTGCATGCATCAGCTACACTCACCAGGTTATGTGGAATTACTCACTAAAGAAACCACACAACAAACGACTATTACATAACAATTTTAATGTTCACGAACCAGCTTATCCACCTATAAAATACACTCCCCAAGTCGTATCAGGCCGTCCAACAACGATTCCTCGCAACAGACCACTATTCTTCTTCTTCTTCTTCTTCTTCTTCTTCTTCTTCTTCTTCTTCTTCTTCTATGTGCCCTGTCACCTCAGGACGTAGGCGATCATGGCTCTCCACGTCTCCCTATCCCTTGTGGCTCTTAGTATGTTTGCTCCTGTTGCTCCTGGCAACCCCCGTTCCGTCATCCACCTGATCAGACCCTGCAAATATGTTATCCGCTGCCTTCCTCTGTCTCTCCTTCCTTCTATCTGACCAGTCAGTATCAGGTTCTTCAGGCTCTCTTTCCTCATGCATGTCCCAGGAACTTCAGTTGTCTCTTCCTGATGCTCAGCATCAGTTTCCTTTTGTTGCCATTCTTTCTAACACCTCGTCGTTGCTTGTATGCTCAGTCCACGATATCCGTAGCATCCTTCTGTAGAACCACATTTCGGCCGCTTCCAGTTTTGTCCTCATTTTCGATGATATTGTCCAGCATTCACTGCCGTATTGAAGAACTGACATCACGTAGCAGTCCAGCACTCTTTTCTTCGTTTCTATTGAGATTTTCCTGTGTGTTAGTATTTTGCTCATCTTCTGGAACGCGTCCTTTGCCATGTCAATTCGCCTTCGGATTTCCGTGTCGCACTTTCCATCTCCTGTTAGAACACTTCCTAGGTACTTAAATTCTTGGACTTGTTTGATTCTGTTATCCCCCACATGTATTTGGCATTTTGGGTTGTATCTTTTGCTGATGACCATGCACTCAGTTTTCTTAAAGTTTATTTGCAGTCCCTTCTTGTCACTCTCCACTGCTACTTTCTGTATGAGGTCTTGTGGTTTCCTTTCCGTGTCCGCAATCAGCACTGTATCGTCCGCATATCTTATGTTGTTCAGGTTGTGGCCTCCGATAACAAATCCTCGCGTGTCATCTAGGCTCCTACAGAACACAACTATAAAATATTCCCAACAAAACAAAACGGGTATTACTAATACAAATCTCACAATCGAAAAATATTCACCCATCCAAGAACAGCCAGACATACCAGCAAGAACGCAAACCCCTTACTACCCAGAAATTTCAAAACATAAATAAAGGTACCTTACTAACTAAAAAGCTTTTTTAGAACATTCGATCCGAAGGAAAATACCGATTTAAAAACACGATTTATTAATAATCTTTCCTCGTATTCTTTAAAAAAAGAGAAAATAAACCTTTTAGAGTTTTGTCTAAAATTGTGTCCTACACCAAAAATTAACATTATAGACTAAAAAAATACTTTAGAAAATTCGAACGAAAATTTAGACTTATAGAAACACATAACTACTGACAGATAAATAGTAAAAAATTAGCTAGAAATTTTCCAAATGAAAATGATAATTCAAATAAAATGAATATATTCTTTGTAAAAATCTGGGACATAAACTTTAAAAACACAAAAAGAAAAACAAAAAAAAATCTTACACTCAAACAAAAACTTGCATTAGAAAATATTCGTGAGAACAATGATATAATATGGGAAGCAGACAAGGGCAGTGCTGTAGTCATTATGGATAGAACTTACTACAAAACAAATATTCAAAATATGCTAGGAAACGAACATAACTACAGATTAATCAACCTTAATACAGATGAAAACATCTCATCAAAAACAAAAAAAAAATAATAGCTCTGCCTTACTCACAGTAGAATACTAAGAAATTTTCTTACATACTTTACTTTCTTTATAAAAAAGAATGTGCAATTTTACGGATATCCAAAGTTACATTAATCAAACTACAATTAAGACAGCTATGCAAGAACAGAATTCAAAATTTTTTCACACCCCAAATCTTAGTGAGCTTAAATTGAGACCTATTGTAGCATAGCCAACCGGCTCCACAAGCATACTGTAACCTAATAGATAAAATTACAACCGTACATCACAAAAAAGGTAGATCAGAGACAGCATACATTTCCTAAGCTTCATACCACTAAATGTCGACCCAAGTACACTAATAGTAACTTTTGATGTGAAAAGCTTGTATATCAAGTTATCCCATTAACTAAGGAAACAAGCCATTACATTTTGGATTGAAACACACCCAGAAATACTCCCTACACGCTTCATAAGAGAATTTTTTTTATACCGAGTATAGGACTAATTTTAGACAATAATTAATTCCAGTTAACAGCTATAACCACACACACACACACACACGTACACACACACACACACACACACACATATATATATAACGCAATTTAGAGACTTTTCAAAGCCTCTCGAACGTAGTCTGCTGTTTACTTTCGTGATACCTAGTCGCGAGAAAAACGAAAATAACAATTGAAAATGAATAACTTAAAATTTTCACTCCCTTAGAGAAGCATATGCGTTTTTCATGAAAAACATGAATTCTTGTAGTTTATCGGCTCGCGTTCAAATTCGGTGTAAGTTACTTAAGATTTTTTTGGTTCGGTTTCTTTTCTGGTTTAACAAATACGGTTGAGTAAAAGAAAGAGTGACTAAAAATAGAAATTTTTTTCGTGCGTTCAAAATTGAACTGATATTGACAATTTCTATGCAGTCTTTTTGGGGTTTTCAAGGGTTCTTAAGAATCCTGGTCGTCTGTAAGAAAACTCCTGGTCCCTAAGCATCCTCGTGGTCTGTAAGAATCTTTGTGTGGTCCTATGAATCCTCGTCACCAAGTTATTGCGGTTTGTTGGGGAGAGAAATAAAGACCCAAACACGGAATAGTGTTAAACGAATCAATTCCAAAAACAGTGAGTGATCGGCGGAACTTTTAGTTGGAGTTATCTGCTGGAATAGAGTCCACTGCCAATCTGCTGTATAGAGAAGAACTGCTACTTAGATGTAGTTCAGAAGAGTTCACTATGTCATATGTGTAAGTCACCATATCAATATATGCAATATATAATTAACTGTAAAAGATGAAGAGATTAAACTAAAAATAAGAAAATTTAAGAACTAAAAATAAAAAAGATTTGGAAAAATATAAACAATAAATTCGGTGGAAAATGAAGAGGAAATCTAAAGAAAAGATTAAACGGTTGACAAGAGAATTTACTTATTAAAAATGTCAATAACCTAAAAATACAATTTTTTAATCATTTCACCCCAAGCAAGGCATTCTACAGCCACTGTTGCGCCGGGTGTAAATGTCGGGAGGAGGGTAATAGACATATAGCGAGGATGGGGTGGGGTAGATGGGGGAAGAGTTTGAGAGAATGGATGCGAGTTAGTGTGATAGGAAATGTCTATTGCCCTTTACATTTAAATTCCTGGAGATTGTAGCTGTCGGGGAAGCAAGTATATGGAAGGGAGTTCCACACGCGGGAAGTGCGAGAAAGAAGCTGTTAAATTAGAAATAGCGGTTACATTTTATCGGTTTCACAGTATAAGGCAGAGACCTATTTGCTAATCTAGTAGCTCGTATAACTTTCTACCTAGGGGCACCAGTGAAATATGTTCATCGGAGCAGTAGCCATGAAAGTACTTATAGAAGAGGCACAGGGAAGCCACATCACGCCGGTGAGAGAGTGACTGTAGCCGGGCTGCCAAGTCGGTATCAATTTCATTACAGACTTTCCGTTGGGTTTTGTCAAGAACCCCGAGGAGGGCATCCGACCAGATGTGGAAGCAGTATTCAATACTAATGGTAGATTTATATATAAACAGGATGGACTCAGACGGAAAAAACTTCCTGGTCCTGCACAGAGAACCGACTTTCATAATAGCAGATTTAGCAATGGATTCTATATAGTCATCCCACTAGAAGTCCGCTGAGAGTGTGAGGCCAAGAAGGCATAGTGTTTTACTCTCTGGGACGCTGGCCTGCTCCATACTAATGGGAGATAGGAGCGATTTTCTATGTTGGTCGCTTTTAAAATAGAACTATTAGTTATTAACAAGAGATAATAAAAGTAGGTAAAGTGTGATCACAAAAGAAATTAAAAATTAAAAACCGTAGTCTGGTTATGACCAGAGATTACATAAAACAACTTTGGTGGCGAGAAAAGTGAAAATTAAAAAAAAAAAACGCTGAAAAGAAAAATCAAAAGATTCAGTACAAAGAAAGAAAGAAATAGACGAAGAATAAAATAAATTGAAATAAACTTAGCGGACAGTTAGGGAAAAATAAAGTCTTTAGTAAAAAGTAAACCTAAAAGGTTACACATTAGTGACGCGACTTTAGAGTGAAGGACTTTTCTTTATTGACTGCTTTGTATATGGTGGAGTTTTGCATATGAATACAACACAGTTAATATCTGTAAATACGTAATTGTTTATTAATTATATTTTATTATTAGAAAAAATGATTAATACTTTATGTTAATTGCTAATACAATTGTTAATGCAATTGTTCTTTCCTCTATAATTTTGGCATAATGCAAAGACAATGTGTTTGCATTATGCTAAATAGTGGGTATTTATAGGATAAAAATCCATCAACTAACTAAAACACACAAAGTAAAATTGCACACCCCCAAAATCGGATTCAAACGACTGGAAACATTTTGGAAAAAAAACAATCCAAGGGAAATTTTACAAGTCAGCATGAAAAGTAAAATTCTGGATCCTGATTTAATAGGAAATCGAAAGTTGATATAAGACCTCAGTCAAATCTTTTTTTTACACCTAAAGAAAAGGCCTGCTGGAGCCGGTCACGTGGTAAAACTACTACTTAAACGACATCTCTTGACCGGTCAAATTGAGTCCAGCATGGGAGCAGGCAAACCTTCTGACAATGTAAGAAAATAAATTTCAAGAATCCGACGCGGATGAAAAGGCGCGTCATATATTCATTCTACTTCTTCATTTTTTACTCAATGCCGCCAAATAAAACAACAACATAGACACTCTACTTGTCTGCGATAAATACGATTTCTTTATTGGTTTCACCTTCTTTCTCACCCTGTCGCCAACCTACCACAAAAGAGAAAGGAACATAGGACTTCACATTCTGCTACTATAAGTATACACCTGGGATTGTAAGCTATTTACTACTATCAACAATGAACTCTAAACTTTAGTGGGACATTTTAAATACTCACATTTCTCTTTGAACATTTTTAACTACAAAACTACATGCTTTTCCTCTATGAACAGTTTTCTTCTAACAAATATATTATAGTGTTCAGTTAACAAAATTTCACTTATAGTTTTCTTATTACAATTTATCGGAAAATAAATCTTTACTTTAATGTACAAACGAAATATATTATCCATCTCAGTATCTTTTCAACCTTCTGATATTTAAACTGTGGGGATTTCGGTCGTGTTTGACACAAGGCCAATTGACCAAGCATCACCGAGGCCCCTACATATTCAACAGAGAATAGAATATTTTTCATAAAAAACTGAACGTGCAGTCTTACGAAAGATCTATTTCGACATAGATTAACACGAAAGACCAATCTGGAAAAAGAAAAACGGAATACCAGCTTGAAGCTAGAGTACTATGAAAGACCAACTTGAAATTAAGGTATTACGAATATTCCATTTAGACGTTGAGTATTACGAAAGAATGAAAAGTTTCTAAAACATCTGTAACGTCGATTATTACAAAAGATCAACTTAGACAAATATTATTACGAAATACTAACTTCTTCGTTAAATATTAGTAACGATAAACTTGAACGTATTACTGTGTACTATCTTGAACGTCGAGCATTACTAAAGAACAGCTTTAGGAAATATCACCTTGAGCATAGAGTATTACGAAAGACCTACTGGGACGTAGATCAAGACGAAAAATCAACTCGAACGTCGAGTATTACGATTTATCAATTTAAACATATAGTATTAAATTTTTCTATTTTGGGCGTATTGCATTAAAAAAGACCATTGAGAATACGTTTACACCAACAAAAACATCAATATCAATATAACATGGGAATATAAGATTTAATGGGTCAAAATAACATTTAACATGACATGCTTGCAAATGGCCAAACGTAATTTTAACGATGAATGCAAACTGCAGTATTATCACATGCAAGACGATATGTAAGAAGGATAGTAAAAGAAAGAAAGACTGCATAGTTAAGACAGTAAAATTTGGTGGTCGGCATTTTATTTTTGGTGTTTCGTCAAAAGCGATGGCAAGGAAACTTAAATGGCAAAATCTCGGGTCTAACCTGACAGATTACGCGGACTGATAAATATTTCATCATGACAGTGCTCCTTGCAACACATTACTCCCAAAAAAGTGTTTTCCGATTGATCAAGATGCTCACACTTCTGGAATACTAGCCAGTACAAAGTTCTAATCTCAATTTAAATGAACGATTTTACTAGAAACTGAAAAACATGCTCAAACGAAAACCACGCAATCGCCTAAAACGTTAGAATTTATGCCAGAAAAACATTAGCAAAATTCCCAATGAGTAAATGTGAACCTTGTTTTAATCAGTGATATCCAATCCTAAATCAGCAACATTGATTACTAACTTCATACTTTGATGCTTTGGACTTTCCGTAGTAACAAATAATATTCTTAATTACAAATAATTTCTATAATAACAAATCATTTTCGCAAGTATTCCTCTTTAATTTCAGTAAATAACTGAAAGGTGAAATTTTCTTTGTAGCCCAGTATTTTTGCAGAGCCTTGTTTTCAAATTCACTATGCTTTATCATCCAACATAAAGCTTAAAGTAAAATACAGTAGTTTTCTTGTCTCAAAGGACACAAGATGCACTGCTGACAGCGCACTGATAATCATTCTCTATTTGAGGGTAAAATTAATTAAAGTAATTAATTTATCAAGGTAGCCAAAAGATTTTACATGTTGATTTTTAATGCCGACTACATTGTTAAAGGCATTCGTAATGTAATATAGCAATCTGGCCCCACCCGAGGAAGGTTGATGCAATCGATGGTGTTTCCCGTCGGTGAAGGGGTCGGCGAACGACAAGGCAGGTGTTTGAGAAATACATCCTGTCGGGGCCTGGAGCGGATGTCGCAGGGTTATGAGTCGGGCTCGTTTGACCTTATTTCCGACAGCGGCGGAAATGACTACGGAGGCAAACAGAACAGGTGTCTCTTGGAATTACGTGGGCGTTGCGTGGGCGAGGCAAAACCGGAAGGAAAAGTCCCGGTTCTAGAAGACTATAAAAAGACCTCGACACACGGATTCGCCAGCAGAGAACGGCCAGTGGAAGCAGAGAGACACCACAGGCAAGACTACACTCCCGTCGACCCATTCTATGTGCGCACTCACTCTTCCATTCTCTGTTCCACACGGGTTCGTCGTCAGGAATAAAAATATAACCTTATATTTTTATATATGCGTGTTCTCGTTGTTTGTCGTCGTACGGCGATATATAACAGTAATTTAAAGAAGTTTTTTCTAGGAAGGCAATACATTATATCGTAATTAATTTATATTCTTATTCAGTTACCCGGTATAAAACGAATTTTTGAATATTTTTCATTTGAAAATGAGTTATTTTCCAAATAAATTTTCCCGCTTCCCGCCTGTGGAACTCCTTTCCATATACTTACTTTCCTGATGGCTACAAACTCCATTAATTTAAATGCAAAATCAATTCCCATTTCTTATCCACTTAACTACAGCTCTTCCATATCAACACGTGTATCTTGTTCTCTTCTTTTCTCTCTACCTTTGTAACTGTCTTCCCTCCTGTGTTCACATTCTTTTCTTGCTATTTCTCCTTCAACCTCTGTAGCCTGCTCATTTTTGTCTTCACACTTTTCCGGTCCAAAATTTTAACTGTTATGTAGCCTCCTGCACATTAGTGGCAGTACCGCCATGCTTGCAGGTGAAATGAATGATTATATATACATATATATATATATATATATATATATATATATATATATATATAATTGATAGAACAGGTTGATTAAAACCCACTGTTCAAGAATTTACTTTTATAAAGATTGCTCGATACAAAGTAGAGTTTAATATAGTAATTTTGCTCAAAATGTTGACAACTCTCATTCTAGAATGAAAGTTCTATCACGTACAGAAAGAATCAAATAACCATTCTTGTGCATATTGAGTTTTCAGAAAATATTACATATATATAAATGAATTCAAACAGTTGAGCGGCTCATTACCACTAGCCGTCACACCTAACCTGATTCTACACCATTTCAAATGTCCAGAATCCCCCTCCAAAAAAATGGATGCAAAGGAACTACTAGACTGACATTACATCTGTTCTTGATAATGACTGCGCAAGTCGAAAGTCGTTCTACAAAAATAAAATATAAATGTCGGGCATTTTATCCACAACTTCGAGTACAATAATATCTTAAAATTCGAGAACAATGCCTTATCCGAAAATTGAAAAAGTATGCAAAAAAACAGACAAACCTTGCCGTTACTTGTTAATTAAATTTGTTTAGGTGAGTAAATGCTCCTGATATAGATCTTATTCACTCACACACACACACACACACACACACACACACACACACACACACACACACACACACACACACATGTTTTTGCCTTAATTTACTGTTGTTTTGGTAAAAATCATCTATGAAAATAAGGAAAAATAATGTTTCTTCTAATAAATACGGTATGTATTATTATTATTTTTATTATTAACATTATAATTCAATGATATATATATATATATATATATATTACAAGTAGTTATAATGAATGCATAATGTCTTTATCATAATTACTTATAATTTATATATCAAAATAATATTGTTCTGTTTTGTATCGTGTAAATTCTATGAACATTTGGATCATTACTCTATTTGTTTCACTCTTACTAAGACGACTGAAGATATGTCACTGTTAAAATATGGGTAGCCTGGTGCGACAGCTTATTTGCTAAGTATACACACACACAAACACACACACACACACACACACACACACACACACACACACACACACACACATATATATATATATATATATATATATATATATAAATTATTCTTTAGTACTTGTACATACTACAATCTACTACAAAGTTGTACATTTTGTTTCGACATTGAAAAAACAATGTCTCATCAGGTAGTTAGTAATGATGGCAATAAACGTGATTTTTGAAACGAAAATTTATGAAAGTTTTGCCAACAAAAGGATGTGGATTTTGATAAATGTCGAAACAAAATGTATAATTTTGTAGTTGATTGTAGTTTGTATATGTTGTAAAGCATAATTTATAATCAATATTCATTGCTCTATTTCTATACGTAGCACTGTTTTTAAATAATGTTTTTAACGTTGCAAATATTTTCCTCGGTTCTTATTCATTTGTATATATATATATATATATATATATATATATATATATATATAATCGGTATCCCTAAGATGCAAGTAGTTACTATGATTGCAAGAGATTGAGACGACTTTAGAAAGAACCGGAAACCAAATCCTAAACAGGATACAAGTTTAAACCTCTACACTCGTGAGAAGCAGGATGGGGGTGAACGGGATGATATAAAAATCTACCTGTTCCGGTTAGAAAAACTACGATTTAAAAAAACAATGATTTAAAAAAACAAGCAGCATTTGTTATTCTAGAAAAAATTATTATTAAAACTGAAAAAAAAAATTCTATATTTTATCTTTTATCTTTTCCACAAACATGGCTGGTGTATATCAAGGCTATTTACACTCTTAAATATGATGTGTAAGTTTTGATTTAAACACTGTCTCAATCAACCCTGTTAACAGGTGTGGATTCACATTTTAATAAGGCAAAAGATATATTCATTATATACATAATTTTATATATATCTAACACATCACTCAATAAATCCCAGTTTAATTTATATTTAATAAAACAACAACTTTTAGACAAAATTCTACTTTATTTATCAACATAGTCTCCTTCTAAGGTGATACACTGATTCCAACGCTTCTCTAAAACTTCGATGCATTTTTTGCAGGACGATTTGTCTTTGGCCTCAAAATACGCCTCAGTCTCAGATATCACTTTTTCATTGGAGCCAATTCTTTTTTCCTAGAGCATTCTTTTGAGTTCTGTTAACAGCCAGTAGCCACTGGTGGTCAGATCTGGAGAATAGGGTGGATGCGAAAGTAATTCGAAATGCAATTCATTTAGTTTTGCCATCGTTGAAATCGACTTGTGACAGGAGCGTTGTGTTGGTGAAAGATCACATTTTCTTTTTCTTTTGCGACAGTGTTTTGGAGATTTCTTCTTTCAAACGCACCAGTAATGCTATATAATACTTACTATTGATGATTCTTCCTTTCTCAACGTAATCGATGAACAAAATATTTTACGCATCCCAAAATACGTAGGCCAACACATTGCCTGCTGATATTTACGTCTTTTGTTGCTTTAAACGGCTTTCACCTGCCGATTTGACTCCGGCGTGAAATGGTGATTCTATGTTTCATCTATTGTCACATATTTACGCAAAGACGTCTTCTTGTTGGGTTGAAACTTTTGCAAACAACGCTCAGAATCGTCGGAGCGCTGTTGTTTTTAATCGACTGTGAGCAAACGGGGCACCCATTGTGAACACAGCTTTCTCATTGACAAATATGTTTGCAAAATTGTGAATACACTAATTTCTGATATGTTCAGCTCTTCCGCTATCCCACGCAACGTTCATTTACGATCAGCCAAATAAATTTTTGGATTTCCTTGGTGTTTTCTGGGACAACTGCCGATTTTGGGCGACCTGAACGTTCAACATAATTTTTGTCTGTATGGCCGCGTTTAATATCAGTATACCCCATTAACCCATATTTCTCACAAAGCAGGGTCCGAATAACAGTTATCAAGTCAATGTATTGCTTGAACAGTATTTTTCCATCAGAAAGCAATGATTTATTAACACACAAAATTCATAATTTTCTATTGTTTTGAAAATTTGCAACAGTAGCTTCACTTAACTTTTGTACACTAAGAAGTTGATTGGGTCTAAAGTTTGTCATGTGACATTTAAGGGTTAGTACTTCATAAAAATCACATAATTTCTTTAATTTCTGGCGCTATTTATGCATCAGTTCTGGAAGTTATTGAGTGATATGTTATCTATCTATCTATCTATCTATCTATCTATCTATCTATCTATCTATCTATGTTGGGTGTGACAGTGTGTTTTGCTTTTATTTAGCGTTTTATCAATTTTGCTCGGGGGATAATGGGTAAAGAAATATATTCGATTAATTATTTTGAATCCTCACAACGATTTATTGATTTTTTCTGTCGGCTCTAAAGAAACATTGCTGACATTAAAATAGCAAATGTATTGTGTTTTTTGTATCAAATGTAACCAGGGGATTTTCTTTTGTCTGGTTGATGTAATTTTGGGGCTGTAGACTTGGTGGCAGCCAGCACACAGTCGAATGTTCAGTCGTGGTAAGTGGAACCAATTTGGGGCCTAATATAAAACAGAAAAAAGAATTAGAAAAGAAAAATCATTCGGCATTTTACCAAGAATTTGGCAAAACATAAAAGAATCTAATTCGTTTAGATTAATTTTACGCTTCAAAAAATATTATTTCTTAGAAAAGAAATTTATTTCAAATTCACACACACACACACACACACACACACACACACACACACACACACATATGTATATATATATATCGTTGACGCCAAAGATTCGGTAATAAAGATAATGTCTAAATACCTAAAATTTAATAAGATATTAAATTCTTAAGAGTATTTTAAATTTTGAAGAAATTTATGTAAGTTAAAATATATTAAAAAAAAATGTTTACTATTTTGTTCTTCGTAGAAAAAATTCTCAAACATTAGTATATCGAGAGAGTTCTCAAAACCTTATAAAAAGATATAACAGCTTATTAAAAATGCTTTATGTCTAAACTTATTTATAAATGGAACTTTGTGTGTGTGTCTGTGTGTGTGTGTGTGTGTATCCGTTACCTATAGACTCCGAAACAGCTGAACCGATTTTCTTGAAAATTTATACAGTTGTACTATAAGCATCTACGAGTCTTCTTAGCTAGGTTTTGTATCGAGGTACCCTCGATAAATATCGAAAATTAATAATCGAAAATATCGGGTTATAGAAGACGTGGTGTCGATTTTAATCAAATTTGATACACTCATAGACAAAAACATAAGAAATGATATTCAGAAGTTTGAAGGTTGCAGTTTTTACAATAGTGCAGAAAATCGATAATATATATATATATATATATATACATATATATATATATAAGCAAAGATGTTTGTGTTTGTTTCTGTTTATCTGCCTGTATGTCAGTATTTTTTCAGCCCTTTTATTTTAGTTTTTGCTTCGGGTTTGGCTCTCAGTAGGTATAATTGTAGTTCTTAGTCTCAGCCATGAAACCATTTACTCAGAGGACTTATTTAGCCTTCAAAATTCAGTTTACGACGAAAAAACTTATTTGATATCGATACCAGGAAATCAAAATTTGACTTACATCCATTCATTTTTCTTTCAGTCTACGGTTTCGCTTTAACTGGAAACAATTATTGCTTTTTAGTCTTTTGTGCCAACGTCCAACGAGTCTGAGCTCCAGGACCATAAATTAGTTTTATAGATTTCATTACACCCGAGCAACGCCGGGCTATACTGCTAGTCTGCTATATTTTAAACTAAATGTAAGCCATATTTATGCCAAAGCTAGATCAGAAATTTCGCAATCAGTCGTAGAGAAAAAAGACAACGGCGAAAAGCTCCAGCAAATGTTCCTGTTGCTATATCTCGAGATCCTCGCTGTTGGGTCGGGAGGGTAGTTGAGATTCTGTGTCTAGCAACAGGACTTTGCACAAGCAGGTGAGCGCAATTATGGTTGTCAAACAATTTATGACACTTCTCCAGAAAGATTCATTGGAATGATATTAATGGAAACGGGGAAATTGAATCAAGTTAGACATGAAAGTGTGTAAACAAGGAGTCACGACAAAAATTAATGCATTACTCTAAGCTATCACATTGGTGTAAATAAGCTCATAGTGAGTAAAAAGAAAACATAAGAATTAATCATGGCTCACTTAGAAGACATTTAAGAACGAATAAATTTGGAAATTTGAATTTTTTCACCGGGGGAAAATTTAGCTTATGTTTTTTTGTCTTCATCAGTTAAACGAAAAGAAGAAAAACAAAACTGAGGGTTTGATGAGTGTTTCTGAGGAACTCTGAGGATAAGTTTGTCGTCGTAACTCACATTCATTGCTCTTGTTTCAGATCAATTTTGGCTTACTTTTGATGGGAGTTTTATGTCACTGTATTTGTTTGCTTTATCTATATTTATTTGTATTGTAACACTATTTGGCGTGGCCAGAACGGAAAAAAATTATATTAGTGTGTATTATTAATTGTTACAGATCAAACGGAAAAAAAATTATGTTAAATTGCATGATTGATTTTTAGAGATCGAAAAGAACCAACTGGAAAAATTTATTCGCTTACAATATGAACAGAGAAAAAAAAGGAGGTTAGATTAAAGGTGTAATTCTTTTACTCAGAATCAGCTAGCAGGGCCAGACGGATCGGTCGGCCATTATCGACAAGCGGAAACAGCATAACTTAAAGAGGTTCAATTGGCATTCTCAACGACTCACCTGATAAAAATGAAAATTTTATTGTTTTTGTATTTTTCTAACAAACTCATGCGGAATATAACTAAAACCATGACAAGACCAAAACACAGCTGTGGAATGTCAGGAAAGTTTGTCACAAACGCAGAGAAAGGGAATTTTGCGTATTCAGGCGTCTTTGACAAGTGCAAATGTTATGTTTGTTTGTTATGAGAAATAATTAAATGAGGAATTCCCTGAGAAAGGAATTGGTGGCATAAAGGTCCCGACCAAAATGGGTAAAAGGAAACTTTTCTCATTGATTAAACAAAGAGAAAGAACACAGAAAGAAGAGACGTCATAAAAATAGCGTTACTCAATTGGCTGCGTCAAAAGGAAGAAGACAGAGAGGGCTGAAGTTATGATTTCATTGGTGACAAAAGCCAGAGAATATATTTGTTGAGCAAAAGGAAAGAAGTTAGAAGTAACTCCGTCCCAAAGCCGGGGCTGAGAATGATTTCTTTGGCCACAAGGGCCAGAAAAATTAAATTTTCATAGACACCCAGTGTCCTTCATGCCCCGCACCAGAAAAGCAGGGAAAAACATAAAATCAGAGCCCGGGGGTGGGGTAAAACATGTTGAGACAAAGCTCGGATCGAAGAGACTGTTCGAAGTACGGAACCGAATATGTCTTACTGTCGTTACCAGCCTTACCCACCACACTCAAAGACAATTTTTCGACAGTTTTCGTTAAGCTTCGGTGTGAAATGAAACAAAGACATTTTGAATCGCCGCAAACTTAAAACTCCGATTGGAGTAAAATATTATTGCCAGCCAGAGACTTGAATTAATGATAAAAAGAAAAACGCTTTGCAAATTACTACTTACAGAAATTGGTCGAAACTTACGTTCCATTGCCAGCTTGATAGGAACTGGGTTTGGGAAGGACACGATTGGTAATTGTCTTACTCTATTTTCTTTTTGTATATAAAGACTTTTCTACAACTGATTCAGGCGTCATTCTAATTATCTTTGGTGCCATGTCGTTTACTCAATTGTGAGCGCGCATCCAGCTTGGTTTGACGTGGCGGAGAGATATCTAGTGAGAATTACGCGTAACTTCTTTGGGATAAAATTTCACAACGTGGGCAAGAAAGATCACTGTTAGAAGAGTCAACTCGGAGACCAGCTACTTAATCGACGTCATCAACGACCAGACGTAGCGAAGCGTCACAGTATGAGGATACTCTTCCAACACATAAATATATTCCTATAATCAAGCAAAGCTGTGTAAATAAGCCGCTAGTGAGTAAAATAAAAACAAGTATTACTCATAATCTACCACGAAGAAATATAGAACGAAAAATGTTTGAAATATGATTTTTTTCGCCGGAGAAAAAAATAATTATATCTATTTGTATACAGATACTCTTTCAACACATAATCTTTTTAGTTAAACAGATGAAGCCTGTGAGAAAATAAACTAATCATTTTTACTGCGAAACTTGTCTTTGAATAAACATTTTAAACATTGTCTCATAATTTGTACACTTGCCTATATATATATATATATATATATATATATATATATATATATATATAGTCAAGTTAAAGAAAATATTCAAACACTTATCTTTTGACCGGTTGATTCTGATCATGTCATTAAAGTGGCTAGCTTGCTTTGAAACGCGTTAAACGTTTTCCGTTTTTGTAAAGCATAGTATTTTTGTTGGTAAGCAATGAATAAAACAGTCAAATGTATTGTAAACAGGACATTTGTTTCCATCTTTTGTTTAATTTTGAGCTTGACGCCGGACCTTCCCGTTTGTTGCGCATCAACCTGAACGTGAATGGAGACGGTCTCATTGGCCGGTTGGTGGTTATCTTGGCGAAAGTTCATTCGTAAGATTTTACTAGATGCCGGATCTAAATAATGCTCAATCATTTGAATTTATTATTTCTCGATGTCTTTAACGAGAGAGAAAAGCCTAAGTGTCTAAGATGACGTAATAAATACTCATAATTTTCAATTGCTTGCCTGTAAAAAAGCCACAGAGAAATTCGTTTCAAATTTATTTTATTAAAAAATCCCTCCTTTATTTTCTTTCTCATTCATTCCCTTGCAGAGAAGTTGATGCAATAAACCGAGCTCAAAGGCAACTATTTCATACTGCCAACGGATTTCGATTTAAAATCCATTATTGCCCTTTTTTTCTCGGTTAGATATACGAGTATAGATTAAAGTTTTGTTGAAAGGATTTTTATAGCGTGTATTGAAATATTTCTCCTGAAATTGTCTGGACTTCATTTCCTGCCATTTGTGCCACTTTTACAAGACGGAATATATAACATGCATCGATTACAATTCAGAGTTTAATATTTTATCTCAAAAGAAAAATGGTTAGCATTAGGTTTTCTTGTTATGTTATTTCAAGTAAATACAAAGAAAAGTAACAAGATAAGTTGAGAAAAGAATGAAGCCAGATCAGCTGCCCTACTTGGTGCTAATTAACGTCAATTTAAAGAGTAACTGGAAGAGACATTATTCTAATAAGATATTTCAACGAATATCTCGGTATTTAAGTTGGCATATCAGTATACGCTTGAACTTTAAATTAGATTAGACTATCCTCCACATCCGGACAATGTCTCCTTTTTCTTTCTTGTTGTCCATGAAACTTATAAGAAGAAAAATTGCTTAAAAACATTGCATTTCTGAATAGCAATCTCAGCTTTCCTAGGGAATCATTTTTACAGTCAATTTTTGCTAGAATATTTATTGTTCTGGATAATTATATAATTCGAAAAATGCATGTATTTGTTCTATGATTTGCAGTTGAATGAAAGTAATTATTTTAAGAAGGACAGATTAACTTAGTGTATTATATATATATATATATATATACACACACACACACACACACACACACACACACATATATATATATATATATATATATATATATATATATATATATATATATATTTCATTATAATACTCATGTAATTTATAAAATAGAGTTCTCATTGTGGGAATTACCATAATAATTAAAAATATGCTACTTATGATATACAGACACACACAGACACACACACACACACACACACACACACACACACACACACATATATATATATATATATATATATATATATATATATATCGAACGGGTAACTTTCTAGTGCTCATTTCTTCAGACAAAAAATTACAAAATTTTGTTTTAGTATTGTAATTTGCGGACTGAAGCACTAAAAACTTATCTGTCGAAATAAATTATAGTTCATAAAAGCTATGTGTGCTTATGTGTGTATGTATTTTTGTACATGTGTGTGTGTGCGCGTGTGTGTTTGCGTCTGACTTTCTGTTTGACCTTGGCATATGAACTTACATAAATTCAAAATCTACAACTCTAAAAATACCGAACTTTAGTCAAATATGACTTTCTTACCATACTGATCCGGACATTATTGGAAAAGAAATTTTAAAATTTAAATAGTAAAACATTGTCAATGGTATTTAATAGATGTACTTTACATTATATATATATATATATATATATATATATATATATATATATATATATATATATATGTAAATGTAAATGTCGTTATACTCGTTTCGAAAAGACCCCCGAGCATATACGCGGAAGGAAAAAATGGTAATAAAAAAGAACGAGCTAATCACTTGAACATCAGTCAAAGTACGTAGCCCAAAGAAAAAAAAAACTGAGACGAGTAACCTAAAACAAAAAGTGTTCAATACGCAAGTAGACCAAACAAATTAAATAGCTAAACTAAAGAGACAACGAACCTACTAAGGTTTCACCAATTTTGATCTTCAGGGAAAGTTGGCCAAAGTTAGCTATTTACTATATATATATATATATATATATATATATATATATATATTTGTTTTTTTAAATCATGTCACCCCAAGCAAGGCAGTCCACTGCCACTATAGCGCAGGGGGTTACACAGGGCGATAGACGAGTTAGGATGTATATAGGGGGAGAGTTGGAGAGAATGGGAGGGTTAGTGCGTTAGAAGGTGTCTATTGACCTTACATTTAAACTCCTGGAGGTTATAGCCGTCGGGGAAGCAAGCATGCGGAAGGGAATTCCACAGGCGGGAAATGCGTGAAAAGAAGCAGTTTGAGTAGAAATTGCGGTTACATTTCATAGGTTTCACTGTAAAAGGGTGGGACCGAGTTGACAATCTAGTATCTCGTGCAAACTCACACCTAGGGGGCAACAGTGATTTAAGTTCATCAGAGCAGAAGCCATGAAAGTATTTATAGAAGAGGCATAGGGAAGCCACATCACGCCGGTGGGAGAGTGGCTGCAGGCGGTCTGCTGAGTCGGTATCAATCACGTTACAGATTCTTCGCTGTATTTTGTCAAGAAGCCCGAGCAGAATAGTAGGGGCACCCGACCAGATGTGGCAACAGTATTCAAAACACAGGCGAATGGTAGATTTGTATAAGTACAGGATAGATTCAGGCGGAAAGAATTTTCGGACCCTGCACAGAGTGCAAACTTTCATAGCAACGGATTTAGCAATGGATTCGACGTAGTCATTCCACTTGACGTCCGCTGAGAGTGTAAGGCCAAGCAGGCGTAGTGTTTTACTCTCTGGGAGGCATGCCTGTTCCATGGTAATGGGGGGGAGGTGCGGTCGTCTGTGGTGGTTAATTAACAGCAGCTTCGTCTTGGAAGCATTGAATTTTACGAGCCATTTCCTACCCCAATCCACCATGGATTGGAGGTCCTTTTCAAGCTCAGCTGCGAGGTACGCCTTATCATCAACACCAGATTTTTGATCGAGGCGAGCGTATACTGTGGTATCATCGGCTTACATACCTACTGGAGATCTTATGGCATCGGGGAGATCATTGATGTAGATTAGAAAGAGCGTAGGACCTAGGATAGAGCCTTGGGGGACACCCGCGTTTGTAGGGTAGTTCTAGGAGGCATGTTCGTTTAAAACCACCTTCAGTGTGCGGTTGGAGAGGAATGACTGGATTAAGTCCAACAAAAGTTCAATAATGCCGTAGCTTCGCAGTTTCCGTAGAAGGCCGGCATGCCATACTCTGTCGAATGCTTTACAGATATCCAGGGCGACAGTTCTGTCTTCACCATTCTTGTCGAGAGCCTGATATATATACTCGGTGATGGTCGTTAACATACAGCAGTAGACCTGGTGAAGCGGAAGCCATACTGTTTGTCTGATAGGAGTCCGTGGGCCGTGAGATGCTGAACGACCTCGGCATTGATTATGGCTTCGAACACTTTGCCGAAGATCGGAAGAAGGCTGATAGGGCGGTAGTTTGCGGGTTCCAAGAGTCCACCAGTGTTCTTGAATATTGGAACCACAGAAGAAGACTTTCAGCAGGCAGAAAAGCAGGAGGAAGATAGGCAGATGTTGTAGAGCTCAGAAAGTACAGAGGAGAGTTCAGGGGCACATCTCTTCAAGACTATGATTGGGATCCCGTACCCACCACTCGCTTTGTGAGGGTCAAGTTTTGATATTATGCTAGAAATCGGCGAGGGCGTGGTGTGGACCTCAGTACTAGATGGGAAATCGGGTCTGGACTCCAGACGAATGCAGACACGAATTGGTCGAGAATCTACGGGCAAAGCATTCAGCCTTCTCCGCTGAGGAGGCGAGGACCTCAAACTCGTTAATTAGTGGGCGTATTGAGGACTTACTCTTGTTGAGCCCGATTTTACTGAGGCGCCAGAAGCCTTTGGCTCCGAGCTTAGAGGATGCTATTCGCTGCTTCATTCTGGCAGCAGACAGCATATATATATATATACGTTTGTTTGAGTGTGTGTGTGTGTGTGTGTGTGTGTGTGTGTGTGTGTGTGTGTGTGTGTGCATGCTTCTGCATGGGTATGCGATGAATGTGTTCTTCATCTGATTTATCAGTTCTTTTTAAAAGTGGGACCACAAAATAAGCGAATGCCGGTTCCTCTCAAGAGGAACTTTTGATTGCTCAATCCGGCGAATGTTAATTTTCACTTGGAACTTCTGATTAAACCCGTGTATTAACTAAATACTGTATTTCTACTTATAACGTACCCTATAAATAAGGGAAGATCAAAACGTTACGTATGTTTTCTTGATTTTATCTGATATTCGTATTAAAAGATGATCAACTGGGACCCATATGACAAAACTGAAAATAGTTATCCTTACGATAAACTACCCGCGAAAATTGGTGATGATCATAAAAATTGTGAAGTATTTTCATTATTTATATGACTGTCTTTTTTTAGTCTATAACAAGAAATAAACGTTTTATGATATCTTAAATGTTTTTGCATAAAATCGCAAAAATACCGTGTAATAAATATTATCGAAGTTATTTACTTTTTTTACAAGTTTTTGAATTTTTAAAACCTTAAAGATAATTAATTTTAGTTAGAACTACAGATCGTATGTTATCCTTAATGTTCTTATTTGAGAAATAAAAATGGGGGGGAACGGCACCACAGCTATGCAAATCAATAATGAAATATTTGTTTAAGGAATTTGTGATTTATGCGTGTTGCTCAGTGTAACTTTTGCAAACTTTAGTACAAACGTTTTTTTAATTCTATTATTCTAATGTGAAACCAAGAATTAAAAATGCTTTATAGGATACAAATCCTTTATCATCGAACAGTTAATTAAAACGCAAAAAATAAGATTGCGCACCTGCAAAAATGCATCAGAATGACTGAAAACATTTTGAAAAACCCAAACCAAGGCAAATTTCACAAATCAGTGTTAGAATTAGGATTCTGGTTTTTGATTGGTAGGAAATAGCAAATTGATCTATGAACCCTTAACACCTAAAAAATGGGTATGCTGTTTCGATACAGTCACATGACTAGATTTTACTACATACCCACGTCCCTTGACTTGCAAAATTCAGTCAAATGGCAGAAGCATAGAGGGGACACGCTAAAATGTAACAAAAAGAAATTTCAAGACGCCGACCCTGTCATGCCTCGTCGACATACATTCATTCTTTCTTTCTTCTTTTCTTCCAATTTTCTTTTCTTCGTCTTCACTCACACGCAGTTAAAAAAACTGTAGAACAATTACGTAGAGAAGATAAGCACTCAGTTGTAGAACAATCTGAGACAAGAATAATTCACCTTGAGAAAGAGAGCTATTTATGGTGCCCTGGAGCATCTTATTGTGCTCAAGTAGGATAGTCAATTGCTTGGGCTGTGATTGGCTGCTGGTAAATGAGTGGAGGTATTCCTGTATTAATACTAGCTTGATTCTAGTCATAGTTTGAAGGGTTTGTATTGAGTTAGAACCTGCTTTATTTTTGTCTACCAGCTGGACGCTAGCTGGGACCCTTACGCCGGTAAATGTTGGCATTCTATTTATATTCTACAGAAACAACATCAACAAAAAGTCATCTTCAACTAACTTCTAAAACCTAAAGTTCGATCAGTACAATTTTCCTTTATTGCTTCACCTTCATTTTCACTTTTTCGCCGGCCATAAAAAGGGAGGGAACACAAACTTCATTACTAACCTGTTAATATTACTTCTTACACAACTTCTACTACTATCAACTATAAAGATTCATTCAACTCCTTACTACTATTTCTCTTTGAACATTTTCTTCTTTCAAATTTTTATCCTGTTTAGTTAATAAATTTTTACTTTAGCATACAAAACGAAATATCTTATTCTTCCACATTCCAACATCAAACCTTCAAACTTCTGATATATGAAACTGTGGAGATCTTGGTTGTGTGTGACACAAGGCCGATTTGACAAACATAGCAAAGGCTCCTACAAGTTTTATGTAATTCATAACTGTAATTACTACAGCATTAAGATGTAAAATTTACATCTGCAGTTACCATACCGAGGTATTTGTTAGTCCACATAGATCAATCGGGTAAGCATATTAGCCTTCTTCTATGTGTCATGTCTCTTCAGGACGTAGGCGATCATGGTCTTCCATGTCTCTAGTAGCTCTTATCACGCTTTCTCATGCTGCCACACTCAATCCCCATTCTGCCATCCAAATGCTGAGGACCGTCAAATATGTTATCCACTGCTTTCCCCCGTTACTTTTCCCCTATATTTGACCCATGAGTATCAGATTCTCCGAGCCTTCTTTCCTTATTACATGTCGTAGGAAATTCAGCAGTCTTTTCCTGGTGGTTTGTATTAATTTCCTTTCCGTTTCCATGTTTTCTAAAACCTCATCATTGCTCACATGCTCGATCTCTGATATCCGTAGCATCCTTCTGTAGAACAACATTTCAGTTGCCTCTTCATATTGAAGAATAGACATTACATAGCAATCTAGAATTCTCTTGTTTGTTTCTAGCTCAGCTCAGCTTCAGGAATGCGCCCTTGCCCATGCAAATTAATAGCGTTACAAAATACTAGCCTACTTATTAGAAATTATACATACCAAGATTTAAAATCTCTTTCTTGGGAGCTTATTAATTATAAGGTTTACAGGTAACCATGAACAGGGAAATATTCGGTATAAAATTTATAGCAACAAGAAATATCGCTAAAATAAATAATCTCTCTGTCTGTCTCTCTCACGCACAGACGGACACAGTCAAACACACACGCAAATACAAACGCACATATTGGTAGGTGTGTATCTGTGTTTACGCGGCTATATAAGTCATTCCACAAAATCGTGATGACTAAAATCAATTTAAAATATGAACTTATTTGTCTATAATTGTTTGATCGATATAAAATAATAAACTAGAGAAATGAGTGAGAATCTGATCGAGTTTGAGTTTAAGTTTGAGTTTTGTTTAATGGCATATCAACACCTCTGTGGGTTATTTAATGCCAAAAACATGGGGTTTTAAGGTATTTTTTAATGTCCCTTTATAGTGAGAAGGTTGATTTCATCAGATTTTGATGAAATCTTTTTGTTTTTATTTTTCTTATTTTAGAAAACTGAGAATGTCTTTAGTTTTGTATCAAAAAATGTTTTGCTGAGATATTTCTCTTTCAAAAATGTATATTTTTCTATAAAAGTCTATTTGTATGTATATATTTCTATAAGAGTGTAATTTTATACCTTCCTAGTGTTCTGACACCAGTTTGGGAGGTTATTTGCCCATAGCTGGGACCCTAACACGTGCTACAACTCTGTGTCAGGGTTGACCTGGGAACAACAACAATTAATAAGTGGTTCTATGCTCCCCACAACCTCCCAATCAGAGGCCTTGCTGCTAGATGCATTTTAACGTCATGCTCAGGACCGCACCTTGTAGAGCAATTAGAATGCTAGCGTTCCGTTAACAACTTTAAAGCATCCAATACTGTTCAGATTTCTCTGAAAACAATGTCAAATATCAATCCTACTATTGTTTGTGAAATTGGCTAAAAAGAAATTTTCCGAATCCATTGATTGACAGTCTCTCAGATGTCATCCTGGCTAATAGTTTTTCGCTTCTTCAAAGGATGACTGCTATTTTAACTACGTTCATTCAGCATAGTAGCAGTAGGAGGTTAGGCTAAAATGTTCATAGTCTGACTGTGAAGAAGTGATGCTAGAGATGTGAAATTTAGCATAGATTATTTTCAACTTTTCTTATTAACAACTGCTCTGTTTAACTCTCGGTAAACTGATATTTAATGAAAAACTGTTACTTAGGCCATCTTCAGGACTTGGGTGTATTAATAATAAATGCATTGTTTACTTTCGGGCACACTTACATCTGATGAGACACACACACCTAATTCTTCTTCAAGACTTGCATGAATTAATTTTAAATCTTCTTATTAATAACTGCATTGTTTAATTCCAGGTAAACTGTCATCTAATGAAGCACAACAACCTAAGTCATCTTCAAGAGATGCAAGGATTAATTGTAACTCTTCCTATTTACACTGCATTGTTTAATTTCGAGTAAACTGATATCTAATAAAATACAACAACAAGAGTTGCATGCATTAAGTTTAACTCTTCTTATTAAGAACTGCATTGTTTAATTTCTACGATACAAAATCTATATCATCCAGCAGTTAACTAAAACACACAAAGTAATATTGCACACCCGGAATCTCAGATTCAAACGACTAAAGGCATTCTGGTAAAACCCAGACCAAGGCAAATTTCACAAGTAAGTGTGAAAAGCAAAATTCTGGATCCTAATTGGATAAGAAATGGAAAATTGGTCTTTCCTGACGGCTACGACCTCCAGAAATTTAAAAGCAAAGTTAATACTCACCTACTAACCACTGGACTCTAGCTCTCTCCCCTCCCCTGTATAATCTTCACTTTCTCTCCGCCCATGTATCTGTCATTGCACCTGCTTTCTCAGCTTTCTATTGTTCCTTTCTAACTAGCTTGTACTCCTCACTCTTTTCTAATTAATCTTTCTACATTTATGTAACCCCCTGCACATCAGTGGCGTTTCTGCCTTGCTCGGGGTGAAATGATTAAAAAAAAAAATATGACGTCAGTCAAACGTTTTTTCACACCTATAGAAGAAAATACCCGCTGGAGCCGGGCACGTAAAAACCATTCACTATTTAAACCACATTCGGTGACCACTCAAATTGAGCCCAACATAGGGGCGATTATCTGATGAATATTGTTTCAATGTAACAAAAGAAATTTCAAGAAGTTGACCCTGACACTGACCCGAGTCATATATTCATTCGACCTTTCTTCATTTTCAGTTCACGCTGCGGTATAAAACAACAGCAACAACACGACACTCTAAATACGTTTCTTTATTTGTTTTCTGTTCTTTCTCACCCTGTCACCAACCTACCAAATAGGGGAAGGAACAAACGACTTTACATGCTGCTACTGTCAGTGTACAACAGGGATAACTAGCTACTTACTATCAGCCATGAACTCTTAATTTCTGTGGATATTTTAAACACTTACATTTTTCTTTCAACAATTTTAACTGCAAAATTCATGCATTTATTCAATGAACATTTTTACTCACAAGTATCTTATAGCATTAACAGCGAACAAAATTCAACTTATTTTTTCAACAGAAGATTATCCCGCAGTAGGTTGCCATTGCTTTCTGCGGTAGACTGGTTGCCGACCAAGGCTATAGAACCCAATCTGTCCTGCTATTTAACCCATAACTGGAAGGAAGAGACGGATCAATACCTTTCGGTTCAGCTGTTTCGGAGTCTATAGGTAACGGACACACACACACAGACACTCACACATATACACAGACAGACAAAGTTCTATTTCTAAATAAGTTTATATATATATATATATATATATATATATATATATATATATATATATATATATATATAACCTGTCATATTTAATTGAGAGTTAACTAAGAGAGGAACGTTTTTTAGTTACGCTGGACTTTTTAGACATCCAGACTGTTTCTGATCAGTAGAGTTTTCGCTCCTGCAGATCTATTTGCCCAAATCAATGTACTCCTTGCGGACATGTGTCCCTGCCCAGGAATATGCGTTTGTTTTCCTGTACAGACACATTTGTGTTTCTAATATTATTTAAGTATTTCTGTCCGTCCATTAAGCCCGCGAATATCTTTTCATATATTAACAGCGTATGCGTTTATTTTCTAGAATGATGACATTTTCAGATCGTTCAATCTTCTACAATCCCAGCTCTGTATTGAACAATCAAAGAACAAACACTGACAGCAAATAAAATGTAAAAGAATGAAAGAACATTATCTATTATGCATTTTCTCATGAGAAAACTTTCTCTCCTTTGATGCGTCATGTACTGGCTGAATGTAACATTTTCTTTTACAAATGGCCACAGAACGCGATGTTTCACTTACAACAGCCATTCCTCTTTACGTCTTAGAAGGAAGCTATCAATGAATAACTCAACTCTAAAATAGAGATCAATACTGCTGCAATTCCGACTGTATAGCTAAGCGCTCACCCGAATCAACCTGGTCGAACATTATTTTGGGAGCAGCAGACGATATACTTCGATTTCCAAAGTGGCAGAAATCTTTAACATATACATTTGTTCAAAATATTCATCTCATCTCAAAAGAAGAAACTCTGAAACACACTTTTCCATTTGTTCGTGAGTAGATTTCTTTTCTTTGTCTGGCTGATAAGAGCCATGTTTCTTAAACTTTCTACTGTTTGGGTGAGGTAGTGGTATAGAATATGTTGCTGATTTTTTCTATAGTCTAACCGAAGGCTGAAGCACTTATTTATCAACATCTTAAAGGCGCATATATAAGCAAACAGCAGTTACCTATTTCTAAACCAAGTAAGCGCTTATAAATAAAAATAAATTAAAATAGCGATGAAGTGATCTAACAGAGGACTGAAAGTGCGACACTGAGACCCGAAAACGTATTGCGCGTGGCCAAGGATGCTTTTCAGAGACGGAGTAGATTGGGAAGAGACAGAAAATTTTGCTGAAAACAAAGAACAGAGAACTAGATTTTTATGTGAATATCTGTCTTTCAATATGTCAGTGCATGCTGGACAATTTCATCAAAGATGAGGGAAAGACTTGAAGTAACTGAAATGTGAATCTACAGAAGGATACTGAGGATACCATGGACTGAGCATGTGAGTAATTACGAGGTTTTGGAGAAGATGGATACGAAAAAGAAACTGATATTTAACATGAGGGAAAGAAAGCTGAAGTTTCTGAGATATATAATGAGAAAGAAGAGCTTGAAAATGCTGATACTCACAGGGCAGATAGAGAGAAAGAGAGACAGGGAAAGCAGTGTGTGTCATATTTGATAGGCTTGAGTAGATGGCCGGTGTAGCAGGGTTTGAGAGGGGTAACAAGAGAAAGGATATTAAGAGCTACAAGTGATAGAGAAATGTGGAAAGCTATGATTGCTTATGTCCTGAAGGGACATGGCGTATAGAAAAAATATTTATATATTCACAAAGTATGCAAATGTTTATATACTTAACATAAGCGATCAATATCCACTATTTCTGAACCATTTAAAGTTTGTAGATTCAAATATAAGCGACCCACGTTTATTCACTAACAATATGGACAAGTGGTTAGAACTTTTCTTTCCGATCATGACAGATGATAATTCTCATCAATTATTATTTGGTAGGGAGATGAACTGTTGCTATCTCATCATACCTCTTTTCTATGGAAAGTTTTTTTTTTTTTTTTTTTTTTTTTTAATCATTTCACCCCGAGCAAGGCAGAAACGCCACTGATGTGCAGGGGGTTACATAAATGTAGAAAGATTAATTAGAAAAGAGTGAGGAGTACAAGCTAGTTAGAAAGGAACAATAGAAAACTGAGAAAGCAGGTGCAATGACAGGTACATGGGCGGAGAGAAAGGGAAGGTTATACAGGGGAGGGGAGAGAGAGCTAGAGGCCAGTGGTTAGTAGGTGAGTATTAACTTTGCTTTTAAATTTCTGGAGGTCGTAGCCGTCAGGAAAGCAAGAATACGGGAGTGAGTTCCACAGGCGGGAAGTGCGAGAGAGGAAGCTGCAGGAGTAGAATTGTCGTCTGCGTTTGGCTAACCTGACTGTGAATGGGTGGGACCCAGTTGCCAGTCTGGTTGAACGGGTAAACACCTGTTGAGGAGGCATCAGTGACTTAAGCTCATCCGAGCAGAAGCCATGAAAGTATTTATAGAAGAGACAGAGGGAGGCCACATTTCGACGATGGGAAAGTGGCTGCAGACGAGTCGCCAGATCAGTACCTATCACATTACAGACTCTCCTTTGGAGCTTGTCAAGAACACTGAGGAGAACGGCAGGGGCACCTGACCATAAATGGCAGCAGTACTCCATGCACGGACGGATGGTTGACTTGTATATATGCAGGATGGATTCAGGTGGAAAAAACATCCTGGATCGACATAGTGACCCAATCTTCTTAGCAGTAGATTTTGCTATGGATTCAATATAGTGCTTCCATTTGAGGTCTGAGGACAGGGTAAGTCCGAGGAGGCGTAGTGTATTACTCTCCGGGAGAATCATCTGGTCCATGCTTATGGGAGGCAGAAGAGGTTGCCTGTAATGGTTGACAGACAACAGCTTGGTCTTAGAGGAATTAAAGTTGACAAGCCACTTCTTGCCCCAGTTCACCACAGAGTGTAGATCCCGCTCAAGGTCAGCAGCGAGATTATGTCTGTCCGCCACGACAGGTTTCTTACTGGAGCGGGAGTATATTGTAGTGTCATCTGCGTAGATGCCTACTTGGGACCTGATCTCATCTGGGAGGTCGTTGATGAAAATAAGGAAGAGCGTTGGGCCCAGGATAGAGCCTTGTGGGATACCAGCATTCGTGCTGTAGGACGAAGAGGCACGCCCATTCAGAACGACCTTCATTTTGCGGTTATTTAAGAAAGATTGGATTAGGTCAAGCAGGCGACCGGTAATACCATAACCGCGTAGTTTGCATAGGAGGCCAGGGTGCCAAACCCTGTCGAAAGCCTTGGAGATATCCAGAGCAACCGCGCGAGCCTCGTCAGACTCATCAAGGGCCTGTAGCATGTACTCCGTTACAGTAGTTAGCAGGTCGGCTGTGGACCTGTCAAATCGGAATCCATATTGCCTGTCGGAGAACAGTTTGTGGGCGGTGAGATGATGAACTATTTCAGCATTTATTATAGCCTCGAACACTTTCCCGAATATTGGTAGAAGACTGATAGGGCGATAGTTGGATGGGTCCGAGGGTTCACCACAGTTCTTAAAGACAGGAACGACTGAGGAGAATTTCCAGCATGCAGGAAAGCAGGAAGCAGAAAGGCAGTAGTTAAACAGTTTAGAGAGGACAGGGGAAAGTTCAGGGGCACACCTCTTAAGGACTATCACCGGGATTCCATCGTCTCCACACGCCTTATGGGGGTCGAGTTTTGAAATTACTCTGGATACTATTGTCGGGGTAATATACACGTCATGCAGTTTGGCCTCAGTTCTAATAGGGAAGTCGGGTGGGTGCACTCCGGACGAGTCGAGTGTGGAGTTGGATGAGAATCTGCGGGCAAAGCACTCAGCTTTCTCAGCAGATGACGTGAGAACGTCAAATCCATGGATTAAAGGAGGTATTGAGGATTTCCTATTGTTGAGCACTCGTTTACAAATCCTCCAATAGTCCTTGGAGCCGAACTTGCGGTCAGCTATGTGCTGTCGCATTCTCTCCGCAAACAACTGTTTGGCGTCATTTAGGGTTCTCTTGCACTCACTGCGAGCGGATGTGAACAGGCGCCTATTGTGATCAGTTGGCTGTCTCTGGGATAGATGGAAGTAATGGTTCCTGTGGGCAATGGCGGCTGAGCAGGCTGGAGAGAACCACGGAGAGGAATGAGGTTTTAAGCAATACTTCCTGGTGGGTATGAAGGCATCAATGCCAGCTTTCACCCATGACGAGACCTCAGAGGCACAGTCATCAACTGATAGGTCAAACACTTTTCCCCAAGGGACGTCGCAGAGGAAATCGCGAAAGGCTTCCCAGTCAGCTTTTTGGTAGAGGTAGGAGGTTCTATGAGTAGGGGGATCCTGGGGGGAGTGAGATTGGAAAGAAATACTGAGGGAGACTACAGCGTGGTCGGAGTTGCCGAGAGGGCAAAGCTGCGAGACTTGACAGGCGTCGGGCGCAGAGGTGAAACATATATCTAGCAGTGAGGAATGACCCGAGGGTGTGCTTGGGAAGCGAGTGGGGAAGTCCACCACTTGCGTAAGGGATTGGGAAATAGCAAAGTTCATGGCGTGAATGCCCGCCGAATCAGTAACAGCGTTTTCCAGCCACTCAGAGTGATGGGCATTGAGGTCTCCAAATACAAATATGTGGGCAAATGGGTGATAGGTAATAGCCTTATCTATGTCGTCGGCAATGCTATCTAGTAGGGAGCAGTCAGGAGAGGAGGGAGAACGGTAAAGGAAGAATAGGTAGCTAACCGAACTGAGGAGAGACAAGCGGAGACATATGTATTGGTATTGGTGGTCAGTAGATTAATGCTTGAAAAACCATACCACGGATTGATCAAAACATTATGAATGAAATTGGGTGGTAAGAAGTCGCTAGTCAGCATGACCGAGTGTTTGAGCGTACTAACCTTGTCCATGCTACTGATCATTACATCACATAATGGGCTGTTTTTTTTTCTTTTTTTCTTTTTTTTTCAATCACCTCACCCCAAGCAAGGCGGTAAGGCCAACGTGTGCAGGGGGCTACGTAAGAGAGAATAGATTGGAAAAGAGAAAGCCGGAAACTACGTCCTAAGCAGGGAACAAGGGACGAGCCTCTACACCTGTTCAATAGACGTGGGTGGAGTGTGAACCGGGCGATAGTTAAGTCTATCTACTCCAATTGAAAAAACATAAAAAATAAAAATAAAAAATAAGCAAAAAAGAAAGTGAAAAGATTGGAAAAGAGAAAACTGGAAACCACATCCTAAACAGGGGACAAGCGATGAGCCTCTACACCTTTTTAATAGACGTGGGTGGAGTGTGAACCGGGTGATAGTTCAGTCTATCTACTCCAATTGAAAAAAAATACAAAAGAAAAGAAAAGTGAAAAGATTGGAAAAGAGAAAGCCGGAAACCACATCCTAAACAGGGAACAAGTGATGAGCCTCTACACCTGTTTAATAGACGTGGGTGGAGTGTGAACCGGACGATAGTTCAGTCTATCTACTTCCCAGAAACTGTAACTTAGGTCCGCTCAGCATAATTTCAGTATAGAACACAGGTTGGCTCATTGGGACTTGATGGAACACAAATATTTGTGATCCGGTGTCTGCACTAAAAATAACTGTATTAGCAAACAGCTATACTAGGATACGAGCGATTAAAAATTACTAATATTTCCGAATCTAGGAAATGGTTATAGAATTAACTACCCTATGAAAAATTAATTGTTTAAAAAGAAAATTCTAATTGCATTTTAACACAAGCAATTTTTAACGGGGCTTTACTAAACATTTAGTATGTACTGGAATCACTTCAGATATTTAATACTAGCCTTTAAACGCAGAGAGGACATGTGCAAAAATGATGACAGGTATTTATATAGACATAATCCAGAGAAGGTACTATCTTATATTTAAATATAGAAAGAAAGGGCTACCCTGGAAAAAACAAAAACAAACAATTACACTGGCCGACAATGATTAACAAATTTCACAGCGAAATGAAGCTGTATTCTTGTGAAATCTCGTGATTTCCTTAATTAAAATAACAATAACGTGGCCCATATAAACCTTCCCTAAAAAGATTGGCACACAATGACAGCATTATTTCAAACAGACTGAATTCTATTAGTCAAGATTATTAGTTCCCCTTTTCAGAATTCTTAAAAACTACAGTTGTGCCCTGATGTAATTTAACTTATTAAAAATATACTTTTTTGAAATGGTGTTTTATCTTCAATATCAGTCAGTTAAGTGTCAAACGTGATACACGCTTGGATGATCATGTCTCAAAATTTGACATGACTGACTGGGTACAAGATTTTCTCGCAGTAGATTATATTACTTTCTGCAGTAGACTGGTTACTAACCAAGGCTATAGAACGCAATCTGTCCTAATATTTAACCCATAGCTAGAGAGAGAAGTGACGGGAGAATTTCCAAGTGTATTTAAGAATAAGTGAATGCAATGAATTCAACTGGAATTTGAATTCAGCTCTCCGATTTCTCGTTCCTAGCCGATAACCACTGCACCACAAACGTATCCAATTTTTTTATATATATATATACTTAAAAAAACCAGTTCTGTAGTTATTCGAAACCGCATGTAAAAGTAAATAAATAATTACTTTTGACTTGAAAAAACAAATTATCGATGCTGTCGTAGAATTATTAGAGACAATTTATATTTGCATTATTATAAACTTTAATGAACTTATATTTATTTTGTAAAAATACAAGAAATGTGACACAAAGCCAAATGTAGGTATGGAGAAGCCTGGTCCTATGTTTTCTTATTTGAACTTTAGCTAGCCACAATCATTGACCCAAACAAACTGTACAATAATCCTTTCACAAAAATACTCCAATTCTTTATGAAGTTTTCACTAATCTCATATGTACGGTTTGTCTCTCGGGGTAATAAAGTAAAAACATTTAAAAATGGATACACCTAATGAATAGTTACAATATCCGTAATATTATATTTACAAGAAACTGAACAAAACTGTGTTAGTTATACTCGCTCCACCCCCGCAACAATCCTTAATTGTAGCAAAGATATTCGTTAACTGGATGAAATTGGTAACTTGTATGAATTGAAAACAATCATTTAACAAACCACACACACAAAATGCACATTCATTCAGACACGACAACAAATACGAAAGAACAGACTCGAGAAACGAAAAGTGTACTACATCCACAAGGTAGCTGACATTTCTGGCCACCCACCGGGAAAGATGATAGGGAATGAGACGAAAGAAAGCGAGTACAAAAAGTGAGCTCATTTCACTTGACACATATGGGTCCTGGGCATGACGGTAAACTGCATCCGGCAGCAAGGTCTCTGATAGGGAGGTTGTGAGGAGCATGGAGCCACCTCTTAACTGCTGTTGTTCTAGGGTCCACCCTGACCTAGAGTAGTAGCACCTGATAAGGTCCACGGTATGAGCAAATAGTTAACACCCAAACTGAGGCGTTAACTATTTGCTATGAAAGTATAAAAATACACTTTTATAGAAATATATACATATAAAAAGACTGTTATAGAAAAATATACATTTTTGAAGAAAAATATTACCAACAAGACATATTGAAGGCAAAGTTAATACCATAACACATTTTTAAAGGTAAAAATATTCCCAGCAAAACATTTTGAATACAAAAGTAAAAAATATTCTCAGTTTTCTAAAATAAAAAAGAATTTAAAAAATCATTAAAATCTGACTAAATCAGCCTTCTCATTATAACCAAACATTGAAATAAATACCTTAAATTCCCACCTTTTTGGCATTAAACCCACAGAGGTTGATATGCCGGTAAACAAAACTCAAACTCAAACCCGACACATACGTGCAAGACTAACTCACCTTTTTTCAAATTATGAAGGAGGGAGTCATCGCTTTTCCACCCTAACCTTGACATTAGCCTGAGAGATTAAAGAACAAGATCAAATGGGAAGCGGCAATTCTCTCGGCTCTATCGAATTCCTTCTGTCGCCTAGTTTATATCACGGCTCGCATAGCACTTAATAAGCATAAGAACACATAGTGCTCAGTCTTCGTCAACGACTCTTTGCCAAATTCGGCCCTAATCGACACACATATTGAAACGTCATTAGCATAGATGGAGTAAATTGCCGAGGTAGTAGCACGAGTTAATGAGATTCCGTGCAGGATAGGAGTCACCTTTAACTTGTGAAGGAAAGGTTCCAACGGAAGAAAATACAGCAAAGTCGAAAGCGGACAACGTTGGCGAATGGAGCGTGACAACACGAAAGACTCGAACTGTACATAATTCATTTCCTCTAGCGTACTGTGGACGCGTACAGAAGTCAGATCAAGTCCCAAAGTACAGCCCGAAACCAGCGGACAAATAACAGCCTCCAGTAAACGAGAGTCTACTCAATCGTATAATTTTTATCTAAATTGATCAGGGAAGCTTCACTGTTGGTTTGTTCGATCATCAAGTGTACCAAATGAAGGTTGTCCTGAAAATTTCTACCCTTCGCAGCAAAAGTCTTCTCATAGCCAATCAGACTATACCGGACAGCCTGTAAACAGTTGGATAAGATCTTTGTTAGAATCTTCAACTCTGTCTTTAACTTCGTCAAATGCTGAAAGTTACCTATCCCATCCCTACCGTTCTTGTTTTTGCCTAATACCTTGATCAAATCCCTCGTTAAGCACTTAGGTAAAGGCATCCTCATCATCCACTTAAAATCAATTCCGGCAAAGCAATACGAATGACCGCCTGCAAGTATAGTTCATAAGGAAGACTATCTCATCAAGTTCTTTTATACTGGTTAATCAGATTTAGTGCTTCCCAGATCTCAGTCTCTGTAACAGGACCCTACACCTAGCCAATTCAGCCGCCTTTTCCTAGATGGTATCACAAAGTCTGCCCGCCGTATTTGCAAAGACAAGAGCACACACCACATTCAAAGACTTTCTTACTAACCCGGAAACACTTCTCGAACCTCTATCAAAACATGCTGAATAGAGGACAAACCTCGTAGATAAAAAGCATTCATAGTCGTGAGTCAGAAACCGGCTATCTTGTATACAATATACATCCACACGTGATGCTGAAGATTGTAAATGAACTTCACCTCCGAGTCTTCGACATCAGGCCCTATGCATTTAAACATAGTCATCAGAGTGTCATTATTTGTCTGATTAGGCTTAGGGGTTTGCATTAAACATGGGCAAGGTGAGATCACCAACGGACTGTTCTATTGACATATGGCCTATCTCAATCTTGGTGCTACCATCAAGAGACAAGCCACTAATTTACAGGGATAATGTTAAATTTATGGTTCTATAAAGGGATGGGTGAACAGAAGCGTGTGCTTTCCTGAACAAAATTGGTTTAACTTTTTGACACTGTCTACATCAAAAAATCCAACGGCGGGAACGTGGAGAATTTGTTTGTAGTATTTCTCAAACCTTTTAATATATTTGTCAAGACCTTACTCCGGCCACAACACTTTTTGCTTTTGGGAAGAAATTATGGTCTTCAACGTCTTTTCCGTATTTTTAAATGTTTTGCAGAATTTTTAAGTCTTTAATTTTCTTTGACTATGTTATTGTTTTTGTCACTCTCCGGTTTTGTGACGTGGTTTGAATTTTATTTTTTTAGATGTTGACTATGCAAAACACTGATGTTTTTCAGCTAATTGGATGCGTCGTTTTTTCTTTCCCAATTATTTAGGTGATTTCTTGGGTGATGTGAAAGGGATTGCCTAGAAATATATACAGAATTAGTCGGGTTTTTGGTCGGACATTACCTAATGAGAACTCCTTTCAGTGCGGTCATTTTGGATGGAGTATGAGTTAATGATTTGTTCACGGTTAGTGAAACGATGGTATGTCTTTTGAGAGAATTTTGAGAGAATGGAAGGAGAGTGCGGAGAAAGAATGTCTTTTTTTTTCAAAGATGTTTCTCATGCTATTTTATTCCTTATCAATTCTTTTAGCTGATTCAATCTTTCAAACCTTTCGAAATTAGAGTCGCACCGGAGTCTTTGTTGACGGATCTTTTCTCTATATGCAACCGTATATGTAATTTTGGTTTGAATAAATAATTTATCCTCCTGCGTGTGTTGCTTAGATTTAGTAGTTACTGGTTTACAATTGAGTGTTTGATTGTTGAGAAAAGCTGAAGAGTACGGCATTCTTATGGCTGCTGAGACTCACACTTTTAAGGATGGATTAGAGACTCAGATGTGCATTTCTAGTTAACGAAAGAAGATTATCCTTAATATTAGGTCGCAACATACATTTTTTATTATTAGACATTTTAAACCTGTGTGTAAAGTATATCAACCAAACTTTATTTCAGTACTTGTATGGAAAAGTAGGTTCTCCATGAATTTTCTTTAGCAATTCTTTCATTAAGGAAGTTTTCTGTGATACCTGTATCAGTTAATAATTTTACTGACTCTTCGTTTAGCGGTGATCTTTATTGTTGTACTTGACAGACAACGAAGTGTATCCATTTATACCGAACAAGATACCGTTTTGCTCCTTTTTGTATATTACAACATTTATCCCAGTGTCCCTGCTTTTCACATTTATAGCATTTGTTATTTTTATCGAGGCATACTGATCATTTCTGCGCAGAAAAAATATGTACGTTTTATTAAGGCTGCTGTTATTGGAGAGCCAAATTTTTCGTAGAATGGTGGTAGAGGGTCAAGGTGGCTCTGATATTGTATGGTACCTTTAGAAATATGTTTTGCTAATTCTAGTAGTTATGCTTCGGTATAAGCCTACTGTAATATTAAGCTGATATTTTCGAGAGTTTTTGTCGGATATCTGTGGACCGAAGCCCGTTTATGAAGGCATATCGTATCAACTCGGTTCGATATGTTCTGCTGGTACAGAAAGAAGAAAAGGAACATTTTTCTTAGCTTTATTAAGACTTGATAGAATACATAATCTGAACCAGAAACCGGGTAGATAATAAGTATCTAAAGATCATTTCATTTCTCTTTTTTATGTAGATCCTGTCCAGTGTTGTTAAAACTTCTTCAGCAAAAAACTCGAAAACTTGCGCTGAGACATATTTCTTGAGGTAACATAGGTTATTAGAACTTTCGTCAAAGTAGGTACTTAAGAATTTAATGAAAATTATTTTCCAGTTTTCTAGTTTAGTGTCGAACGCGTTTAGAGGCCAGTAATAAGTTTCTCTGGAAAGAGTACATTGGCCATTATCTAAATAGTTAACAACGAAAGTTAATTAAACTGTAGTAAAATTATTAGAGACAATTACCATTTAATTAAATATAAGTTTTAAAGAACTCTGAATACAAGCATATTTCTCCTGAATATATGCATTCAGGTCAGATCCGTAAATATTAGACACTGATCATCCCAAAGATGTCCCCAAAGTATAAGAATATAGAAAAGTATGAAAGCTTTTCCAAGTGTCAAGAATTAGTTTGAGAATTATCATCTGCATCTTCAAAGTGTGCTACACATTACAGATCAAGATTGACAAAAAATAGAAATTAGTAAGTTGATTGGAAAGACCATCAGTTCTAGAGGTATTTGAAAACATTTATTTAGACAATAGTTAATGTCCCATCCAGTTGACGAAGTCTACACAAGAATGAACGTGCCCATGGACCAACAAAAAATGAATTTCCACCAAAGAGACACATACAAAGTAACTGAGTTTGATTTTGAGTTTTTTTTTATGGCATATCAACCTCTCTTGTTTATTCAATGCAAAAAAGTGGAGTTTTAAGATATTTTTGTACTGTTCGCTTACAGTGAGAAGGTTAACTTAGATTTTAATGAAATGCTTTGGTTTTATTCATTTTTTATTATTGAAAACTGAAAATGTGTTCTAGTTCTTTATTCAGAAATGTTTTTCTGATAATATTTTATTTTGTCATTCAAAAATGTGTTATGGTAATAATTTTTCTTTAAAAATGTATTGTTGGGAATATTTGTCGTTCAAAAATATATATGTTTCAATAAAGGTGTATTTTTATGTATATTTTTCCATAAAAGTATATTTTTAGTATATTTTCTGTAAAAGTGTATTTTTATACTTTCATAATTTTTCGACCCTAATTTAGGGGTTAATTATTTGGCCATAGCTGGAACCCTAACAGGTGCTACCCCTCCGGGTTTGGGTGGACATAAGAATAACAGTATTTAAAAGTTGGTTCCATGCTTCTCACAACCTCCCAATAAGGGGCTTTGTGACTGGGTGCAGTTTATTGCCATGCCCAGAACCACAAGCTAGACTGAAGTAAGCTAACTTGACGAAAACGTATGTATAATGAAACTCTGTTGCCTCGTTATATGAGACAAAACTCAGGTTTTTTGGTGATATAGATGTCACTTATCTTTGGATATAAAAAGCAGGGTTGTCCTAATTATCATCGTTGCAATTATTAAATACGATGGCAGGGGTATGAGTTGCTTTAGTTCCTTCTGGAACGAAGAGTCTTGGGATGTTAGAAATAATCATTATGAAAGAAGAAAAAAGAAATGTTTGACAGCAAACTTTGAGCAGTCGGTAGCTAACTGGGTCTCGGTTTTGGTTTTTCACTTTCCCCATGGGGACGACCCCGGGCATACATCGCTTGTCATGGAAAAATACTTCCACAGAGTCAAGAGTATATAAAAGAAATTGAAAGATGTGTGTTGAAAAATACGGCAACAGTATGTTGAGCTACTGAGTAACAAGTAAAGAAGAGAAAGACACGGGAGGAAATAATAACAACACTGTCTCAGAAATCGCAACAGAGCGAGTGGCCTGCGACTTGAGGAAAAATGTTCAATGGATCGAGTTCTCAAGAGACTGTGTCTCGATAAATGCCCACTGCTGACTGATAGTTTTCCAGTAGTATTTATTGACTGGAAACAGAAACACGGAAGATACAGAATGAAAATAAATGAAGGAAACCAAAGCATTAATGTCTCAGAAGTTACAACACAACAAGCGCCTCGCAACTTGAAGAAGAAACTGTCCTACTTCAAAAGACAAGCTAATATCGCCCAGTGTGGATGACTCTTTTGTCCGTTGCTTTTATCGACAGGAAACACTTGACAGATAACCAGATCTAGACAGGTTGCAGAGAAGCACTTATCTGGATATACTAAATTGTTCTGCTGCTAACGGGCAATTTCGGATGTAACTGATGTTGACAAATATAGCCGCATGCGATTCGCGGAATTTTTTCAATCTGTACTGACGCTAGTTCTCCACAATTTGCTAATGAAATAATTGAATACGATTCATAAGAACACTTACTTTATCCCTGTTGAACTATGCTAAATATATACAGACTGTAATTCATCACTAAAATATAAACTGTCTTCTATTACCATGGGAATGGAGTTATAATTCTGACATTTTTAAAATATTTTAAAAAAATTAACTTTGATTCTTTAAACACAAACAATTTACATAAGCGTTGTAAATAAAATAGTTTATTAGAAAATTCGACGATAGCACGTCCACGATCTATTAAACAACCTAAAACAATTAAATTTTGAGAGTAGGGAGAATTATTTTATCTTAAAATGAAAATAAAATTACAATCGATCAATATTACCTCATCGGACAGCAGCGTAAATACTCACAGAATTAATCATATTGAACATTTTTCTATCTGCTCCTATATAAACCATCCTATATAAAGTCCAATATTTATCTTTTTATCTTACCTGTTCAAAGTTAATACTAATAGCCATAAATTTACCAACTAATATTTAGCTATCTCTGAACAGCGTAAATGTTTTATATATATATATATATATATATATATATATATATATATATATATATATATATCGTACAATATTTAGTCATCCACGAATTGCGTAAAGTTTCACAGAAATAACCATCTTTCCGATATTTACCTATGCTCATCCAACAAAAGAGAAAAAAAAAACTGATACTGACATTAAGTACTCCCCAAAGGCTTGTCATGTGGTACAATCTACTAACCGAAGCCAACCGTTTTATGTATAAACCTCTTAATACAAAGTACAGCGATCACAGTGTGTATACAAGAACTGCTCTTTTTAAATGGTCACTCAGCTGAGTGGAGGAGAGGTTTATGATTACTTTGTGGTCTATTATGGAACAACTAGCAGTATAGCCCGGCGTTGCTCGGGTGTAATGAAAGCTTTAAAACTAATCCATGATCCTGGAGCTCAGACTCTTTGGACGTTTGGACGAAAGACTAAAAAGCAATAGTTGTTTCCAGTTAAAACGAAAGCGTAGACTGAAAGAAAAATGAATGGATGTAAGTCAAATTTTGATTTCCTGGTATCGATATTAAATGTTTTTTCGTTGTTAACTGAATTTTGAGGGCTAAATACGTCCTCTGAGTAAATGCTTTCATGGCTGAGACTAAGAACTACAATTATACCTACTTGGAGCCGAACCGAAGCAAAAACTAAAAGAAAAGGGCTGTAAACAATACAGACAGATAAACACACAAACATCTTGCCTTATATATATATATATATATATATAATGAATTATTTTGAACATTATTTTTACCGATACTCGTATTTAAGTAGATATTCTGTTTTTAATTAAACAGTATTTTTATATTTATATCTACCGGCCTGATTATTTACGATACATTTTTTATTATGAAAATATGTGCTACCCAGCTGGATTCGAACCTGCAACCCCTATTACATAGGGGAAGCATACCATTTGATCTGGTTCCGTCTTGACCACTCGACCATGGATATCCTCTTGATCGGATTAGGTTTTTTATCATGCTTATATAATACAATTTTCGATTTATCGCAAACAAGCATATCTGCTCTGAAATGTATCGTAATGTCAGCATGTTACGGAAATTAACGAATTTTAACGAAACATGGTTATAAGCAACCGACAATTTGTAATGAATTATTTTGAACATTATTTTTAACGATACTCGTATTTAAGTAGATATTCTGTTTTTAATTAAACAGTATTTTTATATTTATATCTACCGGCCTGATTATTTACGAGAAATTTTTTACGAAAATGTGTGCTACCCAGCAGGATTCGAACCTGCGACCCCTATTACATAGGGGAAGCATACCATTTGATCTGGTACCATCTTGACCACTCGACCATGGATAGCTGGGTAGCACACATTTTCGTAATAAAAAATTACTGGGTGTAGTCTATCATCATACCCAGGACAACTTTCCATTATTTACTTTCGAACTGTTGATATCAACTTTGTTGTTGCTGTCACAATGTTTCGACCGTTGAGCAAACTGGCTTTCTTAAGTCCTGTGAATATCCAATTATCTAAACCCACTTCCCTCTTCATCTGCTTTAGGAACATTTTTTCTATTTTATAATTGTCTTTTTGTTTCTGATGAAACATTATAAGATTAAAATATAAAATGCTACGCCATTTACATTCGGACTTTTGACTTCATCTTTGTTGTTGCTATCACAATGTTTCCAACCATTGTACTCTACGGCTTTCATCAGGTGTATATCGATCAAGGTAACTTTCAAAGAATTCGAAGACTGTTCTCGTTCCACAGACAATACTAAGGAATATCTCTTATCATTGGTGCCACTCAGTTATTGTTCGCCGTTTCCATCGAATCCAAGTACAAACTATTTGCTTAAGGATTGAATTATTTACTCTACTACTGTCGGTCCTGGGTATGACGGTAAACTGAATCTGGTTGCAAGGTCGGGAGGTTGTGAGGAGCATGGAACAACCTCTTAATTGCAGTTGTTCTCAGTTCCACACTAACCCGAAGTGATAGCATTTGTAAGCGCCCAAGCTATGGACAAATAATTAACCCCCAAACTGAGGTCAAAACACTATGAAGGTATAAAATAGTTTTATAAAAATATATACATATAAATAGACTTTTATAAAAAACATATACATTTTTGAAGGAAAAACATTGCCAAAAATATATGTCAAAAGGAAAGATATGACCATCAATACGTTTTTGAAAGAAAATTATTACAATAACAGATATTTAAAGAAAAAAATATTGCCATTATGCATTTTTGAAGAAAAAAATTATTACCACGAATACACTTTTGAAGACATCTTCGGTTTTCTAAAATAAAAAATATTAAAAAACTATTTTTTTTGTCAAAATCTGATTAAATCACTCTTCTCACTGTACCTGAACATTAAAAAAATACCTTAAAACTCAACACTTTTGGCATTAAATAACCCGCAGAGGTTGATATGCCGTTAAACAAAACTCAAATTTAAACTCAAAATTTAGTACTGTTTCTTTTATTCATGTAGTCAGATAACACCAACAGGTCACTAGTCCATATTCAAGCAGGGCGAGCAATAACTGAACAGGGATACACTCCAAGCTTAGCCTTAAGTGTAGATAGTGACAGGTCATTCACATTCATAAGTATACTCATGACCATCTACGAATCAAAACCATACAAATCGAGAAAACTTGTTCAAGAACAGTTAGTAAAGATTTTCAGGCAATAGAAGTCGACACTGACACTAAGCCCCATGGAGTTACTGGGATTGAAAAGAAACAAGAAAGACGTTATTGAGATGAGATAAAAAAAGATTCAGAAATATATAAGATGTCGACTGATGTTGCAATTTTAGAAGGTCGTAAAGACAAGGAAGCAAGAATCAAGTAGAGAGATTCATTGGTAAGATATGCAAGAAAATAAATTATTAGAATTGAACTAAAGGTTGCATCTAGTAACTTCATGAGTTAAGCTAAAAGACCTAGTTGCTAATCTAGAACTACGATTAAGTCCATGTGGTCAAGGTCTTCTTTATGTTCCGTGTGCTCTCAGAACTTAAGCGATCATGGGCTTCCACTTGCCTCTATTCCTCTTAACATTTTTCTTCGTGGTGTCTTTCCCAAATCCCGACCCGCCATCTACTAGCTCAAGTCCACCAAGTATATTTCCCGCTGTATTTCCCAGTCTTTCTTTCCCTCTATCTGTCCGTCAGTATTAGATTCTCCAAGACCCCCTTCCTCATTACGCGTTTCAGAAACCTCAGTTGTCTCTTCCTGATATTTAGTATAAGTTTTCCTTTTGATTGTATCCTTTGTAAAACCTTGTTGGTACTCCCATTTTCAGTTCATGATATTCTTCTGTAGAACCACATTTCTGTTTCTTTGAGTTTCGCTTCATCTTTGAGGAGATCGTCCAGCATTCACTGCCATATACAAGGACAGATATCACATAACAGTCGTGTACTTTTTTCTTTGTTTCCAATGTGCGGTCTTTTCCATCCTCTGTCAGAACATTTACCAGTTATTTAACTTTCTGCAACTGTTTGATTTTAGTATCTGCGACATGTACTTGGCATTTTATGAGAAGACACATCCTTGCCTTAAACTCCTCTCTATATTTGTATATTTGCTGAATCCATTTCTTGTCTATATGTAGGCGGTTTACGAACAGTATAGGTTATGCGAATAGCTTTTCCGAATATGTTTGGGTGGCCGAGACTTTGACATGTCCGTGAGGAGTACTTTGTTGAACGCCTTTGTGTAGTCTATAAACACTGGTACACGTCCTTCTGCATTTCTGTCGTGGACCCGGTTAAGAATCCAGCAAGAAATAATACAAACACCAAAATTGGAAATAACGATATATATATATATATATATATATATATATATATATATATTAAACACAGCAAAATACAATACGTGGAACTCTGTTAGTAGAACGAATAAATACAGGTTAGGAAGTAATACTAGAATTGGGACTCGCAATAGTCATACGGTAGCAGTCTTGGCTAACTGTGCCTATCGCGCTTCATTATGCTGATCTGCTGATCTCATACTCAGCTCACACTCTCTGAGCTCTTGATCTCTCTCCTCTTGTGAGGGGAAGTATATGTAGTAGTAGGAAGAGTTCAATCCGTTGTAATGTGTGATGCTTCCATGCCACTTTCTAATAACATTCTGATGATAAATATCGCATTTCTCATTCCGCAATCTTTGACTAAATAGCACTGTTCTTTTACTATCTCTGTCCTGATAGTGCTGTGCGATCTATTCATCAAAATTCGGATGTGTTCAAAGTACTAAAGAGTAAAATCAGAATAATTACAAGAAAATATCCATAGAAATGACAGAGAAAAGAAATATTATAGCGGTAGAAAAATGAGAGAGGCCGAAATATCAGGATTGATATCATGACACACTCTTCTCTGGATTTAGTCATGAATCTCGCGATATATAACAGGATCACCAGAATATATAACTCAGGAATATTCAAGGTATGGTGGAATGGTAAATTTAAGAACATGCAAAATAGATTCTTCTAAACCAGCTTTCCTAGATGCAACTTTAGAAGATATAATTGTGTTATCCTTCTGGAGGTTAGTGTCAGCAATGTGGATAAAATTGATAAATGGTTCTCTTTCAAATGTCTTTCACATTTATCTTGACGTCAAAATCAACACCGAAAAGAAAACTTATAACTCGAGTACCTGCGATACAATCTGAAAACATTAATTAATTTTAATCCTTCCGTGTTAGCTGATTATTTGATCTAAGAATCAGCCTCTATCTTCGTCATCTCGTCCATCCAGCGTAGATCTAAATTCATTACAAAACATTACTGTTGAGGAAACAGTTTTATATAAGTATATTTTCATCTTCCACGTGGTTATTTTGAAGGGAGTTTCAATGTACTTCATATTTTATCGTCATCCTCTCTTGATGTTGTGTAATGTTTAGCAATTTTTTCCATGAATTCATCACAATTGAGAAGTGAGTGCGATTCTCACTTGTGCCATATCTGAGCTTTGCTTAGAAAATCATATATCTGATGATATTCTTAATAGCACCTTCCTCAAATATTTTTGCTATGTTCTGTTCTGCGCATTCCCCTTGTAATCTTTTTCTTATCTTTTTGTCGCATTCACAAAGATATTTTTTTCTTGTTTTTATCGTGCCAAAGTTTTCAATTTCCTTTTTGATTATTCTGTGATCTTTGTACACCCTTTCTGTGATTTTCGACTTTGTATTCTCATCACTTAATTAATTTACATTAACGTTTTTCTCTTTAGAGATTGTATCCGTTATACGAACCATGGCTGTACTTAAGAACTAGAAATTAAAATAAATTGCACATCAATAATAACAATAATATATATATATATATATATATATATATATATATATATGCATGTAATTACAATGTAATATTATATTAAAGTATAAAGTTTCTTAAGAATCTGCTACGCTGTATCAACTAATGTATTATAAATATTTAGAAAATATTTATAACACGTCAAGCATTATAAACTGAGAATTTGATGGTATATTTATAATGAAACTAATATTTATCAGGAAAATCTTCTTCTTCTACTTCTTCTACTGTGCTATTTTCTTTCAGGACGTAGGCGATCATCGTTCTCCACGTCTTCCTATCCCTGGTGGCTCTTAGTATGTTTTTTCCTGTTACACCTCGCAACCCCGTTCCGTCATCCACCTGATCAGGTCCTTCAAATATGTTATCCGCTGACTTCCTCTGTCTATTTTTCCTTCTATCTGATGTCAGTATCAGGTTCTCTAAGCCCTCCTTCCTCATTGCATGTCCCAGGAATCTTACTTATGCTAATTACATTGAGAGCCAATTTTTAGCATGTTGTCCATACCTATATTTTTGTTATTAACCTTGTCGACCAGTATTACTGTAATTAACCATGTTTTTGTTTTTAAGAATGTATACCAAATTTTGTTTTGTTATTAACCATGTAAACTCCCACGAGCAGCATATGGCGACATCCTCGCCAGTTTTGTTATTGCTTCTTGCGTAGTGGAGTTGCTAGCCTTGAATTAGATATTTGTTCTTCTCGTTAACTGGTCTCGTAAGATGCTTAGACAGAATTGTATCGCTAAATGCCTAGTTCGTAATGTTGTATACTGCGCATTAACACGAGCTGCTATTCTTATGTTAATTTTATGAATCTAATATTTCATGCTGATACAAGGCATGTTGGAAAAGAGCGTTTGATTTTTCGCTTGCAGTTGCTTTCTACGGTAGACTAATTACTATAGAACTAAGTTCTATGGTAATTAGTCTAATTACTATAGATATGTACTCCAATTCAACCCATAGTTTATGAAGAGATTGATTCATATTATTTCAAAGGTTATTTGCTCGTAAGTGAATCTAACGAACTGACTAGAATCCAAACCCGGCTCCCTGCTTTCTCATTTTAAATCGAAATCCATTACATTATAACGCACATCTAGTATGCGCTGTTCTTAATCCATACATATGTAGGTGGAGGTGATGGATTCATACGTTTTTCCAAGGACATATTTGCGAAATTGAATGATATGCGCTCAGCTGGAAATTGAACTCGACACAACAATTCAAATAGCGCGTCGATAATTATCAAAAATCACTGATAACACTGGCGTGCGATGTTTTCAAGGTCGAAGATATAATAGATAATTTTAAGGCAGTGTTTGCGCTGAATCCAAAAAATCATACTTATTTTTTTAATCAGATCAATTTTTTAAGATAAAAGCTCATACTTGAAATGTATAGAAGAGTATTATAATTTATTTTTGGTTGAATTAAAAAATTATTCAAGCATATCTTAAATACTAGGCCTAACCAAACACAATGAAACGATCTTTGACCTTTGAAAATTTTTTAACGCAGGCCAATGTAATCGCTTACTGTACAACACGCAATTACTTAAATTTTTAGCGAGTATTTTCTGAAATTCGATGCCTGAACGTCATAACGCTAAAACCGTTAATTAATATTCAACGGTCAAGACCTGATCATTTTTATTAGAATTATGTTCACTCAGCTTAAAGCTGAAGAGCCACATGAAGTAGTGTGTAATAGTGTAAGACGTAAGAGGTAGAATTTATAGGATACATGAGAAAGATATTCGTTAAATCCTAGAGTTGAACATGTTAATAATGTAGTAATCGGACATTCCCTTTGGAGTCAATTAGAAACAGCAACTCCAAGGAAGATACTATTCGTTTGAAACTTACAACCCACCAATGAATTACGGATAAAATGAGTGTGATTTTCTACAATAAGAGTTGGATGGAGCCCTGATGGATAGAAGTAGTGGAATATGATGTTCATTTTTACAGCTTTGCTGTAAAATTGTTCTGAAAATTTGCCATTATATTCTTTTGGTATCTTTCTCTTTTACGTGCTGTATCCTTTTAGGGTTCGTGTCGAACAGCCGTAATCGTCTAGTGGTTAAGACTCCACGTTGTGACCGTGGTAACCCAGGTTCGAATCCTGGTCACGAAATCTAAAGACCGCATTTTTAGGCTGTGCGTTATGGTGCATTAGATATCGGCTCAAAACGACAAAACGGTGAGGGGAGTTCCAATTCCAGTTGAATTCCTTGCCTTCACTTACGCACAACTATCCTTGTGAAATATATTAAATGGCTCTGCCCTTCAGTTATGGGTTAAATAATAATATATATTGGGTTCTATAGCCGAGGCTGTCAACCGGTCTGCGTCAGAAATCAATGCCAATCTACTGACGGATAATCTTCTGCCCAGTCAGTCATGTTTTTTTGAGAAAGCTTGTATCATGTATGGCACTTAACTGATCCCTCAGGAAGTATGCGATCACGACTCTTCACATCTTCATCTCCATCGTAGCACTTAATATTTCTTGCAAAATCTATTCTGCCGTTCAGTAAAGCCCATCAAATATGTTATGCGCTGTTTTTCTCTCTCCCTATTTCCCTTAATCTGTCCCGGGACTATCAGATCTTCCTCCACATTACACATCCGGGACATTTCAACTGCTTCTTTTTGATGTTAAATATAAATTTCATTTCTATTTTCATTCTCTCCAAATATCTCGTTGCTATTCTCATGTTTGGCCCATAGTATCCTCAACATCTTTCTATAGAACTACATTTCTGTTTCTTCAAGTCTCTTACTCATTTTTGAAGGTGTTGTTCAGCATTTGCTTCTTTATAGGAGAAGACATATCACATAACAGTTCATTACACTTTTCTTTGTTTCCAACGAATTTTTTTGTTGTTTTTTAATAATCTTCTCAGTTTTAGGAATGCGTCTTTGGCCATCCTAATAGGTCTTTGCATCTCAGTGTTGCACATTCCTTCCACTGTTAGTACAATTTACAGATATTGAAATTTCTGTACCTGCATTGTTATAGTTTCCCCGACCTGTAATGTACCTTTGGAATTCATTGTTTTGCTGATAACCATGCATACTATTTTCTTATAGTGTGTGTTTAGTCCTTTTTACTCGCTTTTCTTTGCAACCATCTGTAGGAGCTTTAGTAGTTTACTTTGTGTGTCCGTTATTAGCACTGCATATCTTTCGAAATATAAAGAAAATTCTTTTTTATACCGGGATATATTTTTTTATAATAATATCGCCCCAAGCAAGGCATTTTACTGCCACAGTTTTGCAGGGAGTTATATATGAGGAAAGTTATGACAGGTTATAGGGAGTATCAGGAAGTCGATAAGAGAAGGATGAAAATACTGATGAGAGTAAAGTGGACGGAGAAAGGAGCATGAGAGAGAGGATTCAGGTTAGTAAGATAGGAAATGACTATTGGCATTTAAATTCTTGGAGATTCTAGCCGTCGGGGAAGCAAGTAAATGGAAGGTAATTCAACAGGCGGGAAGTGCGAGAAAAGAAACTGGTTGAGTAGAATTTGCGTTTACAATTTATTGGTTTCATAGTAAAACGGTGGGACCTAGTTGTTAATCTTGTAGCTCGAGTAAATTTATATATAGGGGGCATCAGTGAGCTAAGTTCATCGGAGCAGAAGCCGTGAAAGTATTTGTAGAAAGTATTTGTAGAAAGCATTTTTGAAAAGTATTTGTATTCTGTGTATCTAAGTAAAACCATTACCAGTTTACTAGGGAAAATAAACACTAATTTTTAAAAAAAGAAGTTTATTTTTCATCATAATCTCTTCATATATATTTATATATTCAACAAAACATTGCTTATAAATGAAACATTATACAGTAATTAATTCTGATTGAGGTTACTATATGAAAATATTGACGCTAAAAATGTAGCCCTCAAATAATGCAGAATACGCTTCTGTGTAAGATTATTTCATTTAACTTCATGGAATAAAAAGTTAAATTTAGAATATTCAGTAATTCTTTCAGGTTAACATAATTATATTTCTATACAGTCTTCGTTAGAGATTCACCCGACTGTACGCAGGTGTACGAGGCAGCATCAGTATGTCTCTTTCTTGATAAGTAATTAGTTGCTGAATTTTCATTTTTTCTAATCTTCTAAGTTATTAACGACGAGGCTTTGGGTTAAGTACATTGACAAGGGAGCAGATTGTAAATCGAATCTCTTAGACACTTGTTTTCATTGAAAGTTAATTTTCTTCTAACACAAACATGGAAAGATTATTTTTTAGTTCGAGTGGGATATTAAATAATCTAACAGAATACCGGTAAGGATAAGCTTTGTGGTGCAGTGAATTTCGGCTCGGAACGAGAAATTGGAGATACGAGTTCGAATTCCAGTTAAATTCGCTTACACGTAAATACACTTGGAAAAGATAGACTCCATCATTTTATTCCAGCTATGAGTCAAATAACAGAACAGATTGGTTCCTACAGTCTTGGTTAGCAACCGGTCTACCTCAGAAATAATGGCAACCTACTTCGGAAAAATGTTCTGCCCAGCCAGTCATGTCTCTTGATCGCCCAAGCGTTTAACACGTATGTTATTTAACTGATTGACTATAAGATAGATATTATGTGCAAATTTTGCAATATTGGAAATCTCTTACAAAAATTAATCATTCCAAAAGAAATGTTGATATGCTGATGTTATTATTCTGTTGTGTTCTATGTAGAAATAGAAATATATGGTGGTTTTATCGGCGTAAGTATGGCGAATCCAGTGAGAATCAAAATCATTATTCAGTCGGTAAATGAGCTATCAAGCGAAGCTTGCTTGTTAACCATTAGACCACGTCGATGTCCCAGGTACCTCAATATATTTGGCGAAAAAATCTTTTGTTTTTTCATTAGTCTACAAAATTATTGATTTATTCTAGTCTATATATCTTTATATATATTGCGATTTATTAAACGTAGCGAAGATTTAGGTACAAGGCAGAAATTGTAGCGCACCAATTCAATTGTAATTGATCTAGCAAGTAAGCTGACCATTACAACATGCCGAAAGGGTCAATTTATTTATTTATATCTATCTATCTATCTATCTATCTATATATATATATATATATATATATATATAAAAGCAAAAAATTTGTCATTTTAACTGAGCTGGTTCATGCCGACTTGGAGGTTCGTGTAGACAACGTTATGTTGTCTTTTCTCATCGGGGCTGTTTTTTTTCTTCAGAAAAACCCAGACCCGAAGAGTTAAGACATCATAACGATGTCCTCACGAACTTTCGAAGTCGGCATAAACCTGCCTAGTTAAAGTCACAAATTCTTTGTACATAACATATTATTGCTCTATTTCTACCCATATATCTACCAATTTACGAGAAGAAAACTTGCCATAATATATTTTATCAGTTTAACTACTGAGAAAACAACAATCTTGGTGCTAAACATTATCAAAACTTGACTTTATATATATCGTGAATTCAGCACTGAATTAGAACACTCTCAGGTATTGTACATGTATAATGATAATATACACGCTAAAAAGTCTGCCACATTCTACCGAGTGCCCATAGCTCAGAGGTAGAATCCCTGACTGACGCGATTTCGGTCGGGTTTCAATTCTGGGTAAAAAGCAATTAGATGTCTAACCGTACTGGTGAGCTAAGATACAGCGAAACAGATCTGTCTGCGATTAACTATATATATATATATATATATATATATATATATACATGAATGAACAAACAAATTTATTTTTACGTACAAGAACAAAGAAAAACTATGACAAAGTATGAAAAGTTACTCCCTCTCTAAAACTTTATCGGATTAAAGCGATGGCTACTTTGATGTGACGAGGACTTTAGCAGTAGAAACGGCTGAAACGGATACCACATGTAACTTGAAGATAAAATAACACAATAATCAAGATGATGACTTTGCTCACTATTTGCAATAAAAGATTAGGAAGGACGCCCCGCATCAATTCTGGAAAGAGTGATAACAGCTAATGGACGTTAGAAAACTAATTTCCGGAATTTTGTTTTGACAAAGATTGCATAAATTTCAACTGACGGCAGTATTGGTTGCCCTGTCAATGAATACCTAATGTTTCCTCACAAGGAAACGAATAATATTACCACTACCATAGATAGATATTGATCGTTAAATGTGCGTCTACAAGCATTTATCCGACTGGTAGATAAACAAATCGACAAGTATTTACCTGATTTTATGAGCGTTTACTTTCTTCGGCATTTCCGTGATCAGGTTATTTGTAATTTGTATTTACATTTCTGAATGTATAAGTAGAATAGGTGAATGTTAGATGCAGATTTGCATCTATTTCTGGCTCGTATCTCTCAAAATATTTTTTTCATTTCTAAATGCTATTTATTTCTCATTGTGAAGTTCTATCACCGTTCCATTATTCACTGCATAAGACAGGGATTGAACCCCTAGCATCAGTGAATTCGACAAACCTGCGTGACATTATCTACCTGTTTTCTCGCAGAACGAATCTGCTGTAGATATGCGTGTTCCGAACAGCCTTTAAATCTATTGAGATAATTTAAATATTCAAGTTCACTTAATTTTACTTTGACGACATTCGTTCAGAAATGATGCTGGTGTTTATAGGTGGTGGTGGGGGGGGGTGAAGAAATCAAGAAAAATGTATTAAGAAATTGATTTCAAAGATCAGTACACCTCTTTTCGATATATTCGGCACTTAGAAATATATGTACTTTAGATAAGGCGTTTCGAGCTTTGACTGCTTAGCAGAGACACATTTCTGGCCACACCTATTAACTTGAAGTAGACGTTTAAACAAAAAATAGTTGGCTTTCAATTTCGCATTTCATTCTTTGAAGAAAGATAACGATAATAAAGGCGATGACAAGTAGATAACCTCGGTATAACGATTCAAATAATTGAGTTACATTTCTTTGATATCACTTTAGGAAGGAACTTAATGAACCCAAACAAGAACATAAGAAATAATATTCTTTAGGGTTTGAAATGTTGACCAGCCATTTTATTCAGTCTGTTAAAGCAGATCTATGAACCAAAACAGGAAAATATATTTACTAAATAGCAGACATTTAAGCAAATCTAAAAATGAAATCAAACCTTGTGTGAAGTTATATAAACTAGTAATACCCGTGTAAATTTCGTAGTTTTCTTATTTGAAATTTCTACTGAGTATTAGTTTTTAAATGAATGGTCAGATAAAATCACTGTGAGTCGTGACGACTATAAATGTCCATGGAAACTCAAGTATAACATCGTTAAATGTTTGGGCTTAACAACTTTATAACAACATTTAACATTAACAGTTATAATTATGCCGTAATACTTTGTAAGCTTGTCTCGTTTGATCGATTACTACTGAGTAGTGAGTTTGATCTGAACTGGGTGTTTCACATATGCTATGTTTAGAAAATCACTAGTGGGAATCTCGACGTGGTGTAATGGTTAGATGGCTTGGCTCACTAGAACAATTACGAGCGAGTCGTGAGTTCGGGGCTCACTGGGTGCCCCATACATTCAGCCTTGTGCACATCTAAGCCACGCTTTAAAAAATACAAATATGTGTCATTTTATATGTTTTTCTATTTTTTAATCATTTCACCCTCAAGCAAGACGGTACTGCCACTGATGTGCAGGGGACTACAAAAGAGAGTTAAAGTTTAAACAAGAGAAGAGTGAAGACAAAGACGAACTTAGTTACAGTGGGTGAAAGAGAATGGGGAAGAGAAGGATGTGAAGGCAGTTACGATGGTAGAGAGAAAGGAAAAGAACAAGATACACGGGGTGATGTAGAAAGGGCTGGAGGTAAGTAGATAAGAGATGGGAATTGACCTTGCATTTTAATTCCTGGAGGTTGTAGCCGTCAAGAAAGCAAGTATATGGAAGGGAGTTCTACAGGCGGGAAGCGCGAGAAAAAACTGATGGAGTAGAATTGTCGTCTGCATTTGGTTGCTCTTCCTATAAACGTGTGGGACTTAGTTACCAGTCTGGTTACCCGAGCAAATTCCTGTCGAAGGGGGTACTAGTGACCTAAGTGACTATTTCACTGAAGCAGATTTTAAACACATTAGAGCATTATGGCCTAGACTAGTATACTTTTCTTTCTTTTTTATTTCTAAAACTAGCAGTATAGTCCGGCATTGCTCGGGTGTAATGGAAGCTTTAATGGTCCTGGATCTCAGACTCAGCCTACAGAATATTTGGTTTAGTTTAGTGAGAATCGGATAAAAATTGTGGATTTGTATAAAGGACATACAGACAGATAAACAGACACATACACAAACATTTTACCATTAATATATATATATATATATTATCGATTTTCTGCACTATTGTTAGAACTGCAACCTTGAAACTTCTTAATATCGTTTCTTATGTCATTGTCTATGAGTGTATCAAATTTGATTAAAATCGGACCACTCTTTCTATAACCCGACTTTTTCGATTATCGATTTTCGATATTTATCGGGGGTACCTCGACACAAAACTTAGCTAAGAACACTCGCAGTAGCTTATAGTACAAATGTGTAAATTTTCATGAAAATTGGTTCTGCTGTTTCGGAGTCTATAGGTAACGGACACACACACAGGCGCATACAAACACAGACAAAGTTCCATTTATAAATAAGTTTACGTTATAACCAACAATGCCTTTCACGCATCTTTTCGTCCATCTCTCGTCACCATTAAAGAGGAATGAATCTAGGATAACAGCAATACAAATTTGGTTTAAACCATACAACTCATGCTTTTCATGTCTAATAATTCAATATTTCTATGCATTTATCTTGACATATTTAGCGCTAGTGGAAAGACCTATAATTTGCGTGCACACCTGATAAATTTTCATTTTAAGTCCCGAAGGCTTTTCTCCCTTCAAATTTATCCAAAATAGCATTATTTCTGCGCAAATGTATATGCTGAACTAAAATCAACAATTAGTTATTGAAGAAACCTACCTTTTGGATCTGAACGTCCATAAAAAATCGAACTACATTTTGTCTCCCGTAACTCTAATGCAGTCATGTAATTAACTGCCGTATGACGTAATGCGATTTACTTCCGGTAATAAAAGTAATACGCTACTGTATTTCTACGCTTATTACTTTAATCACAGGAACTAAATGCAGTCAAGTAATGCAGTCATGTAATTAACTGCCGAATTACGTAATGCGTAGGGTAACAAATTTCGGTCTATTTTCGGTCGATTTTCTTCCTTTACAGAAACTTCCGGCGATTTACTTCCGGTAATAAAAGTATTTTTTTTTTTTAGTCATTTCACCCCGGGCAAGGCGTAAAAGCCACTTGCGGGGAGGCTACATAACTGAAAGAAAATTAATTAGAGGAGGGAGAAGAGGATTACAAACCAATTAGCAAGAATCAATAGAAAGATGAAAATGCAGGTGTGATGACAGTTGCAAGTGGGGAGAGAAAGGGAATAATATACGGGGTGGGGGAAGGGCTAGAGTCAAGTGGTTAGTAGATGAGTATTGACATTGCATTTAAATTTCTGGAGGTTGTAGCCGTCAGGAAAGCAAGAATATGGGAGCGAGTTCCACAGGCGGGAATTGCGAGAGATACGCTATTGTATTTCTACGCTTATGACTTTAATCACAGGAAGTAAATAGCCGGAAGTTTCAGTAAAGGAAGTAAATCGACCGAAATTTGTTGCCTACGCAGTACATCATTCTGCAGTTAGTTACATGACTTCGTGAGAGTTACGTGAGAGAAAAAGTGCGAGATATAGTTCGTTTTTTATGAACTTTCAAATAAAAAAAGGTAGGTTTCTAGAAAGATATAATATTAAAAACATGTCGTTCAAACATTTCTTTTGATTGCCTTTGATTTCTTTTGTAAGATACAAAAGAAGAAAAGCGAAAATAGATGAAAAAATGTCGAAGTTATGTTGATGAGCCAAAATATCATCTTATTAAAATAGTTACAAAAGATAGTGAAAAAAGTGAGAAGAAAAGAATAAATATCTAAACTTATTTATAAATGGAACTTTGTCTGTGTGTGTGTCCGTTACCTATAGACTCCGAAACGGCTGAACAGATTTTCTTGAAAATTTACACAGTTGTACTATAAGCGTCTGCTAGTGTTCTTAGCTAGGTTTTGGTCAAGGTCAGTCAGTTAAGTGCCATACGTGAAACACGCTTGGGCGATCATGTCTCGAAAGAGACATGACTGACTGGGCAGAAGATTATCCCGCAGTAGATTGCCATTGCTTTCTGCGGTAGACTGATTGCCGACCAAGGCTACAGAACCCAATCCGTCCTGTTATTTAACCCATAACTGGAGGGAAGAGACGGATTAATACATTTCCCAAGGGTATTTGCGCGTAAGTGAATGCAAGGAGTTCAACTGGAATTCGAACTCGGTTCCCCGATTTCTCGTTCCGAGCTGATATCCACTGCGCCACAAGTGAGGCTCTTGTGTCAAGGTACCCCCGATAAATATCGAAAATCAATAATCGAAAAAATCGGCTTATAGAAGGAGTGGTCCGATTTTAATCAAATTTGATACACTCATAGACAATAACATAAGAAACGACATTCAGAAGTTTCAACGTTGCTGTTCTTACAATTGTGCAGAAAATCGATAATATATATATATATATATGTGTTTGTGTGTGTGTGCCTGTTTATCAAATATTCTTTAGGCTTCTGGTCAGGTCATGGGTGATTTATTGTTTCTAATTTTGTCCCGGTTTTGCTATAACTGGAAATAACTATTGCTTTTTCGTCTTTCGTGTCAACGCCCAAAGTGTGTGAGCTCCACGACCATGGATTAGTTTTAAAGCTTTTCATTACACCCGAGCAACTATACTGCTCGTCATTAATAAGAAGACAACATACATAGTTGTCAGCAAAATGAATAACCCAACATACAAATTACAAATCGGAGTTAACAAAATCAAATAAGTACGACAATTTAAATACTTTAAAATCCATTGGATGTGCGTTGCGATACAGTGAATATCGTCTAAGAGAGGAAAATCGTAAAGCCTAGTTCTAATTCCAGTTTATTTTATTGCATTCACATACGCGAAAAAACCCTTGGTATTAACCCGTCTCTTCTCGCTCCAGATATGGGTTAAATAGCAGGAGAGCCTGGGTTCTATACCATTAATTGGCAACCAGCCTACAGCAAAAAGTAATGGCAACATACTGAGAGAAAATCTTTTGGCTAGTCACCGTGTGTCATGTACGGCATTTAACTGACTGTGAAGTATTTTAATAAAGGACGGTAATTGTGAACTCTCAAGTCGGATTTCACGTAAAATTGTTCAACTGTTCAGCTTGAAACTGAACTGATAGATTACTAATACGGAAGATTTGACCATGAAGGACAAGAAAATTGTGGAGATCCATGATAGTATATATCCTGAAGAGACACAGCACATGATGTGATGGGTAAATTCTCGGTATATTATATTTTAAATTTCGATCCTAAGCATTGTTTCTTTTTAATTTTGTCGAATGCATGGTATGGTAGGTTCAGTTGGACAAAATCAAACCAGTACGCCAATTTATATACGTGAGAATTGCCTGGACATGTGTTGTGGTGCAGTGAAAATCTGGAATATATGAATTCATGTCTGTTAACAGTATCTTTTTAAAGTATTCGAATTGAGATGACGTCTTAGGAATGATACTAGTTACCTGTTTGTTTCTCATCAATTGTAATTCAAAGTAAGCTTTCTCTTAGAGAGTCTTCATTAAAAAATCGAGCAAGACGAAGTTATCCTACTTTAAATCCATATATGATGGAACCAAAAAGTAGAAAAAGTGGTGCCTTGATTATTAAAAAATGCATGTTGTGAATCAGTCAGTCAGTTAAGTGCCATACGTGATACAGGCTTGGACGATCATGTCTCGAAAGAGACATGACTGACTGGGCAGAAGATTATCCCGCAGTAGGTTGCCATTGCTTTCTGCGGTAGACTGGTTGCCGACCAAGGCTATAGAACCCAATCTGTCCTGTTATTTAACCCATAACTGGAAGGAAGAGACGGATTAATACCTTTCCCAAGAGTATTTGCGCGTAAGTGAATACGATGGATTCAACTGGAATTCGAACTCGGCTCCCCGGTTTCTCACTGTCAGTCAGTTAAGTACCATGCGCGATACACACTTTGGGCGATCATGTCTCCAAAGAGACATGACTGACTGGGCAGAAGATTATCCCGCAGCAGGTTGCCATTGCTTTCTGCGGTAGACTGGTTGCCGACCAAGGCTATAGAACCCAATCTGTCCTGTTATTTAACCCATAACTGGAAGGAAGAGACGGATTAATAGCTTTCCCACGGGTATTTGCGCGTAAGTGAATGCGAGAAATTCAACTGGAATTCGAACTCGGTTCCCCGATTTCTCATTCCGAGCCGATATCCACTGCGCCACAACGCTACCCACTGTACCCCCACTGTACCACAAATAAAACATGTAAATTATAAATCGGAGATACCGATGTCGAACAAGTAGAACAATTTAAATACGTGGGAATTGTTTTATTAGTGCGACACATAAATTCAAAAGACGCACACAGATAGCAAAAGATGATTTCCAAAAACTGCTCAATTTATTTTTTTTTTCATTATCGTCTCACTCCAAGCAAAGGTAGAACTGCCACTAGTCCACAGGGGATTGCATCACACGAGAGTGATGAGAAAGGAGAACAGGTCTCAGTAGGTTTTTTTTTAATTTTTTTAATTTTTAATCATTTCACCCCGAGCAAGGCGGAAACGCCACTGATGTGCAGGGGGCTACATAAATGTAAAAAGATTAATTAGAAAAGAGTGAGGAGTACAAACTAGTTAGAAAGGAACAATAGAAAGCTGAGAAAGCAGGTGCGATGACAGATACATAGGTGGAGAGAAAGGGAAGGTTATACGGGGGTGGGGAGAGAGCTAGAGTCCAGTGGTTAGTAGATGAGTATTGACTTTGCATTTAAATTTCTGGAGGTTGTAGCCGTCAGGAAAACAAGAATACGGGAGCGAGTGCCACAGGCAGGGAAGTGCGAGAGAAGAAGCTGCAGGAGTAGAATTGTCGTCTGCATTTGGCTAACCTGACTGTGAATGGGTGGGACCCAGTTGCCAGTCTGGTTGCACGAGTAAACACCTGTTGAGGAGGCATCAGTGACTTAAGTTCGTCTGAGCAGAAGCCATGAAAGTATTTATAGAACAGATAAAGGGAGGCCACATTTCGACGATGGGGAAGTGGCTGCAGGTGTGGAGAATGGATAAAGGAAGACCAAGAACACTGGCGAAAAGAGAGATGTGTGATAGGAAAGTGTCAAGGGAGAAGACGGATGGGAATCAAGGAGATAATAGATGACAGTTGCTGTTGCTTTTAAATTCTTGGAGATTGTAGCTATCAGGGAAACAACAATACGGAAGGGAGTTACACAGGCGGGAAGTGCCAGAAAAGAAGGTGCTAAATAGAGTAGAACTTGTGGTTACACTTGATTATTTTTACTGTAAGAGCGTAGAATTTGCTGGTAGTCTAGTAGCTCGAGTGGGTACCAAGGAACTAAGCTCGTCTGAACCCATGTAATTATTTGTAGAAGAGACAGAGGGAAGCCACATCTCGTCGGTGAGTCGAGCCGCCAGGTCAGGATCGACTACATTGCAGATTCCCCTCTGGATTTTGTCGTGAACCTCAAAATGAATAGCAGGGGCGCCAGACCAGATATGACAGCAATATTCAATGCATTGACAGGGTGCAGATTTATATATATGCATGATAGATTCCTGGCCCGATACAAAGATCTGACCTTCGTAGCAGTAGTAAATATAAAGAAAAATATTAATGAGCCGTTATGTATTATCAGTGCCCATATAAGGCCATTAAAGCTGAATAATCTGTTGACAGATGAATAGACTTTGTCAACAGGAACATGGATCTTCAGAAAGATGATGGGAATATCATGGATTGAATATGTGCGTCACTATGAAAATTTAGAAAAGAACAAAACAAAAAAATAACACTTATTTATGCCATAAAATCGAGGCAATTAAAATTCCTAGGGCACTTAATGAGGAAATAGAGCATGGAAAATTTGATACTCAAAGGACACACTGAAGGGAAGAAATACAGATGTGAACAACGCATAGTATAGCTAGCGAGCTTATATAAATGGTTGGCGGAACAGGTTTAAGGAGTGATAGCACATAATTTACAAAAAACAGGGAATAGTAGAAAGTAATGACCGCCAATATCTTGAACAGACATGGCAAAGAAAAGACAACAGGAGATTTCGTTTTCTTTGTCGATGTTATATACTTGATTCTTCGAAGAGATTTCACCAGTTATCTAAAAATAATAAAAATAGATTAAGAAACAAAATACATCTTTCAGAATTTAGAGGAAATATTTTATAAAAATAGTTCCAATACACGAGATTTATGAATAATAATTTTTATTTAGAAACGAGTTTTTAAAAAATACATGATTTTTATCATTATTTATCGTTTTATATTTTTCTTTTATTTATATACGATATGTTTTATTCCATTCTACATATATTTTTTGGCATGAGAAGAAAGTGACCCAAGGCTCACCATATGTTCCACTTCTTTCCAATTTTTTCAAGACACTCACATGTATATATAGAGAAAGAGTGAGAGAGACAGATATATATGGTAACGACATAGGAATCACATATTCATACAATCCGATCTTACTATGTTTCCACTGTCTATATATATGTTATATATATATATATATATATATATATATATATATATATATATATATATATATATATTAATGCAGGTTTCATTGAATAATATAGACAAGTTTTGTCTATTAATTTTGTATAGGACCCGTTCATACCGTCTGATATACTTGATGGTGATGTCGTTGAAAGACAACAAAAAATCACAGTATTTGTTGAATTTTTTATCGGGTCTAAGCTTTCGGCTCACATAAGCCATTATCAAAGAGTAAATATTAACACACAGTAAACATAGAACATTTAAGCTATTAACAATAAAGATAATTGAATTGAAAATATAAGTCCATCCCTACCGTGGCGGATGGCCGAAGACAGTGACAAAATAGTGGTGTTGTGGTCCCTGGTCTGATTACAGACATTTGAGTACGTTATTGGAAATATCGAAATTGATTGTATTCAAACCAGGTTTAAATTGTTTAATGTAGAGTGCTTCGAGGATTTTTAGTTTCTGCTTATTATTTTCTTGTTTGAGTATGTACGTGTTATCAACAAGCGTTTTTCTCAGAAGTGTGCGTTGATAAGCGTGTTGTTCTAAATGACGGAATATATTTGAATTTTTATTTAAGTGCAACGTCAGACGCCGTGAGAGCGAATTTGTGGTGTGGCCGATGTAGATATTATTGAGGTTGTTAGAGATACATTCTCTAAATGGACATATGAATTTATATACTACATTGGTTTTTTGCAAATCACTAACGGTGGGGGAAGAGTCGTTGCGGACAAATGAATTAGATGTAGTGGATTTAGTGTAATATATAATGAACTTAATTCTTTTGTTAGAGTCTGTCGGAGAAATATTAGTATTTATGAGTTTTTTAGGATGTTTTCATCTAGTTGGTAGTTGGAGTGCATCTGGCTACGGTATAAGAGAGTGATATGTTTAAGATTGGTTGGGTTAGTATCATGTGTTGTTTTTTCCATGTTAAGCTTTTTAAAAAATGATTTTATTATAATGATAATATAAAAATGATATTAAAAAATGATTTTATTATAATGATAATATCCACGGTAAAAAAAGTCTGCTTCCTTCTACTAAGCGCCCATACCTCAGAGGTAGAATCGCTGACTGACGCCAATTCGGTCGGGTTTCAATCCTGGTTAAAAAGCAATCGGATGTCTATCCGTACTGATGAGCTGTGATACAGCGAAACAGATCTGTCTGCTGATGACTATTTCCGTTCTCACATCCTGATTGAGCACTCTAGAAGAATGATAGACTTTGAAAAACAGTAGCTACTCTAGCATCTACGCATCGCTCATTCAGTAATGAATTAGAGCACTCTGGCTATTGGGTGTGTATAATGATAATATGCACGGTAAAAAAGTCTGCCTCCTTCTACCGAGCGCACATACCTCAGAGCTAGAATCGCCGACTGACGCCAATTCGGTCGGGTTTCATTCCTGGCTAAAAAGCAATCGGATGTCTAACCGTACTGATGATACAGCGAAACAGATCTGTCTTCGGATGACTATATATGTATATGTGTTTGTGTGTCTGTGTGTGCGTTAGAGAAAGTTCCGGAAATTTACGAAATGGATTAACAAAATTGAATTTCAGTTTATTTTTTTGAAAATTATTATAATAGATATTCTTATTTTCTTTTAATTAAACAATATCTTAATCAGCCTGAAGGTTTTTGAGAAATTTCGTCAGGAAAATCCTGCCGAATGACACACATTTTCCTAATAAAATTTCTGAAAAATATTCAGTCTGTTAGAGATATGTACATAAATTAAGTATATTAATGAATATATACAGAGTATCTACATAAATATGAGTATCGATTAAAAATAATGTTGACCAAATAATGTGTGTGTGTTTAAACAACTATTTGATATCACAAGATTTTATTATTGCCTGTAAATATGATAGGTATGAACAGGGCCGTAGCTGATGCTAAATAAAAAACCGGGCACAGAGAAAATTGCCCGGATTTGTTAGTTGACAAAGTGATGACGTCATCAGTGTCATCCATCTCAAGAAACTGATTTCTGCGGATTTTTTCGGCTATTCCAATGGAAATTGTGCCCAGAACGTGAACGAAAGCAGAAAATCCGGTTCGTACTTTCTGAGCATAACCAATCTTTTCTTCCAAAATTAATAAATAAAAAAACAGATTTTTACTGCGTTCATTCGGATGTTTTCTTCGTTTTTCTTTCTTTCTTTCTTTCTTTCTTTCTTTCTTTCTTTCTTCGTGAATTGTTTATTTTGATTTCTGACGAAGACATTTTTCCTTACCCGGATTTTCACTATGATTGCATGAATCGGCCCGGACCCGTACCCGGTATGCCCGGTAGTCAGATACGGCCATAGGTATGAACATGTTAATACTAAATAAGGAAGCAAATATATGAGAAAACATTTCAGGCTAAGCATCGTCATAAAAATTTGTTGGCAAAACTTTTATTACTGTATATGTAACAGGAAAAAATTTTACATTTTATTTTTCTCGTTGTTTTGGGTGCTCAGCATACTACGGGTTAATCTAAGTAACTAGGTAAGGGAATCGTATGAAACCGTTGTGCTAGCAGGCAAGTCTGAAGAAAAGTAAAGTATTAGGCCGTCTCAAAATTTCGTGAACACTTGCAAAAAATTGAAATTTTACTCGCCAAGTAATCTAAGGTTACCAGAAAACACTCGCAAAAACAACAAAAATTATTGCTCAAAATAAAGACCATCATTTTCCAAGACTTTCTGCCATCGATCTGAAAGCTTTTGGATCTTGTCAAAGTACCATTTAGCCGGCTTCGAATCAAAGAATTCTTGACACGCTTCCTCGACTTCATCAAACGAGTCGAATCAGCGGTCCTTCAGAAAGTGTTGCATTGAACAGAAAAGGTCGTAACCTGGTGGAGCACAGTCAGGACTGTAGGCTGGATGTGGCAGAACTTCAACGGCGTCCAACTCATCAAACTTGTCTTTGATCTTCCTGGCGGTTTGTGGCTTGGCATTCTCCTGCTGCATCAAAGCGCACTTTCGGTTGATCAGAACCTTGTACTTTTGCTTCAAATTTTCGTAGACCCGCTGAAGTTGCTGACAGTAAAGTTCGGCACTGATGGCACGACCATTCGGAACCAACTCAAAGTACACGATTCCTTCAAAGTTCCACCAAACGCACAACATGACATTCTTGCCGAATTGATCTTGTTTTGGAACCGACGATGTCTCTTGGCCTTTATGAACCCATCGCTTGTCAGGATTGTTCTAGACAAGATAGACCCATTTCGCAAGTGTTTATGAACTTTTGGGACAACCTAATATTTATTTTACACAACAGATGTATATTTTTCAACGTCATCTTTATACATTTTAAGCGTTGAATGAATATTAATAAGATAAATACAACAGTATATAAAAAACAGTTCAGATCAAAATTCATCTGAATGTCATGCCGCAGACGTATTGGCATTTACTCACACACACACACAAACACACACGCATATATATTTCACTTCTGCTATATGCGTGACTCTTCAGAAATGAATGGAGTTCTTTCGGTGACTGACGTGTGTATACATAGTTTATATACAACACGTCAAAATTTCCCTTCCCGGATTCTATGAGCCTATGAGGTAGCGACTCCGACTGACACCGAATCGGTCGAGTTTCGATCCCAGCCTAGCAGCAAGTGGATGTGTCTAGCCACACTGATACACTGTGATACAGCGGAACACGCTTGTATGCCGATGACTGATATATATGTATCTTTTTTCCTTTTTTTAGTGTACATACATGTCTTAGTTTCTAATCATGATTTGAATTTCATTAAACAATGAAATCATTAACACCTAGCCTAAATTAAAAAATTCTACAAAGGAAACATTTCACTTTCGACAGGAATCGAACCTGCGCCTCCTTTTCTATCAGGAAAATCTCTGAATATTATTTCGACGAATGAGATCAGCTTAAGAGGCAAAGAAAGGAAAGCACGCGTTCTCTTTGGGACTTTCACGAATCGGAATCTGCTAACTCTAGTTTCATCCTCGAAACCTAAACAGTATTATGTTTTGAAAAAAAATGCTTGTTAGTACGAAATATAATGGTTAAAAGTAAATCCTCTCAAAAATTTAATACATATATATATATATATATATATATATATATATATATATATATATATATATATATGATAAGAAAGTGTAAGAACACGTATATTAAAACCTACTGTTCAATCATTTACTGTTATAAAAAGTGCTCGATATGCAAGTTGCATTAAAATGACAGGCAATACAGTTTAAGTGATTTATATAATTTTTCTTGCGATCATGTGATTTTTTCTTTTTTTTTCAGGACGTAAATTATGCAAAAATTGTCCAAATATGTGCTTTAGGCTATACTTCTAGCCTTTATCAAGAATGAATTTTAACACTATTATCTTAAATATTCAGTTAAAGTAAAATAAAATTGAAAATTGAAAATGATGAAAAATTGTCTAAAAATATAATTTATATATATATAATGACTTAAAGGCAGGTTGCTCGTTTCTGTCTATGTCTGACTGCTAAGGCGGCTTGCCAATCACAGCTTTGATGTGTTCAAGTACATCTTTAATAGTTATCACACCCACAGAGTCTACCTGTAGTTTATACGACAACTATATCGATCTTACCTTAGTTGAAGGTTTTGGGAGAGAGCCCAAAATGTGGTATGATCACCAGTTTGAACAAGTCAATACGCTCAAACCGACCGTTACGATATCTTGAAAAACTAATAGTGACTTAAGACCGTTACGGTATTAAATAACTACAAGCGTGAATTTTGAAAATGATATTTTTTCATCAGTATAGAGCATCTCGGGTAAATTTATGCTGTAATATTTTGCGGAAAAGTTCTGTTTGAAATCGAATCTCTATTGGAAGTATGATGACACAAGCATATAATTCAAATAAAATTCTCATCTCAAATAATTGGTTGATCAAAATTGTATGATGATTTGTCAGAATAGCAATCGAACTGTAAAAAAGTTATGTAAGAATTGTTATATACTGCCTCTGCTGGTGGTGGAAAAATCAGTAGTTTTGACCGATAAGCGATGAATACGGAAGGCATATATATATATATATATATATATATATATATATATATATATATAATTTTAACCTATATTTTCATTCTTCGTCTGACTCGGTTATGTTGAGGAGTAAGAAGAAAATCATACAAACGCAAGAGCTGTCGAAAGTTCTCTTGTCCTCTTTGTCTTCTGCCTCTCGGCTCTGTTCTGCTTTCGCCCGAAAAGAAAAACGATCTTATACAAGCTAAGATTTGTAAAATTCCGTTTAATTTTGTTATGTATGGCTAGGTACTTCTATAAATTATTTAACCGATTATTGCCTTTGTTTGCCATTGTTTATATTTTCTGCCCTTGAAATGGGCACCCCTGACGCGCAAACACATGTTTGTTGTTCATTGTTTCTGACGCGAAATAAATTTCTGTCGGGTCACTTGGAATGAATTGCAATTTCTTGTCCGATTTTAATCAAATTTGATACACTCATAGACAAAGACATACGAAACCATATTCAGAAGTTTCAAGGTTGCAGTTTTTACAGCAGTGCAGAAGATTTGATATCGATACCAGGAAATCAAAATACACTTCATTCCTTTACTGTCAGCTACCTTTGACACAAACACACTTCTTTAGCCACTGTTTACATTACTGCATTGACCGAAATCATATTTCTGTGTGTCACAGAAATATTTTACAGAAAAACGCTTTACTTTTGCAACTGACGCTTGCTTAATATTATGGCAATTATTTCCTAAGCGTAGCTTATACATGGCACAAAGCAGAAAGTATGGAAATTCATTACACAATTTCTAGGGAGACAGTCTATCTATTACACTACCTCGAGGTGCCCCTTCCTTCATATTTTCTTGCGAATTGACAAACATTTTTTTTTCAAGTGATAAAATCAGTTTATTTGGCAATATAAGAGAAAGGATGTGATTAGACTTATGGTGACATGTGTTTTAGTCATTTTATGTATCGCACGGAAAGACGAAAACAAACCTAACTATAAAGCATAACAGTGAAAAAATAAAGAAAGAAAGAAAAAGATTTATTTAGTGAATGATTTTGCTGCGAATAAAATAATCAGTGTCCATCATAGTGATGAGGGTAAAGATTAAATAAATAAGAATTATTAAAGACAAAATTTTCCCATTTAATTCAAAATCTAATTGCGATTTCCTAATTAAATAAGCGGAATTACGTTTACGTGGGTCGTAGTTCGTGCATGCGAACAAATATCAAGTAAAATCCATTTAATTAATGTCGTTAATTCAATGACGCTATATTTTATTTCTAGTTTGATCAACGACAAAATAGAAGAACAGAAAAGACAAGAAAACAAATAAAGCATCGTGTTTCATGGGTTCCTTTTGAGTGTTTCGTGTTGTCAAAGGAGTAGAAAATTATGGCTTGTGGAACCGCGTTTGTCAACAAATTGCATAATTGAAGACATAACAGAAAAAGATATTATCTGCGATTTTCTACAGATTCCATGTCCTAAAGAAATGCTAATTTTTAAAATAAACACCAACTCTTGGAATTTGAAAACTGTTAGTTTTTGAAGAATACACAAAACGTTTTTAAGGTATTCAATTTTTTCTTCATTATTATTATTTGTGATATTTTTTAATAACAACATTAACTAAATTTACTTTTAGAGATTGAATAATATGTCTTCGCAATTCAAAATACGAACTGATTTTTACAACTAATATTAAAGAAGAACGTTATATTACTTCGTAATTTTTAAAGCATTTAAAATTGAAAACTATATGTTACTTTATATAATCTTTATGAAATGAACATAAATACATAGATGCTTTTCTTTGAATGTACTGAAGATGCCATCCCAGTCTTGTCAGGATAATTTTTCCTGGTTTGTACGTACGCCTATTAACATCACATGATATCACTTGCATTCCCTCCTGGAACGTGACCGCAAAAGAATAACAACACAACGTTTAATTATTTTAAGAACTCTTTCTTTGTTCTGTATATTTACTTTTGTATCTCTAATTTCTTCATTTGGATATCTTATTCTCTCATGTTACTCATAATAATATTCACATTTTTAAAACACAGCTTTTACAAGGTGCCCCGAAAAAACGGTAAATTAAGAAAAGACGTAAGAAAACCGTTGAAGACTTGTTACAAACGATGTAACTAAAAGAAATAATAAAAAATCAGGAAGATTTTCTGCCTATTTCGTCAATCAAAACGTCGCCTGTCTTTCTGTGAAAAGTAGGATAAAATGGCGCTCAAAATTAGTGAGTTGTTTAGCTAAGAAGAACAGAACAAAAAACGAAACACTTTACATCAGGACACCTAACTTTACAGACTGCAACCCCCTTTATTTTCATGTATAGTGCGCAGCTGACCAGGATACTAACAAACTTCTTTGTAACACAATCGATGAACTGAAGACAAGAATTATGGCAACATTCACTAACTTAAACAAGAAGACTATACAAAAGAGGTGCAAGTGATTCCGAAGTTTTCTAGAAGCCGTGGTTGAAGCCAATAGCGATTTCATCTTTAGTATTTCAAGCTAGTTTTGGAAAATGTTGGTAATTTTACCTGTTAAATTGCGAAGTCAGTTTTGTATTTAGTTTATTTATTTTTTTTAATTTAGACGACAATATATCCATTGCACACTGCATATTGGCATCGGAACTAAAAACATGATTGATGTTTTTGGTAATTGATTCGTTTGCGTTATGCTATACACATATCAGCCGTCGTATTACGGCATAGACAGACAGACAGACAGACAGATAGATAGATAGATAGATAGATAGATAGATAGATAGATAGATATGTGAATATGAACAGATTATGGAATGAAGAGAATTAAGACGAATTAGGAAAGTCTGAATCAATATAACAAACACTTTTAAACAATGTGGTGAGTGCTCATTTCTGTCATAATGTCAACCCATCGTCCTCCTTTGTGCTATCATCAAAATTCGTTTATCTAACATCGAGGAAATTGTTCATCACCTCAACAAAACACTCTCCTGAATCACAAACAGCATGAATTTTACCCATGTAGTTTTTCTGTTAATAAATGAACTGTCATTATCAGAAAGTTAATTCTAATAACTTGTTAAAAACGGTTTAGCTTTAAAAAAACCATTCATCCTGCAACTGAAAGACACATCTGTCTTTATGAAAATTATAACGGCTTGTGAAAAACGGTTTAACTTTTAATGAAAAAAATCATCCTTCAAGCTTGATTTTGTCTTCCTACGAGATTCAGATGGGCAGGGATGAGAAGGTGAGGTTAACGACCTTGCGCAACTGTCCCTCACTTAAAAAAAAACGCGCATGTCATTACTTAACCTTTCTGAACATGATCTTTCAGTTAAGAATTTCTGAACAAACATCGGCCTGATTACCCATCTCAACAACCATGATTTTCCTATAAGAACATCATCATTATCACCAGTCATGACACACATAGAATCAACAAAGTACTAGTTAATAGATTCTTCAAAAATTGATCGCCTTAGTAATCTTAAAGATATTTGGCAAGATTTTGACATAAAATCGTATCGTAGGAGGTTTAGTTTGAGACAATTATCTCCGTTTACAAGAAGCCTATTCAAAAGAACAATTTATTCTCTAATTAATAATTGTGACAGTTTGGTTATCAATTTTTAATATAAAACATTTTACTTTATATTTCTCGGAGTTCAAACCAAATTGCATACTTGAAATTTTATTGGTCATTTGCTTTTTTTAAGATATTAAGACACGGACTCATTTAAAATATTGTTAAATCAAATAAACTTGGCTTGAATTGTTTTAGATAAAGAGCGTCGTTAATTTTGAATTATCGTCGACAGTACTATGGTATTATCAGCCAAGATTTTCTAATGGGGACAGGCAGTTGTTTGTTGGTGTTGATGTACGTTTTATTTTGTAACATGTCATTATCCAGAGAAGTTTTTTTGTTTAAAGTGACATAGACTTCTACTAGGCAATTAAATCGTTATTATAAATAATCGCTTTTAGTTTGGATTTTATAGGAGTGTTGTTTCTTGTAATAACTTCATAATTACAAATAAGGGCATTGCTATAAAATGCACACACACACACACACACACACACACACACACACACACACACACATATATATATATATATATATATATAGAGAGAGAGAGAGAGAGAGATAGAGAAAGAGAGAGACGGACAGATCTGTTTGCTGTATCACAGCTTATCAGGAAAGTTAGACATCCTATTGATTTTAGACATGATTGAAACCCGAACGAACTGACATCAGTCGGCGATTTTATCTTTCAGGCTTACGGCCATATCACGTTGAATACACCGGATCTCGCTCGATCACCGAAGTTAAGTAACGTTAAGTCTGGTCAGTAGTTAGATGGGTGACCGCTTGGGAATACCAGGTGCTGTAAGCGTTTTAATGACGGATGTGCATTGTGGTGCAGTGGATATCGGCTCGGAAAGAGAAATCGGTGAGCTGAGTTCGAATTACAGTTAAATACCCTGCATTCACTTAAGCACTGGTACCATTGGGAAAGGTATTAATCCGTCCTATCCCTCCAGTTATGGGTTAAATAATAGTGTAGGCCTTGGGGACCCTGCTCTTAAAAACAAATTCCAAATGAATCTTGAGACTCGAAAAAAAAAAGTATTACTAGACACAAAACTTATATATATATATAAAAAACAACAATAAATCGTTGAAAGAAAAAGTATTACCAGCAATAAATAAAATTTAGTTGACAATAAATGACCCGCCGAGGTTGATATGCCATAAAACAAACCAACCAACTATCTTTGAGCTATGGACACTCGTTAGAAGAAGGCAGATTTTTAGCGTGTGATATACCATGTAAACACACTGAGAGTGGTCTAATTCATTACTGAATGAAAGATTTTGTAATTACAATGGTTTATAAAATCATAATACCACAACACAAAAAATGTTCATGTTTCAGATAACACTGTTCCTCTTCAGGTGATATGTTAAAATAAATAAATATTTTAACATATCACCTAGAGAAGAACAGTTTTGTTCTGAAACATGAATAGTTTTGTGTAGTGGTATTATTCTTTTATAAGCCATTATAATAACAAAGTTCCAATATTAAGCTCAACTCTGTACCGAGCACTCTTTATAAAAGTAATTTTTTTTTTCAGTAGTTTACTGATAGAATGTTATTTTGGCAAGCAAGTTTTTTGTCGTAAAGTGCTTAATATCGGGGTAGGGATAGAGCGGTAACAGGGTTATTGCTGAGAATTGTCACTTAACTGAGCAGAGACATGCAGTCTTCAAATTTTCGAGAGGGAACCATTACGATGTTTTCACTCGTCAGGAGTAAATTTTTAGTCTGCTGCTGAGTCTCCACTCTTTTTTCTTATTTATATGGAGCTTGGTGTAAGTTGATATTTTGGTATGTGAGTAGTCTTGAGGTGTTTAATTGCTTTTGATTGCTTGTCTTTTGTTGACTCTTTTTTAATGTATTATTTTTGTGAAAGTCGTTGATTCTTTTGTTGTGCACGTGAAGCACATTCATGAAACTTTGAAGTCGGCATAACTCTGTTCAGTTAAGTGACAAACTTCTCTACATTAATCACACACACACACACACACACACATATATATATATATATATATATATATATATATATATAATCTACCGAGATGAAAATGGTTAGTAGAGTATAGAATATACCAATATAAATATTTTTCCATTTACTTGACATATGAATATTTTCAAGTTAATTATTGTTGCTATTAATATTATTTTTATCGCCATTATAAAAAGATGCAGTATTACAGAATATTAGATTTTTTGCTGATATTTCTATATTTTTAATATTTACATTATTTATATAATATTTCCTGAAGGTTACCTAGATCGATATACACCCCATGACAGTCGGAGAGCATAACAGGCGAAACACTGTGATAACAACAAATGTGAGGACATACAGATAATGATAACTCTTCATTTTAAACATTCATCGAAAATGAGGACAAAACTGGAAGCGGCCGAAATGTGGTTCTATAGAAGGATGCTACGGATATCGTGGACTGAGCATGCAAGCAACGATGAGGTGTTGAAAAGAATGGCAACAAAAAGGAAATTGATGCTGAGCATCAGGAAGAGACAACTGAAGTTTCCTGGGACACGCAATGAGGAAGGAGAGCCTGGAGAACCTGATACTGACTGGTCAGATAGAAAGAAGGAGAGACAGAGGAAGGCAGCGGATAACAGATTTGCAGGGTCTGATCAGGTGGATGACGGAACGGGGGTTGCCAGGAGCAACAGGAGCAAACATACTAAGAGCTACAAGGGATAGGGAGACATGGGGAACCATGATCGCCTACGTCCGGAAGGGACAGGGCACATAGAAGACGAAGATATATAATTTTCTATTTCACTTTAGACTTTCTTAAGTAATGGCCATCCCTTGACTGGCTGGTTCGCTGCTACTTTCATTACTTGACACTTAGATGAAAGAAATAGAAACAATCTGTCTCGGTAACATTTCAGTTTGTAATATTTTGATTTAAATGAACTGTTGCTCTCATCACAATTATTGTAAATGGTATTATAGAAGCAAAATTTCGGCTAAGTACTACAAAGAAAAGACTGTTATGCGATATCTGTCCTTCTATATGGTAGCAAATGCTGGACGATCTTCGCAAAGATGAAGGAGAGACGCTGTCTATTCTATAAATACTTTCACGGCATCTGCTCCGATGAACTTACATCACTGGTACCCCCTAGGTACGAATTTGCACGAGATACTAGATTAGCAACTAGATCCCACCCTTTTACAGTGAAACCGATAAAATAAAACCGCAATTTCTACTCCACAGTTTCTTTTCTCGCACTTCCCGACTGTGGAAATCCCTTCCACATGATTGCTTCTCCGACGGCTACAATCTCCAGGAGTTTAAATGGAAGGTCAATAGACACCTCGTAACACACTAACCATCTTTCAAACACTCTTCGCATCTACCCAACCCTCAGCCTTGGTATCCTTACCCATCTATCACCCTCCTTCTGACATTTCCTATATCTAACCACTCTTTCTCTTCACCTTCCCTATGTAACCCCATGCGCAATAGTGGCAGTGGAATGCCTTGCTTGGGGTGAAATGATTAAAAAAAACAGAAATGTAGTTCTAGAAGGATGTTGAGGATACCATGGGTTCTAGTTTTTTATTTAAAAGTTATAATTTCAGAAGGGTGCGTAAAATTTAATAAACAAATAGACAAATTCCATTTAAAATATGGTATTTCTTGGGGTGGATAAATATTTGCAATAAGTAAATTTATATTATATGGGGAGAATTAGCAGTAAAGATCCACATATTTAACATTTTTAAAAATTCAGGTCTTCAGACATGTATTACTCAAATTTTAAACTATTTTTCAATATAAAAAAGAAGAAAAAAAGCCGAAAAAGAAAAAGAAAAAGAAAACAACAACAACAACAACAAAAAACAGAAGCGATAATCACGCAACAATTATTAATAACCTGTATCCAGAATTGGGCCCTTAATCAATGACTTTATTTCAATCATTGGATAAAAGCAGACCTCCTCCCTAATTTCTGAGGATTTAAAGAGAAGTATTTGACTGGGATTAGAAAGTCAACATTAATATCCCTAATCTCGGTACATTTGATAATCACTCTGCAATAAATAACTGTCATGAAGTGGGGAGCCGATATTAGTGTCTCCTTGAACGTAAAGGAGTTTTGCTTTAAAGCACACTTCTCAATTAGGTGTGCTTCCTTTGCATTTGCGTTTCGAGATAAGACGAGAAACAGGAATTAAAGCAATGCGATCACGTGACACGCGGTAATCAAGTTGAGAAAGAAGAAAGCAAAGAAAGGAAAGAAATGGGAGATGCTTATTAACGGTAAGGACAATCAAAATAGAGAACCGTTTGTATTAAATTATATATTGGAGACGAGGTGTCCTCGCGCATGCTCAGATCAAAACTGATTACAGTGATTGAGTTGCCCGGTGTGAGGATATTCGATAGACTATTTAGAAGATAAGTGCAAAAATTTTTTTACGAAATCATATCTAGTTCCAAAGACTTAACTTGATGACTAATAAACTAGAAATCCCGATTCTTTGAAGAACCTAACTGAAGACGGAAAAAAATTCAGTCGATAATGTTCTTGAAATTCTCAATGAAAACCAATGGATGTTTAGTTAAGTGTTCGCAACCAAAGATTTCTATATCGCAAATGATTGCAAGTAAATACACCGGTAGAGCCTTGAAAATATTTAGATAATACAAAGGTGCGTAACAAATTAATACTTGTTTTTCTTAAAAATGAGATAGTTAATTGTGAAACCGTATAAATGGACGTGTTTTCTATCTCTCTTTGAAATAACAAAATAAAAAAAATGGAATTTTAAGAAACTCTTAAAGGAAATTGTCGGTCATTTAGAACAATAGAATTTATTAATTTTATTCTATTGTTTGTAGATTTAGGAGAGATGCTTAAAAATTATCCACGCCTTTCGCCATAACGTACCTTTAGACAGGAGTGTGGATAACTTAATTTTCCGTCGTAGTTTATATGGTTAGATATTTCCAGTTATAAATATTAGCTATTTTTCTAGGGCTATATCGTGTTCAATGCCCCGGTTCCCGTCCGATCACCGAATTTAAGCAACATCAAGCCTGATCAGTACTTAAATGGGTAACCATTTGGGAATACCAGGTGCTGTAAACGTAAAGACCAAGAATGGTTCACCGGTCCTCTAGGTTTGTGGGTTGGGTGCTGGGCTAACAACCGTGCCCCGTAAAAAAGCAGTTTGATACAGAAACAGCAACAAAATGTTGCTGCCCTATGCACCATTGGGTGTGATGGATAAATGATTATGATGATATTAACTATTTAATATTCTTATCATTTTTACTTACTTTATTAGTTTGCATGAAGTGCATGCATATTTGTAACTTTCTTATTTCATATAACACCAATAAAGCCACTAAGATGCAGTCGGTTACAGAGTGTGCAAGAATTAGGAACAGAAACATTTATAGTGAGCAGGAAGAAGAAAGAGTGATCAAGAAAATAGTAGATAGCGATTGACATCGCAATTAAATTTTTGAAATTTAAAGATTATTCAAAACAGGAAGCCGGAAGCGAGTTCCACGAACGAGAAGTGCGAGAAAAGAAAATGTTAGCATAGAATTTACGGTTACATCTAGCCATCTCACCTGTAAATTGCTGAGATTTTGATGCTAGGCTAGTCTTCTTTTTCTTCTTTTTCATCATCATATGCCCTGTTCCTTCAGGACGTTGGTGATCATGGCCTTCTACTTGATCCTGTCTCTTGTCGCTTTCAATACTTTTCTTGCTTGTATCTTTCCCAAACTCCACTCTGCCATCCGTTTGCTCAAACCTATCATATATATCATGCGTTGCTTTCCTCTGTTTATCTTTCGTTCTTTCCATCCTGTATGTATTAAATTCTCTAGTCTTTTCTTCTTCATTATGCGTCCCAGGAACTTCATCCGTCTCTTCCGGATGTTTGAGTTTTCTTCTCGTTTTCACCCCCTTTAACCCCTCATCTTTGGCTCAGTCCATGGTATCCTCAATATCCTACCACAGAACTACATTTATTCTACCTGAAGCCTCTCTTTCATCCATGAAAAGATCGTTCAATACTCATTTCCACACAGAAGGACAGATATCACATGCCAATCCAGCACACTTTTCTTTGTTTCCATTGAGATCTTTCTGTCTCACAGTACTTTGGTTAGCTTTTGAAATGCGAGCTTGTCCATGCGAATGCATTTTTGGAACTCAATGTTTCAATTTCCATTCTCTGTAAAACATTTCCCAGGTATTTCACTTCTTTAATTTTAGTTTCTCTGATCTGTAGTTGGCATTTTGTGGTCTTCTTGTTGCTGATGACCATACATTCAGTTTATACTTAGTCAATTCTTCTCCCTTTCTTTTGATACCTTCTGTAGAAAGTCCTACATTTTCTTTTTCGTGTCTGACATCAGCACGGTAATATCTGCTTGTTTTATATTGTTGAGCTTGTGCCTGCCAATGACGAATTCTGGCAAATATTTTATTTCTCTCATAATTCTTTTGTTCTACAAGTTGTATAGAACCCGTGAAAAATTCCTATTTTGTATATTTGCTAAATTCTATTCCTATCCATACGGTTGACTGCCAAGATAAATAATGTTATTTGTTTTAAAATGTCGATGTTGTCGAGCATCTCTATCAATTCTTTGCGCTGTACTTTGTCAAATGCCTTTGCGTATGTTATAAAGCAGAGATAAAACCTGCTATCTACTTAGGTGTCCTCGACCATATCCAAATGAAAATCTCTAATGTGATCGATCCCGACTTGGCAGCTACAATACAGTCGATTTCTCACCGACGCAGTGTGGCTTCCCTGTGTCTCTTCTACAAATACTTTCACGGCATCTGCTCCGATGAACTTAGCTCACTGGTACCCCTTATATACGAATTTCCTCGAGCCACAAGATTAGCAACTAGGTCTCACCCTTTTACTGTGAAACCAATAAATTGTAAACGCAAATTCTACTCCAGCAGCTTCTTTTCTTGCACTTCTCGCCTGTGGAATTCTCTTCCATATACTTGCTTTCCTGACAGTTACAATCTCCAAGAATTTAAATGTAAAGTCAATAGTCATCTCCTGTCTCACTAACTTATATCCTCTCTCTCATGCTTCTCTACATCCACTCCGCTCTCATCAGTACTCTCTTCTCTCTCCTACTCTTTTCCTAACACCCCCTGCAACATCTCACTCCTCATAACATTTCTCTTCGTCTACCCCACTCTCATCAGTAATTTACTCCCTCTCCTACTCTCTTCCTGACACACCCTGCAACCTCTCACTCCTCAACATTCTATGTAACCCTCTGCACAACAGTGGCAGTAAAATGACTTGCTTGGGGCGGCACAATTATAAAAACAATGTCCTTCTGCATTTGTATAGCCCTTTCATATAGCATTCTGATCATGAATATAGCATTCTTCGTTTGGGTACCTTTAACAAAACCGGACTGTTCTTGTTTTATCTCTGGACTGATTCTGCTACGTGTTCTGTTCATCAGAATCCGTATGATGGAGTTTTTTTTATGTGGCTCTTTAAACTGATTGTTCGTTGGAGTTTACCTTCCTTTTCACCTGGCTACTTAGGTAGTGCTCTGTAAATTGATCTGCGGCATTACTCCGGTATTTTGACACTGTTGTAGATTTCACTTACTATTTCTGTGATTATGTCTACGCCAAAGCCGTCTAAGGACGTCAGCATATCTAAAACAATACCGTCGGGTCCTGCTGCTTTTTTTCTGTTCAATTTGGCTATTGCCGATTCCACATCAGTTTTCAATATTTCTAGTCAGCTCGTATTTTTTATGTATTGTTGGTTGCTCTCTTTTGTCGTGGAAGAGATCAACAATAATACTTATCCCATCTCTGAAGTATTTTTTCTTTTCATAGTACGAATGTTGCGTGCTTTGCTTTTATATATCCTGTTGTTGAGCAGGTCTTTTTCCCTATTAGTTTCTTTATTTTTTTATGCATATCTCTTTTATGTGTTATGCGAAATCTCTCTACCAATTTTAGTTAAAAAAAAAATAATAATAATATTGGTGTACACAAATCATTGCCACAAACATTTCAGGATTTTGAGTTCTTAATCATCTTTCTTAGTTGCTATACGTCGATCCATGCAGAATTTCTGTTCGAGAATGCATGAAAAATAATGACCCTTCTTTACTTTACTTACGACATCTTTTTTTAATCATTTGCACACAAGCAAATGATTTTCAGTGGCTTTATTAGCCACTGAAAATCAGTCTTAGAGAATATGAATAAAACTACTATTAAGGAGAGAAGTCAACAAAATGCAAGAATTAAAACGAGAATATAACGATTTCTATTTCATTTAAGTTTTTAAAGGCGATAAAATCACTAAGACACAAGGGTTTACTGAATATGAAAGAATAAGAAACAACGAAATCTTATTAGGGAGCAAGAACAAAAAAGAGTGATAAAGTATACTATTTAACAATTTACATTTCATATACATTTTTGAAGATCAATGTTGACTTGGAAACAAGAAACCAGAAGAGGGTTCAACAAGAGTGTATCGCGATAGAAGAAAATGTTAGCATAGAATTTAAGGTTTACATTTATCCATTTCAGGTGTGAGATCGTTTGACCTTGCTGCCAATCTAATATTGCGCATAGATTCATAAAATACAGGTACCATGGTGAAAAGTTTATCCGAACAATTACCACGTGATAAATTATAGAAAAGGCAAAGAGAAACTATGTTATTATGGTGGACAACGAAAACCGAAGCCGGATTAACAATTCTGGACCAATAACATTACCAATTCTTTGGAGAGTATCAAGCATCTCTAAATATATAGAAGGAGAACTAGATCAGATTTAGTAGACTTATCAATCTGCAAGCTAGATACTGACGAGAAAAATTGTCTACCCGGACCTAGTGAAACATTTTTTGTAGCTTCAGATATAGTATTTCCGTTTTCTGTCAGCTGAAAACGTTAGTCCAAAAAGACGCAATGAGACACTTTCTTGGAGGTTAGAATCACTCATATTAATGAAACGTAAAACTAGGTCTTCCCAGAATATTAAAAGAAATTAGTTTCATTTTATGGCATTTGGAATTAACTAGACACTCTTTATTTCATTTAACAATGGAATTTTACGACATTTTATTCCGACATCGAAGTCTCTAATTGGGGGTTTGTGAGGAGCATGGAATCATCTCCTAATTGCTATTGTTCCCAGGTCCGCTTCCGCCCGGAGTGGTAGCACCTGTTAGGGTTCCTGCTGGAGTCAAGACATTATGAAAGTATGAAAATATTTTTCTAGAAATTTATACATAAAAATAGATTTTTATAGAAAAATATACATTTGTGAAGGAAAAGTATTACCAACAATACATTTTTGAAGAAAAAATTATTCTGAGCAAAACATTTTTTAATACAAAACTAGAAGACATTTTCAGTTCTCTAAAATAAAAAGAAATAAAAACGAAACATTTTAATTAAAATCTGACTCAATCAACCTTCTCAATATAAACGAATATTAAATAATACCTTAAAATCCCACCTTTTTGTCATTAAGTAACCACAGAGACTGATATATCATTAAACAAAACTCAAACTTAAACGATCAGCTGCCACTTTGAACTTATCGAATGTATATGATTTGCTATTATGACAGGATTATTTATTCGCAAAAGCATAGTATGTAGAAGCATAGCGGACCAAAATCAACACAGCACTCTAAGGATATAAAATCTAAACTTCAGCATATTATTATGTCATTTTTCATCATATTTCGATTCATGCTATGGTCGCCCTACCAACTAAATCTGCGAGAAGACCTAAGGCAAGTCGTAGTGTGTTGTTATGGCTCCATTTCATGTTTTTCGATCTCCCCTATCATCCATAGTGTTACATAGAAAAAGTTCTCCTTAGTGTGTGGGCTGTACTTAATAAGACAATTTTTTCTATATCTCTTAAGCTGGGGTTTCCAAGGATTTCTTTCAATGTGTTGTTTTGTTCCATGTTTTATCATTCCAAGTGCACCTACTATCACTGATACGATTCTTGTTTTCAATTTCCACATTTTTTCTATTTCAATTTTCATGTCCTTATATTTTGACAGTTTTTTCGACTTCCTTGGTTGCTATGTTAAAATCCGCTGGACAAACCATATTAATTAATAGACAAGTATTTTCTTTCTGGTTTTTAACAATAATGTCCGGCCTATTTGCTATTTGTCTGTGTAGATGGTGTAATGCCATAAAATGATGATATCTTCTATTTTTGTAACCGGCGCTGGGTGATGTTCATACCAGTGTTTGTTTACAGATTCTGCATAGTGTTTGCACATTGTCCAGTGTAAATATTGCCCCGCTCTATCGTGATCATTTTTATATTCATTTATGGCAAGGACAGATGAACCTGAGATTAGATGATCTATTGTTTACCTAAATATTTCTAGTGGAACGACTTTGGTCTTGCGCTGCAAGAATAAAGCCTTCAGTCTCAGACTTTAATCCAGATGCACATAACCATCGATAAGTATTAACGTTATCAATTATTAGCACGTTCTGGATATTGGCCATGCAATGCTTTGTCTTGCCAACGTTGTTTAATCTGTTCAATAGCTTTATCATTGGCTTTCATTTTCATATTTTTTTGCCGCAATAGTTAGTTATTGGCTTCTGTTTGGCTTTTCTACAGAATCTACTAAATGTACATCTTGTTTGTATTTATTACCTTCTTTTATTATTGAATATTTATTATCATTATTATTATTATTATTATTATTATTATTATTCGTAATGACACTGAGTATTTGATCGTAAGTATTCTCGTCTCGTATAAGCCTTTCTGCCTGTTGCCTACAATATATGCGTGTTGCCTTTTTCATGTTATCATAATTTGAGAATCCCTCTTCTTTGAGTGCCTTCTTCATGGGCGGTGTGCTTTGAAACTTCAAAAATACTCTTAGGCAGTAACCATTATCTCTTTTGAAACCGTAGCTGTCAACATTCAAGGAACTCATTTCCAAAAACCACTTTGCAGTCAAGAGACTGCACTAAACTGCAGGTATTATTATGGTTTACCTGAAAGCCTACACTCAATTTTGCAATCGTAATTCTTTTATCCTATGTAACGAGAGGTTTAAATTTCTCCCCTTATTCTTAATCACAGCAGCAGCTGGACTGTCACCTCTGGGCGCGTCAGTAAGTTCGCATTTTCATTTTTATTTAAGGATTGTATTTAAACTACTGAGCCATCTTCTTCCTGTTCTTGCATCAAGTGCAGATTTATTTAAATATTTATTTGACTCCCGAGAATAACAGCAGCTAATTCTCCTTTTTAACATTATATTCTCTGACAGATTTTTTCCCTCTAAACTTGGCAGCCATTTTTAAAGAGAATTATTGCGAGGAGAATGGCTCTAACGCCGCAAGTGCTTCTCATAAGATTCTATGGACTGTGTGTGTCCTGGCTTAAAAATGAATTAAAATTAAAAATTATGGCTTAATCCTTTTCTGAAAATTGGTTATATCTGTACCATTTCCCTAACCTTTGTTGCATATTGGTTACAATTGTAACCAATATGCAACAAAGGGTTGAACAATTAGACAAAACTACTAACATTAACAGACTTGGTAATTGTCACTTTCCAAGTCGAACGTGGTAAAAATGAAAAAAGTAAGACATTTATGTGACCTTGTGGGGGATGAATTATTTTTCAGCCGATAATCTGACTTTTGCAGAAGTAAACTGGCAAAACGATCGCTGCTCTATCTCTATTTCCATGACAAAGATTTCTATTTTTTATTTCCATTCTCGTTTCTTCCTCTCCGAATGCTTCTACCCAAGAAATACTATCGCTTGGAACAAACTCTCACGAATTCAATATTAGTTTCTTCAAGTCTATGATCAATATTTATCTATACGCCATATCTTCATAATTTTCAGTTTCCTACGCCTCCTTTTCCATTCATATCACAGCCTTTTGAAACTCACTAATTAGAATAGCTCTTTGCCATTGCTTCTATTACAAAAACTTACGAGTCGTATTTCTATTTAACGTCTGTCTTTGGAATCACGGTAAATTGCATCCGGCAGCAAGGTCTCTGATCGGCAGGTTGTGAAGAGCATGAAACTACTTCTTAAGTGCTGTTGTTTTCGGGTTCACCCTGACCGGGAGTGGTTGCACCTATTAGGCTCCCAGCTATGGCCAATTAGTTAACCCCCGAACTGTTGTCAGAACACTATGAAAGTAAAAAAATACACTTTTATAGAAATATATACAAAAAACTATTCTTTTTTTAGAAAAATATACATTTTTGAAAAAAAAATATTACTAACAATACATTTTTAAAGAAAGAATTATTACCATAAGACATTTTTGAAGGTAAAAAAATATTTTCAGCAAAACATTTTTGAATACAAAACTAGAGGAAATTTGCAGTTTTCTAAAATATAAATAGAATAAAAACAAACATATTTAATTAAAATCTGACTAAATCAACCTTCTCACTATAACGCCGGTGAGAGAGTGGTTGCAGCCGGTCTGCCAAATCAGTATCAACCACGTTACAGATCCTCCTTTGTATTTTGTCAAGAAGCCCAAGGAGAGCAGCAGGGGCACCCGACCAGATATATATATATATATATATATATATATATATATATATATATAAACTAGAATCCTTGGTACTTAGTAAAGTAAATTTCACAAGAGATTAAATCCAAAGAGAACTCAATGTTAGCATTCAACAGAGTATTATTTGTATACAGGTTGTTGTCTAAATTTGTTCTGACGATCGGTCGATAAGAGAGCCCCGAATTGTTTATAAAAACATCAAACTTATGTTCCTTATATATATATATATATATATATATATCACCCAGAATTTAGGACGAACGACGGGTAACAGCTGATAATTACAAGGAAAGCCTTGTACTTGACCAATAATTTTTTTATTCGGTGTGTATGTGTCTCCCCACCAGATCTATACACCGAGATAATTCTGAGAGATTTAGATTTGTCAATGGTGACCACAATCTGAACAATATAAGATACAGAGATGATACAGGTCTTGGGTTTGACGGTCAACTGCATCCGGCAGCAAGGCCTCTGATTGGGAGGTTGTGAGGAGCATGGAACCACCCCTTAATTGCTGTTGATTCCACGTTCAGCCTGACCCGGAGTGGTGGACCCTTTTTTGTTAAAATAGTTAAATAAAACCTATATATATATATATATATATAGGTTTTATTTAACTATTTTAACAAAAAAAGGTGGGACCTAGATGCCGATTTAGTGGGACACTCAAACTAATGTGGTAGAGTTACCAGAGAGAGGAAGATCACCAGAGAAGTTGAAAAAGCAGAAGTTACCCATGAAAATTCATCTTGCACATTTATAATTTTACCATTTGTCTGTGCATTGATTACTGTTGCCATTTGGCACTTATCTTGAAGTTCTCGACAAAGTATAAAGAAGGATATAATCTATCCTGACTTGGTAGCTTGCCTTCAGTCACTTTCTCACAGACGTGATGTGACTACTCTCTGTCTTTTCTACAAATATTTTCATGGCAAATGTTCTGACGAGCTTTCTCCCCTTGATCCCCAACCACATGTATTCAAGAATTCGATTAGATTGGCCACAGGGTACCACCCTTTCACTGTCGAAATAAGTACGTATAAACGTCTCTTCTGCTCTGATAGTTTTTTCTTGCACTTCCCGTTTGCAGAACTCCCATCTGTTTGCTTGCTTTCTTGATAGTTACAATCATCACAAGTTAAAATGCAACGTCAATTACCATTTCCAATTCCTTGGTTCCCATGCACATCATACCCTTTCTTCGACATCCGCTGTACCTTGCTGTTTCTCTCACTGTAACCCCCATCGCACCAGTTGCGGTTCTGCCTTGTTTATGATGAAATGATTTAAAAAAATCGAAACTTTTAACGTTTAATTGCGTGTCAGATTTTTTAAAATTTTGATGTTTCAATAACAAATGAATGCCATAAAAATGGGAGTGGAAAAATTGCACTTTTGCTTCATTATGCTCTAAAAATTTCAGGAAGGAATCGCCGAAGGAACTGCGACAAAAACATTAAGAACGTTATTTTGATCTTGTTCTAGCTATTCGAACTGTAAAAGATTAATTTGGCAGATTTCGTTTCGGTAATTTTAACCTAACCAATAAACCACGCTCCGTGTGACTTTCCGACGACTATAAAGATGCTGTGCTTGTCATTGTGGAGAATAAATCGAAGATTTTGACGGCAGGCATTGGTAAGAGTTTGAAAATCAATATCGCAACTGCCTTTCACCATTTGAAGAGTATTGGTGGAATGTAGTAACACGTCTAAATAGAAGCTTATGAAACTTTATTTGACTCATTGTGCTTTAATGTTGAAAAACTGTTATTTTATTGCGATGCATGATTCATGCGAGTCTGGAAATAGGGTGCGCTTATTATATTACCACACTCAGGTTCATGTAAAACGGGAGATTTTGGCAAATCGAAAACGTATCATTTTTCACCAAAACAACGCAAGACGGCATGCTGCAAAACAGAAACTTAAAGGGTTGGAATGGAAAACCCTCCAGCAGCAGTGATACATTCGGATTGTGACGGTCTCTACATAACTAAATTGTCAAAACTTAAAAAACTTTTGACCCTGTACAGTCTACCCCACCAATCTCTTCCAACAAAATACACGATGTTTCTCCGAAATATCACTCAGAATTTAGGACGAACGACGGGTAACAGCTGATAATTACAAGGAAAGCCTTGTACTTGACCAATAATTTTTTTATTCGGTGTGTATGTGTCTCCCCACCAGATCTATACACCGAGATAATTCTGAGAGATTTAGATTTGTCAGTGGTGACCACAATCTGAACAATATAAGATACAGAGATGATACAGGTCTTGGGTTTGACGGTAAACTGCATCCGGCAGCAAGGCCTCTGATTGGGAGGTTGTGAGGAGCATGGAACCACCCCTTAATTGCTGTTGATTCCACGTTCAGCCTGACCCGGAGTGGTGGACCCTTTTTACCAACAATACATTTTTGAGGGAAAAAATATTACCATAACATATTTTTGAAGGGAAAAAATACTGCCATAATATATTATTAAAAGATCGATTTAGTCAGGTTTTGATTAATTTTTTTTTAATTAAGAAACTTAAGATGTCTTCTCGTTTTGTATTAAAATGTATTGCTGGTATTTGTTTTCTTTTAAAAATGTATTATAGCAATAATTTTTTCCTTCAAAAATGTGTTATGGTAATATATTTTTTCTTCAAAATTGCATTGTTGGTAATATTTTTCCGTCGAAAATGTATATTTTTCAATAAAAGTCTATTTTTATGTATATATTTCTTTAAAAGTTTATTTTTATACTTTCATTGTGTCTTGACTCTAGTTTGAGTGTTAACTATTTGCCCATATCTGGGACCCTAACAGGTGCTACCACTCCGGGTTAGATTGGACCTGAGAACAACAGCAATTAAGAGTTAGTTACATGCTTCTCACAACCTACCTTGCTACCGGATGCAGTTTACCGTCATACTCAGGACCATTGATGGGTTTGAGTAATTAGATGGCAGAGAGAAGTTTGAGAGGGGTAACAAGAGATAGGTTGCTAAGAGCTACAAGTGATAGTAAGATATGTAAGGCTATGATCGCCTCCGTCCAAAATGGCCACAATACAAAGAAGAAGAAGAAGAAGAAGAAGAAGAAGAAGAAGAAGAAGAAGAAATTTGTTTTGGATTTTCTAATCGTGTAATGATTAATATTTCTTGTGCAGTTCAAATTTGGGCTACTCTCTGACACAGCACATTGAACCAACTTTTCTAGCAGCAGATATGACGAGGCAACTGATTCAGTATAGTCACACCACTATATGACCTTCAAAAACGGTGCTCTGAGCGTAGAAAAAACGGTGCTCTGAGCTGTTCACCTGGTTATTATATTAGCCAATGTTAACGGATGAAAAATTGTTCTCTACAGGAAGTAAAATATAGCAATATTGTTGTTTGTGGGTGGGTGTTAAAATTTATAACTGATTAGAAATCATTTTCGAAAGCAGCTACCGGTTTTTGTGCTTTTATGGTTATAAGATGCACATGCGCGTACGTGTTTCTGAATACATATATTAGATTCTATTTTCAAATATTTCTATTTAAAATGATAGCTTTTAGTGTTTTAATATAAAATTCAGTATTGACATTTGAATAACCTTTGAGAAAATTCTGTTTTGGCAATTCTAGTAAACATTATATATGATTTCCTTTGCATTTTAAACCCAAAATGAATGATGCAACACAGAAAGAAAATTCTTCACTGGAATGAATGAATATATAAGATATTTATTTTCTGTCATTTGATTTTATGATAATATCATTATGTGGGACTCATTAATTTAATTAAACGTTCCATATTATTATTAGCCACATTCTTTAACAAAATATCTTATCGTTATTCATAATTCTCCCACATACTAAACAACCCTTACTCTTTATTAAACACTGGAAATAATTCTCCCATATTTTATCATCTAATACGTATTTTCACGTTGCAAAAAATTTTATGAACATGTACAAAGGAAAAGGAAAGAAAAAAGCCGATAAATAAAGATCAAGAAACGAGGAGGTACCAGATTAATACTTGGGGTTGATGTAGAGATTAAGTCTCTGGTTTTCACTGATCATTTGAACGTCCGCAGCAGCAAAAGAACTCCTCTCCCTTAAAACATTGTTAGAGAAACCAATATATAATTATATGCTGCAGAACAACTGAGCTTGCACACAATAACTGGTCAATGCACGCACATGAATATATATAATACTAGCAGTATAGCCCGGCGTTGCTCTGGTGTAATGAAATCTTTAAAACTAATTTATGGTCCTGGAACTCTTTGGACGTTGGCACGAAAGACTAAAACGCAATAATTGTTTCCAGTTAAAGCGAAAACGTATACTGAAAGAAAAATGAATGGATGTAAGTCAAATTTTGATTTCCTGGTATCGATATCAAATAAGTTTTTTCGTTGCAAATTGAATTTTGAAGGCTAAATAAGTCCTCTGAGTAAATGATACCATAGCTGAGACTAAGAACTACAATTATGCCTACTTAGAGCCAAACCCAAAGCAAAAATTAAAATAAAAGGGCTGAAAAAAATACAAACATACAGGCAAATAAACAGATACACACACAAACATATTGCCTATATATATATATATATATATATATATATATATATATATATATATATATATATATTATCGATTTTCTGCACTATTGTAAGAACTGCAACCTTGAAACTTCTGAATATCGTTTCTGATGTCTTTGTCTATGAGTGTATCAAATTTGATTAAAATCGGACCACTCCTTTTATAACCCGATTTTTTTTAGTATCGATATTTATCGGGGGTACTTCGACACAAAACCTAGCTAAGAACACTCGCAGATGCTTATAGTACAACTGTTTAAATTTTCAAGAAATCGGTTCAGCCGTTTCGGAGTCTATAGGTAACGGACACACAGACACACACACAGACACACACACAGACACACACAGACAAAGTTCTATTTATAAAAAGTTTAGATAATATTTATTTTCTTCACTTTTCTCTTTAACTGTAACTATTTTTAAGAATATATATATATATATATATATATATATATATATATATATATATATATATATGTATGTATATACAAGTGAAAATATGTGAGAGTCATGCACATTTTGTTTTAGGCTTAGATTTATTGTTATTATTATCATTATTATTAATCTTTTTTATAATGCATTATATCTACAATAATATGTATGGCGCTACAGGTATTTCGAGTCCAATTATTCAGGTGAATAAATTTCTGACTTTCTATAACGAGATCCGTTTGTATTTCTTACGGCTGAAAATACCGTGTATTTATAGATAAGTGTTCAGTGCACAGGTCAGAAGGTTGATATAAGTGCCTGTTTGTTTGCTGGGTATTTTTACAGTGGCTTGTTAATTTTTTCTTTTTTTAAGATAATTTTTTCACTCTGACTCGCAAAGTTTGCTTTCGTATTTTTTTTTTAATTGCTTTCAGAGATTTTGATCCGATTTTGCGAGTGTGCAATTCTACATTTTAGTGATAAGAAATATGACACGGGCCTTAATATTCCGTCTGTTCTATTTTTCTTTAATCGGGATCTACAATCTCGCGAAATTTGCAAATCGATCCGTTAGATAACTGGCGCTTGTTATTTAATATGTATAATAATTTTTGTGACTTAAGCGTTTGAATTTAGTGTGTGTGTATTAGTTTTTGATGTTGTTTTGTTAAGGGAAGGCTTTTATTTTTTTATAAATATTTCTTCCTTCATGATGAGTGCGTTATTGTTTGCATTTTGGTAGATAGGCATTATTCTGAATTTACCGCCACTGCATCGATATCAGTGCTGGGAAACGTACAATTTGGCTACTTTAATGATACTTGTATGTAGCGCTACTCATTTATTGAATCTTTGTATCGCTTCTACATATATTTTTGCAGATTCATAGTATTTCAGAGCATAAATTAAGTTTGTTGAGTTGTAGAAACGTTTTGGGGTCTGGAACATAATAATAGAAGGAAACTACTTCAAAGAAACCACATCAAATTTGAAAGGACACCTCTTTTTGAAATAAAAACAAATCTCAGCTAAAATTCTAAAAACGTAATTTCTCTTGAGTGCGATAGTAGTCTAGGTTTGCTGCGGGTGACAAATACACACTGACATGAAATTTGTTGATGCAGGATTTTGATGTTGTCTCTGCATTAGAGCTGTTTGAAGTTGATCACGGGGCTTCAAATTAATCAGTTGTCTTACCCCACTTCTGTCTTTTCTATGGTTGGCCTTCCTAGGTTATTAGATCGAAATTAAGACGTTTCACGTTTTCTTTCATTTGTCTTTGTAGCGTAAGATTTAACGTTCAAATAAACGCTTGGAGTTTGGTATTTGTCCATATATATTCTCATCCATTCTCACAACATGACCAGCCTAATTAAGGTGTATCTTTGCCTGAATGGTTTCAGTGCCTGAAATGTTTTTAAACATTTTCCGATTTGTTATTTCAGTATTTTAAAGAAGCAAAACAAAAATGTAAACCTATATTGGGAATGCAATAAACCAATTAAGAAAAACTTTTTAAAATCATCTGTCATCCTTCACTAATACGAAGAAACGAACCATAACCTGACTATCAGAATATTTTTAACAGATAAAAGAAGGAAATAAATCATCTAAAGTGAAATGGATAATTCCCAAACGAGTTAGAATCTCTAGAACGGTAAAAAATACACCTTTTCTTATATATGCAAGAAAAATGGAAATTATGAAGTCCATGAAAAGAGAGATATTACTAAATCAAAGACATGATAAAACAGTAAGTTGTAAATATATTAAAACATTAACCTACAAGCCTGCTAATATGACTAAATCTAAAAACTACATAATTTCTTAACATTTTTATTTTAATGTCTAAACGAAATGTACAATCATAATTGCTCTATTTTTATATTGATCACTGATTTAAATTAATGTTTTAAAAGTTGCAATTTTATTCTCCGTTCTTGTTTATATATATATATATATATATATATATATATATATAACGAAAATATGAATAAAGAGCAGTAAACAACTGTCCTCAAAGGCAGTAAGCAAAAAAAAAAGGGCTAAATAGCGAAGTAATGTCAAGATGTAGGCATTTTAAGAATGAAATCCTGGGTTTTAACAAGACCGGGTGAACGTCTATTTCCTTCAACCTGCTAACCCTCTTTGGCAAATTCTCTTTCCAGCTTAATTTTTTTTCTTCTTCTTCTTCATTTACTCACAGTCTTCCGGAGTTTGTATATTTGGGAATAACACTCATTGGTTTTCTGTATTTAGGCGTGAAGACACCTAACGCTTAAAACCCAGGTAGTTTGATACGGATTTCAAAATTTTGTAAGTTTATTTATATATATATATATATATATATATATATATATATAATTTTCTCACAGGCAAGTCATAATGAGTTACTGAGTGTTAGGGAATATGAGAAAAACTACTATTAAGGGGAGAGGACAATAAAAAAACAAGATTTAAGAAGACGAAAGATAACTAATGACATTGTATCTAAATTCTGGAGATAAAAGTTGACTGTAAACAAAAAGTCAGAAGAAAGCTTCATAAGCGGGAAGTGCTACTGAAATATGTGTGTGTGCGTGCGTGTGTGTGTGTGTGTGTGTGTGTGTGTGTGTGTGTGTGTGTGTGTGCGAGTCATAATTATGTATTTGCGCCACAATACCACTTTGATAAAAATTTTATTGATGACAACGGACAAGAGACTGACATTAAGCTAAACTTTAAAAAATCTTTCTTGCCTTCGTACAAGCATTTTCGTTTCTAGGCATAATGTGTGTAAAAAGCTCTTTATATATATATATATATATATATATATATATATATATATGTAAGCCCCTGCACACCATGGAATATATATATATATATATATATATATATATATATTCCATGGTGTGCAGGGGCTTACATTAGGGAAGTGTGAAAGTTTAAGCAGGAAGATCAGGAAGAAAAACCGAACCAGTTACAGAGGGTCCCGGAGAAAAAGCAAGAGAAGGATGAGAATACCAGTATGAGGATATTTACGAGGGTACAGTGAGAAAGGAAAAGAACAAGATACAGGAAGTGATGGGGTAAGACGAGAGAGGAACTGAAGTCAAGTGGGCAAGAGATGGGAATTGAAGTTGCATATATGTTATTGGAGATTGTAGCCGTCAGGGAAGCCTTTAAAAAGTATACGGAAGGAGTTTCCACAGGCGAAAAGTGCGAGAAAGGAAGCTGATGGAATAGAAGGTGGAACAGCAAGAATATTTTGAGAACCCTAGATGTTATACCAGGATTTGTCAACGGAGGCCTCAACATAAGATACGCCGATGATACAATGCTGATTGCAGACACGGAAAGCAAACTACAATACCTCCTACAGCAGATAGTTGAAGAGAGTGACAAAAAGGGATACAAATAAACTGCAAGAAAACCGAATGCATAGTCATCAGCAAAAAGAGCAACTAAAAATGCCAAATTTAGGTGGGGGATACTAAAATCAAGCAGGTACAAAAATTTAAATACCTGGGAAATGTTCTAACAGAAAACGGTAAGTGCGACACAGAGACCCAAAGGCGAATTGGCATGGCAAAAGACACGTTCCAGTTGATGAGTAAAGTATTAAGACACAGGAAACTTTCACTAGAAACAAAGAAGAGAGTACCGGATTGCTATATGATGCCAGTTTTTCAATATGGCAGTGAATGTTGGACAATATCAACAAATATGAAGGAAAAACATAAAGTAGCTGAAATGTGTTTCTATAGAAAAATGCTTCGGATATCATGGACCGAGCATGTGAGCAATGATAAAATGTTGGAAAGAATGGAAACAAAAAGGAAATTAATATTGAGCGTCAGGAAGAGACAACTGAAGTTCTTGGGATATACAATGAGGAAAGAGGGCTTCGAGAACCTGATACTAACAGACCAGATAGAGGGAAAAAAAGAGAAAACAAAACAGTGGATAACATATTTGAAGTTCTGAAGTTCTTGGGATATACAACGAAGAAAGAGGGCTTCGAGAACCTGATACTAACAGACCAGATAGAGGAAAAAAAAGAGAAAACAAAACAGTGGATAACATATTTGAAGTTCTGAAGTTCTTGGGATATACAATGAGGAAAGAGGGCTTCGATAACCTGATACTAACAGACCAGATAGAGGGAAAAAAAGAGAAAACAAAACAGTGGATAACATATTTGAAGTTCTGAAGTTCTTGGGATATACAACGAGGAAAGAGGGCTTCAAGAACCTGATACTAACAGACCAGATAGAGGGAAAAAAAGAGAAAACAAAACAGTGGATAACATATTTGAAGTTCTGAAGTTCTTGGGATATACAATGAGGAAAGAGGGCTTCGAGAACCTGATACTAACCGACCAGATAGAGGGAAAAAAAGAGAAAACAAAACAGCGGATAACATATTTGAAGTTCTGAAGTTCTTGGGATATACAACGAGGAAAGAGGGCTTCGAGAACCTGATACTAACAGACCAGATAGATGGAAAAAAAGAGAAAACAAAACAGTGGATAACATATTTGAAGTTCTGAAGTTCTTGGGATATACAATGAGGAAAGAGGGCTTCGATAACCTGATACTAACAGACCAGATAGAGGGAAAAAAAGAGAAAACAAAACAGTGGATAACATATTTGAAGTTCTGAAGTTCTTGGGATATACAACGAGGAAAGAGGGCTTCGAGAACCTGATACTAACAGACCAGATAGAGGGAAAAAAAGAGAAAACAAAACAGTGGATAACATATTTGAAGTTCTGAAGTTCTTGGGATATACAATGAGGAAAGAGGGCTTCGAGAACCTGATACTAACCGACCAGATAGAGGGAAAAAAAGAGAAAACAAAACAGCGGATAACATATTTGAAGTTCTGAAGTTCTTGGGATATACAACGAGGAAAGAGGGCTTCGAGAACCTGATACTAACAGACCAGATAGATGGAAAAAAAGAGAAAACAAAACAGTGGATAACATATTTGAAGTTCTGAAGTTCTTGGGATATACAATGAGGAAAGAGGGCTTCGAGAACCTGATACTAACAGACCAGATAGAGGGAAAAAAAGAGAAAACAAAACAGCGGATAACATATTTGAAGAGCCTGAGGAGCTGGATGACAGAACAGAGGCTGCGAGATGTTACAGGCGAAAGCGTGCTTAGAAGGCCATCATCGCCTACGTCCTAAAAGCCACATAGAACAAGAAGAACTGGAAAAGGTTGAGACCTTGTTGCCAGTTTGGTTGCTCGAGTATATTCTTGTGGCGGGAGCATCAGTGAGCTAAGCTCGTCAGAGCAGAAGCCATGAAAATATTTATAGAATAGACAAAGAGAATCCACATCCCGCCGGTTAGAAAGTGGCTGAAGTCAAGCTTCTAGGTCAGGACAGATCACATTACGGATTCATTTTGGAGGCTCTCGAAAACGCCAAGATGAATGGCAGGGCCGCCCGACCAGATATGACAACAGTATTCAATGCACGGTCGGAGGGTTGATTTTTATATGTACATGATTGACTCAGGCGGAAAAAAACTTCCTAGCCCGACACGGTGATCTAACCTTCATATATATATATATATATATATATATATATATATATGTGTGTGTGTGTGTGTGTGTGTGTGTGTGTTTCATTGACGACGACTGATAAGGCACTGCGATTAAGCACTTTATTGAATTTGGACATGAATGGTATCAAAACGGCGGTTCAAGTGTTTTATTGCTCCGAGCACTTTCTAATAATTTATTAGCTATTATCAAGAGTTATCGCGAATCAAAACGCATCATTTAGTCACCCTTCCATTCCGCGCTGAACGCGCGCATACATATATATATATAACATACTTTTACATAGTATTCGTTATTTTTCAACTCTTTTAACATTTAATCTCTGATGGCAATTAAGTATTGTTAAGGATTATGCACACACACACACACACACACACACACACACACACACAGAGACATATATATATATATATATATATATGGACTATGTGTCTGTGTCTATTTGTGCAGCAATCCCTCCCTATTTTACAAGTTTCACTGACAGCAACTGTCAAGGCTCTGCTGCTAACCTTTTTTTAAATATTTCTTGAATTCGAACAAAGTTTCGTTAAAAATACATCCTTGGCAATGCCTAATAGATTAGCCGGAAGAGATAGGACTTGTGGGACATATGGACAGTTTCAATGCCATTTATCTACAAATTTAATAAAAGGCTAAATCACCTTGACTTTTTCAGTTGTCGTCAGTGAATCTCTCTCTCACTCTCACTATCTCTCTCTCTCTCTCTCTCTATATATATATATATATATATATGTATATATATACGAATTTTACAAAAACTTTTACGTAATGGATTAACTTCGACATTAATTTATTTGTTTAAAATTTATTTTAAATGAATCGTTGTATTTGATTATGTTTTTTTATAATTAAACAGTATATTTATTTATATATACTGGTCTGAAAAATCGCAATATTTTGTTATGAACATGCATCTTTTAGCAGGGTCCGAACCTGCGACCCTTAGGGAAAACCGTCAATTGATTTGACCGCTGGACTACAAAGAACTTATAGTAGCACAAAAGTTCGAAGTGGCTGGAGGACGCATAAATATACTGTTTAATTACAAAATTAAGTCAAGAAATGAAGGTTTATTACCTATACTTATACGTTTTCCACTGTCATAATGGATAAAAAAAAAGATTTCACTTGGCGTTTACTTGCTGCCTTCATAGAACGAGGATGAAAGAAGTACTTTTTACGAGAGAAGAAATATTACAGAAAAAAGTCTAATCTTTAATAAAAGCTGTTAGGGCACCTGGTCGTGGTGTAATAGTTAGCAAGCTTGCTTTGCTAGAACCGATTATAACTGAGCAGTGAGTTCGATACTCATTGGATATCCCATGCTTTTGGCCTTTAGAAAATCAGCTATATAGAATTCTGTTGCGTTTAGGAAGTTCCCATGTTTAAATTCGGAGTATTTTTTATCTAGAAAATAAGGATATGGAACCCAGTTTGTCTTGTTATTTAACCAGTATCTGAGGGTAAGGAGAATAAAAAGAGATATACCATTTCTTAAAGTATTAGCACAAAAGTGAATGTAAAAAAGAAAAGAAGAATTCAGCTCGCCGATTCCTTAATCCCAGCTGCAAACAATCCTCTACTAATCTATAACAGTTATAAAATATATTATTTGTATTATATCTACTATATAATAGGATATTATTATACTATATAATAGGATATTATTATACTAAATAATAAAAACTTATATTATTATTATCTAATTTGAGAGTAAAGCCACGAAACGTTACGCATTCTCTCCTGATGATACCAAATTAAATTAAATATAATTCGAGAGGAACAAAAAACATGGGCCGTAGAGATGTTAGGTAGAAATATCATTGGCATAATGAACATTACACATTCAGCTCACTTCAGGTGAGTTACAATTCCTTTCCAGTAATAATCTTTCCATAATATTATTATACTATATAATATAATTTTAGATTATTATTATCTAATTTATATGAGCACTATAAACTAAAATTGATAGTGTATAATTTTTTTCACTTTCAATTTTAGTTTATACTGCTGTTATAAAACTTCAAGTTATCAAGTTATTAGTTTTTTTTATTTAGTATACAGATCTTTGCTTGAGATTATCGCGTCAATCTATGGAATATGCTGAAGGGCAATCTTGATTAACTCTAAGTATATCAGTTCGTTTGAAGCCATTTTTAATCAATGGTTAAAATAAAACTCTCAAAATTATGTCCCCGAGAGATATATTCCAGCTTAAAGAAAAAGATGTCCATCGAAATTCAGATCAATGGGCAACATATTCAACTGATCAATGTCCGTGAGGTGGTGTTATATGAATAAAATTGCACAAGAACGAAAAATCTGAAATGAAATATGATGTGATCTTTCTTTCCGACTATAGGGAAATCGCGTAAGGCGAGGACCAACGTAACGTCACACCCAGTGCTTATTTGATTTTCTAATTACGGATTATATATATATATATATATATATATATATATATATATATATATATTAAATGGGGAAATAGTTTACTACAACGTAAAAGTAAATGTCTAGAGAGTGCTTGAATCATAAGGTCATCTACGGTAAATTTGTTGTGCCTGGCTCTTAGAAAATGTCAGTATTCCTGGAATATTTTCCAATATCTCAAAGTAGAATAGCTGCATACAAAAGTGAGGAAAATAAAAAATAAAAAAGAAAAGGACTGTAAATGAATTTAAATAAATAAAAACGTCTAACATTTTGTAACACTCCTAAATTTAATAATACATTTAGCCCGATGAAGTCCTGAAGTAGAAAACATCTGTCAAGCAAACTTTAAACTTTGTTATACAATTTACCACTATATATATAATTTACCACTATATATATATATATATGTATAATTTCTTTGTCATTTTAATTCTGTTTTCCCTACATGTCACATTTCATTAGAAAAAAATTATTCGTTTATTGAAAATATTAAAGGAATCTCAAAATCAGTAGGGCTTGAATGTAGATTTAAAAATTTGAATAAAGTCTTTTTATTTTATGCCTTATATATATATATATATATATATATATATATATATATATATATATATGGAGTATGTGTCTGTGTCTATTTGTGCAGCAATCCCTCCCTTTTTTACAAGTTTCACTGACAGCAACTGTCAAGGCACTGCTGCTAACCTTTTTTTAAATCTTTCTTGAATTCGAACAAGTTTGGTTAAAAATACATTCCTTGGCAATGCCTAATAGATTAGCCGGAAGCGACAAGACTTGTGGGACATATGGACAGTTGCAACGCCATTTATCTTCAAATTTAATACAGATTCAGATTATCCATCATCATGGCTATCAACTCTCACTTGCGTTTGTAGCTCTTTTTCACAAGTTTTGTCTATTTGTTATCACTCTGAAAGCGTATTCTGCCAAACATTGATACACACTTGCGAGGTGGGTTACGTAAAATTTTAATCTGCCCCTCTTGTATTCAATATGGTCTGTAAGTGTCAAATTTTGTAAACTTTTTTCGTTTTTAATAAACCGAAATTGGTACCTTCTGATTCTGAGTGTAAGTGTCGTCTTTTTCCATTTTTCCTAAAACTTCGTCGTTGTACGCATATTCCGTCTTGAATATTCTGAGTATCCTTCTTCACAAACATTGTTGTTCCAATGTTTTTTTTTTTAGCTGTGATGAGATTAACAAACATTGACAGTAAATTGACAGAATCAATATTACATAAAATGTCAGCACTCTTGTCTTTTTTTAAGGATATTTTTTGTGTAATGTTGAACTATGTAAGAAAAGTTTATTCGTCTAAATATCTCCCACATTATGGGCATTATTATATCTATGCTTTACTAACACGGTTTTTCACGGACGGCACAAAATAGATGAAAAGTAAAGAAATTACAAACCTGCTTTTTTATCAGAGAGACTTTTATGCTACTATCTCATATACAAAACTATATATATACTACCGGCCATAATTATTAGGAATCCCAGGGTTTTAAAAGAAATGATGTATTTCATACAATTTTTTATTATTATTTATTGTTAAGTGAATAATTGTAAATGAAAACAGAATGTTTTTTGTTAATACTGCACGATCAAATGAATTTATAAGTGTTCCATAATTACTTATAATGCAGTTTCATAAATGAAAGAATGAAGAAAATTTAGGGTGATTCGGGCAACTTCATCTTTGCTTTTATGCCTTGTAAAATTTTGCAAAGTAATAATAAAAAAAGAACCATTCTATTTTCATTGAGAATTATCCACTTAAAACTAGTATGAAATACATCATTTCTTTTAAAAAAAACTGGTGTGGCCTAATAATTATGGCCGGTAGTGTATATGCATATATACGCACATTTATTACACGCAGATAAAATATCATATCATATATATCTGCATAGAAAAGCTGAGGAGTAACAAAAAGAAATGATGTTAAATTAATATGATGATAGTCCTGTGTTCGAACAAGTTATTTTCAAGACTTCAGATTTAAACGGGTCGGATTAGTTTAATATGTTCCAGACGAGGATATATTCCTAAAACGGGAAGCAGCAATTCTTTTACCCCAAATTGAGGACTGCGTGCTGCAGCTTCTTTCCGTACCTGGGAAATGAATATTCCAAAAAAGAAACGGCACCATGGACTGGTAAGCTGTTGTTTGGTGGCCCGGGCTAAAGATAGCAACATTTTGATTTGGCTGCTGTAAAACAAACTGAATTACTGGTCGCTCTCGTCACTGTAGGACATGTACTCCATTAGATTTATCTTCAATGATGAAAGATAATCGCGTTCTGAATCCCTACACCAGATTTTTAACACTTTATTTAGCATTTAGAATGTATTATTAACTTTTTCAATGCTAATTAAGATTTCGGTGTCAAATTTATGATCATCTGTTAAAATATTTGTCACATATTTAAATTTTCATGCTTGCTTGATTTTTGGTTCTATATTTTTAGTTTGAATCATGGAATATTCCCTTTGCTAACAACAATACATTCTGTCTTCAATAAACACCGTGTCATCCGCATCACTAATGTAGTTAAGTTTAAGGCTGCCAATGATGTATCCTGGCCAGACTTCTAATTCTCTCAGAATTTCCTCACTGTAACCGTTGAATAAGTCCCAGTGTAAAGATACATCAGTCAGTCAGTTAAGTGCCATACGTGATACACGCTTGGGCAATCATGTCTCGAAAGAGACATGACTGACTGGGCAGAAGATTATCCCGCAGTAGGTTGCCATTGCTTTCTGCGGGAGACTGGTTGCCGACCAAGGCTATAGAACCCAATCTGTCCTGTTATTTAACCCATAACTGGAAGAAATAGACGGATTAATACATTTCCCAATGGTATTTGCACGTAAGTGAAAGCAATGAATTCAGCTGGAATTCGAACTCGGCTACCTGATGTCTCGTTTCGAGCCGATATCCACTGCGCCACAACGGGAAGAGTTCTCTCTTCTTCGTAAAGGTCCGTGGAATCCGCTCGTCCGGAGATACGGAAAAGGTACCTGTAGAGCGCCGCGGGATGTGCGTTGTGGCGCAGTGGATATCGGCTCGGAACGAGAAATCGGGAAGCCGAGTTCTAATTCCAGTTGAATTCATCACATTTACTTACGCGCAAATACCCTTGGGAAAGGTATTAATCAGTCTATTCTTTCCAGTTCTGGATAAATAACAGGAAAGATTGGGTTCTATAGCCTTGGCTGGCAACCAGTCTACCGCAGAAAGCAAGGGCAAACTACTGCGGGATAATCTTGGGTTATGATGTCTCAAAAGAGACCTGGCTGACTGGGCAGAAAATTTTCTTGCAGCAGGTTGCCATTACTTTCTGTGGGACAGTCCACTAGGTAGTCGAATTTACACCAATATAAAATAAATCTGAAACAATAATGATCTCACACTAAAATGAAATGTGGATAACTTTTTAGAGAAATTGAAATCAATAATAAAATAAGAAACAATAAAGATCACATTTTGTGATAGGCTGAACTCCGACATTACTTTCAATTTGGTCGGAATTTACTCTACTCCCCAACTGGAGCTAGTTGTGACACAATGTCAGTTTTTAACGTGGGGAAGCTGAGCTCTTACGCTCAGACCACTGGTCAAAGTTTACCCAGCCCCCGCTTACGCTGTAACTGGGTAAGAAGCTTGTCTTAGCTGGCCGAAAGCTAATCTTAGCTGGTCATTGCTTCCTAACCCGGCAGGCGAGCAGGCAAGTGAGTATCTGCGAAGAGATAATACACTTTGATCTTAACCGACGGTCCGCGGGAAGCCTAGATTTTCTAAGCGCTGCTTACATGTGGCAGAAGTGCGAAAGCATGTGGCACTTATTAAGTAACGAACACACTACTTAGTTGTAACTGGTTCTAACGAGACAAGCTCGATAACCATTGCACTACCCGAGGTACACTTTACTTTCAGTTTGGTTAATTATAGTAATATCTTTGAACTAAAATTGCCATCCTCGGGATAATGCTTTTGTCTACAAAATGAATTCTCCTGGGGTTTATACGTGTTTTGCGTAACACCCCTACTTCTCTACTACACTTGAAAAGAAAGTTTAGGTGCATGTTAACATCTTTGTTAAATCTGTCCAAAGAGTTGTACTTCATTTTTTATGTGCCGTTTTCCTTCAACTCTCCAACTTTCTATTGTTTGGACTGCTAAGCAACTGAAATGTGGTTCTACAGAAGGATGCAGTGAATCTCATAGATCGAGGATGTGAGCAATGATAAGGTCTTGGAAATTATTGAAACAAAAAGGATATTAATACTGAGCATCATGAAGAGACAGCTGAAGCTCCTGGGACATGCATTGAGGAAGGAGGGCCTGGAGAACCTGATATTAACAGGGGAAAAAGAAACAGGGAAAAGCTACGGATAAGATATTTGAAGGACCTAATCAGGTGGATGACAGAACGAGGATTGCACGGTGTAACAGGAGAAGGCGTACTCAGAGCCACCAGAGATAGGGAAACGTGGAAAACCATGATCGTCTACGTCCTGAAGGGACAGGGCACATAGAAGAAGAAGCAATGTTTAACTCTTTGCTATATTTTCATCTAAGTTTCGTCATCGATTTAGACAAATCTCCTTATGAGTTTAATTAATATTTTTCTCTGTTCCTCTTAAGTCTTGTCCGTGTCAAATTCTCAAAACCCACTTGATGATGTATCCACAAATTTCAACAGTTCAAATGTTTTCCTATTCTAACTAGAAGTGTCCTTACTGTTCTTATTTCCTTTAAATCTTTGATGTGTTTCCCTGTTAATCCTGACAATATTTTGTAGAAGCAGATATCTGTTGCCATAAGTCTCATCTTAATATGGCCATTTGTGAAAAGTCAGAATTTAGTGAACAAAAGAACAAAGGTTCTGTGCTACAAATTGTTGAGTGACAATTCCGGATTAAAACTTAACGGGTCGGGGTGAAACAATTTTATTTTTTTCGAAAAGTCTCTGCCAGAGTTTGGGAAGGTCTACTCGCTTCGTCATTGTGAAATATAAGTAGTAGTACCCACAGTTTGGTTACTGTGTCTCCACATTTTGTCCTCTGTGTATACTATATTGTCAAGATTATGTCCATAATTAAGAATCGGGGTAGAACATCTAGTTTTCTCAAAATCGCCTGTAGAGGTCGAATAAGTCCAGATAGACGGCACATCATACGCCCGTTTTAATTTTTGCATATTTAATTAATTCATTTTCTATTAGTATGCTGGTGGTTTGATTCGAGAATAATATATGGAATATTCAGTCATTTTCCCAAAGTTCACACTCAATTTTGTGTTGTACTTTATCAAAAGCTTTTGTATAATTTCTCTATCTAAACTTATTTATAAATGGAACTTTGTCTGTGTGTGTATGTGTCCGTGTGTGTGTGTCCGTTACCTATAGACTCCGAAACGGCTGAACCAATTTTCTTGAAAATGTACACAGTTGTACGATAAGCGTCTGCGAGTATTCTTAGCTAGGTTTTGTGTTGAGGTAGCCCCACTAAATATCGAAAATCGATAATCGAAAATATCGAGTTATAGAATGAGTGGTTTGATTTTAATCAAATTACATACGCTCATAGACAAAGACATAAGAAACGATATTCAGAAGTTTCAAGGTTGCAGTTTTTACTATAGTGCAGAAAATGGATAATATATATATATAAAAGGCAAGATGTTTGTGTGTGTGTCTGTTTATCTGTCTGTATGTCCTTTATACAAATCCACAATTTTTATCCGACTTTCACCAAACCTCACACAAATATTCTTTAGGCTGAGTCTGAGCTCCAGGACCATGGATTAGTTTTAAAGCTTTAATTACACCCGAGCAAGTATAAATCCTTCTTTGTTAGCATTCCTTTTTCTAATATAAATTTTGGGCATAAATACGAATATCTCTGTTCCAGTGTCTTTATAAAGTCTGCACTCTCTTTGTATAATTTGCTGTTTTGTTCTAATACGCGTTCTATTCATCATTTATATTTTCCTACATAAAAAATACCCACGTCTACTTACTTGGTAAGGTCCCTCGGAGATTTGTGATAGTTCTTTCGTCACTAGTGTATTTCACCAGCTCGATAATTTATGGGGTTTGTTGGCAGGAGGAATCGAAAGAGAGAAGGAGTTTGTAATTTTATGCCCATCACCGAAATATGAGAGGAAGCCAAAGTCAACATTAATCTCGAAAGACATGCACATGTGCCTTGTTGTCTCAAAATAACATCCGCCAATTGATTGCCCAGAAATTCTAACTATGGAGCTCTATCGATTTCCATTAATTAAATCCACATCTACTGTGTGCAAAGGTCAGTGAATCTTTCTATACGAATCGATGAGAAAGTTTTTCTCCGATTAGAACTCTACGCATTTTTCTTCATTAACATTTTTCCCAAGAAGGAAACTCTACAAAAAAATTATTAAGGAAAAAAGGCTATGCATAAATCATCAGTGTTTATTTTTTATCAAAAATCAAGAACACGCAACAAAGAAAGGCATGGAGAATATAGCACTTTGATCGCATAACTAAGAGAGAATAAGACGCGCAATTAAAAGTTGATAGTCACGTTTAGCCTGTTCAGTTGAAGTCAGATAAATTTGCAAGAATGAGAGTTGCCCGATAAGTCCATAAACTGACCAAAACACTTTCAGGGAATTTGATAAAAGGAGGTTTATTTTTCAACATTGTTCCCCGTAAGGTTCACACGTATCGGTGTTGGAGTTCTTGGATTCCATTAGTGGATAAGCTTTCATGCAGTTTGTAAAAAAAGTTCATCAAGAGCAGATATGACGTCATTATTTCCAATCATGTGTTTTCATGTTGGGGAATAGCTGGAGCCAAATATGATACATAAAGAGGGTAATCGAGCAATTTAAAATGAAAGTTCACACATAGAATCCATTTAAACCAAGTATTTGTGTGCTGGTGCAGTTTTCTGATAAAATAAAACCACTTTCATCAGGTTCCTGGCTGTTTGTCTTGTACTCTTGTAGTGCAGTAGATATCGACTCGCAACGAGACACCGGAGATCCAAGTTCGAATTCCAGTTGAAGTCATTGCATTCACTTATGCGCAAAAACCTTTCGGAAAGTTATTAATAAGTTCCCTCCCTACAGCTATGTGAAAAATAACAGGACAGATCGAGATCTATATGCTTGGTTGCAACTAGGCTTCTGCGGAAAATAATGGCAACCTACTGTGGGAAACATCTTCTGCCCAGTCAGTCATATCTCTTTCAAGACATGATCGCCCTATTGTTTATCACGTATGGCACTTAATTGACTGATTGGCAGTATGAGAGGTTTGAAGATCGTTAATTAACCCAATATCTTTTACGCCGCAAATACTGAGGCCGTAAACTTTTCCGTTTGAAATAAACACACACACACACACACACACACACACACACACACACACACACACATATATATATATATATATATATATATATATATATATATATATATAGATACTACACTCACGATCTCCCGTAGACTTAACTGCCACATTTCTGATCCTAGTTTAATTAAACAACATTTCTTAGAAAAACATAGCCATGTAGGTAATATTAGACAGATTTTAGTCGATACACAATAATACACAGATATTTAGTAACTGTTATCGTCGCATAACATTGCTTTATGCCAACCCAAGATAATAATATCTTTGAGAGTGGACGCCTTTATGTTAACGTCCCTTTAACCTCTCTGAAAATGGCTCATGTGAGCCGAAAGCTTAAAACCAGCATTATAAAAAATATCCAAATCTTTTTTTTTGTCTTTATTTTCATCTGAAATTAAAGGCTAAACACAATCTTTAGAACGGCTTATGATTAAACAGTATCTGATATGTTTAACAATAAATGTTTAGAACGTATATATATATATATATATTATAAATTATGTTTTAGAACATGTACATAATTTTTTCTATAAAATTATGTACATGTTCTAAAACATAATTTATAATAAATATTCACAGCTCTATACATCATATATCGAGCACTGTTTTAAATTAATGTTTGGGGCGGGAAAAATGTTTCTTTTCTCGTTCTATACTCGTTCTATACTTACTCGGATATATTTATATATATATATATATATATATATATATATATATATATATATATATATATCGCCCGGTTCACACTCTACCCACGTCTATTGAACAGGTGTAGAGACTCATCCCATGTTCCCTGTTTAGGATGTGGTTTCCGGTTTTCTCCTTTCCAAACTTCTCACTTTTTTTTTCAATTGGAGTAGATAGACTAAACTATCGCCCGGTTCACACTCCACCCACGTCTGTTGAACAAGTGTAGAGGCTCATCCGTTGATCCCTATTTAGGATGTGGTTTCCGGTTTTCTCTTTTCCAATCTTTTCACTCTTACGTAGCCCCCTGGCACATCAGTGGCGTTACCGCCTTGCTCGGGGTGATATGATTAAAAAAATATATATATGCGTGTGTATGTGTGCTTATAAGGTCAACGAAAATCAGCAAAATAAAGATAAATGAAAAAAGAATAATAATGTAAGCGTTTACTATTAGAAATTTGACACAAACTATTATATCTAGTGTAACTGTTACAGAATGAATTTTTTTCTTTTAATCATTTCACCCCGAGCAAGGCAGAAACGCCACTGATGTGCAGGGGGCTACATAAATGTATAAAGATTAATTAGAAAAGAGTGAGGAGTACAAGCTAGTTAGAAAGAAACAATAGAAAGCTGAGAAAGCAGGTGTGATGACAGATACATAGGTGGAGAGAAAGGGAAGGTTATACAGGGGAGGGGAGAGAGCTAGAGGCCAGTGGTTAGTAGATGAGTATTAACTTTGCATTTAAATTTCTGGAGGTTGTAGCCGTCAGGAAAGCAAGAATACGGGAGTGAGTTCTACAGGCGCGAAGTGCGAGAGAGGAAGCTGCAGGAGTAGAATTGTCGTCTGCATTTGGCTAACCTGACTGTGACTGGGTGGGACCGAGTTGCCAGTCTGGTTGCACGGTTAACACCTGTTGAGGAGGCAGCAGTGACTTAAGCTCATCCGAGCAGAAGCCATGAAAGTATTTATAGAAGAGACAGAGGGAGGCCACATTTCGACGATGGCAAAGTGGCTGCAGTCGAGCCGCCAGATCAGTACCTATCACATTACAGACTCTCCTTTGGAGCTTGTCAAGAACACTGAGGAGAACGGCAGGGGTACCTGACCATAAATGGCAGCAGTACTCCATGCACGGACGGATGGTTGACTTGTATATATGCAGGATGGATTCAGGTGGAAAAAACATCTTGGATCGACATAGTGACCCAATATTCTTAGCAGTAGATTTTGCTATGGATTCAATATAGTGGTTCCATTTGAGGTCTGAGGACAGAGTAAGTCCGAGGAGGCGTAGTGTATTACTCTCCGGGAGAATCACCTGGTCCATGCTTATGGGAGGCAGAAGAGGTTGCCTGTAATGGTTGACAGACAACAGCTTGGTCTTAGATGAAGTGAAGGTGACAAGCCACTTCTTGCACCAGTCCACCACAGAGTGTAGATCCCGCTCAAGGTCAGTAGCGGCATTATGTCTGTCCGCCACGACAGGTTTCTTACTGGAGCGGGAGTATATTGTAGTGTCATCTACGTAGATGCCTACTTGGGACTTGATCTCATCTGGGAGGTCGTTGATGAAAATAAGAGCGTCGGGCCCAGGATAGAGCCCTGTGGGACACCAGCATTCGTACTGTAGTACGAAGAGGCACGCCCATTCAGAACGACCTTCATTTTGCGGTTATTTAAGAAAGATTGGATTAGGTCAAGCAGGCGACCAGTAATACCATAACTGCGTAGTTTGCATAGGAGGCCAGAGTGCCAAACCCTGTCGAATGCCTTAGAGATGTCCAGAGCAACCGCGCGAGCCTCGTCAGGCTCATCAAGGGCCTGTAGTATGTACTCCGTTACAGTTGTTAGCAGGTCGGCCGTGGACCTGTCAAAGCGGAATCCATATTGCCTGTCGGAGAACAGTTTGTGGGCGGTGAGATGATGAACTATTTCAGCATTTATTATAGCCTCGAATACTTTCCCGAATATCGGTAGAAGACTGATAGGGCGATAGTTGGATGGGTCTGAGGGTTCACCACAATTCTTAAAGACAGGAACGACTGAGGAGAATTTCCAGCATGCAGGAAAGCAGGAAGCAGAAAGGCAGTAGTTAAATAGTTTAGAGAGGACAGTGGAAAGTTCAGGGGCACACCTCTTAAGGACTACCACCGGGATTCCATCGTCTCCACACGCCTTATGGGGGTCGAGTTTTGAAATTACTCTGGATACTATTGTCGGGGTAATATATACGTCGTGCAGTTTGGCCTCAGTTCTAATAGGGAAGTCGGGTGAGTGCACTCCGGACGAGTCGAATGTGGAGCACTCAGCTTTGTCCGCAGATGAGGTGAGAACATCAAATCCATGGATTAAAGGAGGTATTGAGGATTTCCTATTGTTGAGCACTCGTTTACAAATCCTCCAATAGTCCTTGGAGCCGAACTTGCGGTCAGCTATGTGCTGTCGCATTCTCTCAGCAAACAACTGTTTGGCATCATTTAGAGTTCTCTTCCACTCATTGCGAGCAGATGTGAACAGGCGCCTATTGTGATCAGTTGGCTGTCTCCGGAATAGATGGAAGTAATGGTTCCTGTGGGAAATGGTGCCTAAGCAGGCCGGAGAGAACCACGGAGAGGAATGAGGTTTTAGGTAATACTTCCTGGTGGGTATGAAGGCATCAATGCCAGCTTTCACCCATGACGAGACCTCAGAGGCACAGTCAGCAACTGATAGGTCAAACACTTTTTGGTAGAGGTAGGAGGTTCTATAAGTAGGGGGCTCCTGGGGGAAGTGAGATTGGAAAGAAATACTGAGGGAGACTACAGCGTGGTCGGGGTTGCCGAGAGGGCAAAGCTGCGAGATTTGACAGGTGTCAGGCGCAGAGGTGAAACATATATCTAGCAGTGGGGAATGACCCGAGGGAGTGCTTGGGAAGTGAGTGAGGAAGTCCACCACTTGCGTAAGGGATTGGGAAATAGCAAAGTTCATGTCGTGAATGCCCGCCGGATCAGTAACGGCGTTTTCAAGCCATTCAGAGTGATGGGCATTGAGGTCTCCAAATACAAATATGTGGGCGAATGGGTAATAAAAAATAGCCTTATCTATGTCGTCGGCAATGCTATCTAGTAGGTAGCAGTCAGGAGAGGAATGAGAACGGTAAAGGAAGAATAGGTAGCTAACCGAACTGAGGAGAGACAGGCGGAGACATATGTATTGGTGGTCAGTAGATTTGAGTGAAGTCACCCTAGTTATGGGGAGGTGTTCTCTGACTTAATCACCCAGCCCATGCATGTGGACAGTGGAATCCTTCCTTAAAAGGGGAAGATAACCAGGGATGAAGAGGTCAGAGGAGGGAATAGCTGAGTTGAGTTTAGTTTCGCAGAGAGCGAGGATGTCAGGGGACTTTTCATGCAGGAACGCTTCTACACTAGGAAAGTTAGTACGAATGCCTCGGATATTAGTGAAGGAGAGGTTAATGGGTTTAGGTGATTTAGATTTAACTGGTTTAGGGTCATTTCTGATTTGTTTAGTCATGATTCTGTTTGTAGAAAGGGACCTAGGGTAGAGGATACAGGCGGTCATTACCCACGATCTGTGCTGGGAGGGAAACTGGCTAGGGCTGCAACAAGGTGTGGCCTCGGGGTTGCCCACCGAAAGCGCTTGCAGGGACACCTATCTATGCGCGACATGGCACTACAAGAACCCCGATATTATACAACTGTTGATCAGAGCAGCCGCTCTCGACGCTACGCAAGAATTAGGGCTCCAAACTACCAGTCGGAAGCAGCAACCAGGAAACTGCCAACCCGGTACCCTCACAGTGATGAGCCGTTGCCACCAACCGGCTAGATCGCAGTAAACTCATGGAAGCACCAGTACCAAGATCTGAAGAGAAAGAAGAGAAAACCGGAAACCACATCCTAAACAGGAAACAAGGGGCGAGCCTCTACTCCAGTTCAATAGACGTGGGAGGAGTATTGACCGGGCGATAGTGTGACCGATCTACTCCTATTAAAAAACAAAAAAAACAAAAAAAAAAAAACACGCACAAACTTCGAAAAAACACAAACTTCCAAAAGTGGAGAGTTAACTAAGTTTTAACTTAGTTAAAGTCCAAATGAAGCATGAACTCCAAAAAGGGGGGAAAAAACGAAAAATACAGATATATATACAAAAAAAGAAAAAAAAACGAAAAATACCTCACAGTTTAACACAGGAAATTTGAATTAAAGTTTCATTCTTCTCTTCTTGCTTTTCCCAAAAATCAACATCAAGTTAAGCTGCTAGGTGAATTCCGATTCAAAGAACAGAACATAGCGGGGAGGGGTAACTAATGGCTGCTGATACCTTGGCCAGGGTAGCTTCGCATAACTGAATAAATAAATAAAAATTTCAAACTTTTTTTTCCCTCCCAAATGAAGCATGAACTCCAAAAAGGGGAAAAAATAAACGAAAAATACAGATATATATACAAAAAAAAAAAAACGAAAAATACCTCACAGTTTAACACAGGAAATTTGAATTACAGATAAGATATAATATAAATGGAATGTCAGATCAATTATCGTTTGAAACTATTTCTTTTAATCTCTTATTGTGAATAATCAAATGTTCTTAGAATTTAGAAAGAAAAAAGCTTAAATAAATAAAGATCAGGAAAACTATAATGGAATAAAATGCAATAAGATACAACAAATACAATAAATTATCTGAGAATTAGGATAAATATATAACAATTTAATATGAATTACAGGATCTGGTAGTATAGCAACTGTCAGTTCAATAATTGATCCAGACAGTACACAGTAAAATTCAGTAGAAATAGATCTAGCAATAAGTAATCTATATATATAAAAGGCATTCTGTGTGTCTGTGTGTGACTGTTCCCTATGCACGCCGACATTTTTAAGCTACGCCATTCACATATCTACAGGGAAGCCAGGTTGAGATATACTTTTGAGTTTAAGTTTAGCAATTTTCCCTTTCGCACTTCTTGGCCAATGGAGCCAATTGTTTACATTTGCTCCATAAAACATCTAAGATCTAAAATGGTTGCTAAATTAGGTCACAGATATCACATCACACGTGTCAAACACGACTAAAATATTTCTTTTATTTTTTAAGAAAAAATGAGCCTTTATAATTAATTTTTATTCCGACGTTTCAAAAATGCCATGTTCTGCAACTCAGAATACGTGTTTTGATTCGTTTAAGAGAGTGATTCTTGTTTTTCTTGTATATCTGATTTCATATTTATTATTTAATAGCATCATAGCCGGCCTATGATGCTAGTAAGTACTAAAAAGGAACACATCCATGGGAAAATATTAAGAAAACTATGAAAGCATAAAAATCATATAAAATGAGCAACAATTCTTTTTATCTGTAGTTGAAAACATAGAATTACGCGTACAATATATTTTGTTGAAGTCATAGAATGACGTTCAAAATATTTTGGCATTGAATAATCATGTGAATCGAATTAAATTAACTACCCAACACGAAAGATTTCCTTGATGTTATCAATCCATATAATATTCACTAATTTCTTAATAAAATCAAACTCTATTTCCAAATATAACTTCAACAAAACTATAATATAAAACACACATAACACCCCCTATAATGATCATGTCTCCGCAAGTATGTATATGCACAAAAGCTTAGTATTATTTACCATTTATTCGATTATGAAAGCAGCATAACATATATGATATTTTTAACACTTTAACGCTGCCAAGAAAATTAAAATTTCGGCATTAAATAATTTATCGTAAATTAAAACAAATAAATCAAATAAAATCACAAAAGCTGAGTATCATCTACCATGTATACAATTGTGAAAGCAGAATAACAGATATCATATTTTTATTTCGTTAAAGATCCAAAGACAATAAAATTTCGGCATTAAACGATCTATGTGCAGTTGATATGCCGTTAAACAAACAAAACCAATAAAATCACAAAAAATGAGTATCGTCTACCATGTATTCAATTGTGAAAGCAGAATAACATATATCATATATTTATTTATTTAAAGCCACCAATAAAATAAAATTTCGGCATTAAATGATCGATAAGGAGTTGATATGCTGTTAAAAAACAAATCAAATCTAAAAGATCACAAAAGATGAGTATACAATTGTAAAAGTAGAATAACATACATTTTTATTACTTTAAATCTCCCGAAAAAGTAATTTCGGCATTAAGTGACCTATAATGACTTGGTATGTCGTTAAAAAAGAGTTAAATTAAGCTGCTATATCAATTATAAATATGACAGTTTTTCTTTCCAGTTTTGCATGGTATTTTGCAAAATAAAGTTTATTCTTTAGCATTGTAAGAAAATTTGTCTGAAAACAAAAATTTAATCGAAAATTGCGCTCATTTGTATTATCTACATATAACCTTAAGTTCTATTCTAATAGTTTCTTTTCTCGACTATGAAAAGCCTTTCTTTTCTGTCATTTAAATTATTTAAAGAAGCAAATGCAACGTCAATCGCTATCGTCTGTCATCATAAATCTTTTTATTTTAGTGTCTTTCTTTTCTCCAATGTATTCTCTTCTTATTCTTTTCCACTTTCAGTGTCATTGTCGATTTGCTTGTAGTGAAATAATTAAGACAATAAAAAATTTCCTGAAAAATAGACTTAACCTATTTGAGATTCGCTTTAATCAATAGTTATCAAACAGCAAAGCGTATCCATTTTTACTCTATATAAGGTAGTTTTCTGAAAAAATGATGAAAGATATTGAGTTTGCCATGAAGTATCAAAGAATTTGAAAACTTTATTAATTTTCTTCAAATTCAGAGCCAAAATTTGCCTAAAGGTTATTAGTAGGAGAATTGTTTTCTCGATATTATGATGTTCATAAAATCCAAAACTTATGTTTTGATTGGTAACACCAGGCAGTTAAATTGATAAGAGATATATCGCTGAATCTGAGTTAACCGGAGCGCCGTCTAATGTTTTTCCAAAGTCTACCATATTTGTAAATTCAGATAAAATTTAAAGGGTGAATAGCTATTTTCAACGTGTCAGTTTAAGACATGCCTTGTCAATCCTGATTAATTAAAGAATGAGAAAAAATTCTAATATATATAAGTGGAAATTATAAAAACAAAAATGTTTTCTTGAAACATTTATTTTAGTTTAATTGGAAGCTAATTGAATAATTTACTATTTTCAGTAAGGAAAATATTCTGGTGTATTGCAAACAGAATTAATATTGATCTGAATACAAAATTTTTACATTTTTTTTTAAATTTTTCAATTTATTGGCCTTATCTGAGCGATCGATACATTTCTAAACAAAAGTTAATTCTCAGCCTTAAAAATCTTGCAAAAACAATATGAACATCTGTGACACATTATTTGTGGAAAATTAGCAAATTTTATGTTTATCTGATTTACATAAGTATTACTTATTTATAGCATGAAATTTAGAATAAAACTATTTCTTGAACAGAGAGTTCAACATTCTGCCCTTTCATATGTGTTGACAGATTTATAGATTCCAGATAAGATAAAATAAAATGTATGCGATCACAAGTGACTCATTTGTACAATTTTTCCTATAAAGGAGAAATAACTCTGAAGCACATGACCATTTTATTTACATGTAGAAATTACTTTCCAAAAAAAATCAAATACGCAAAAAATAAATTAAAAAATATTTTAAAAATACAGAGGCCCAACGATTTGTATTAAACTTTCTAATTTTCGATTAATAAACAGAATCTTTGCTTAATAATTTTATAAACTAAACTTAACAAACTATATAAAATATTATAATAAAAAAATGAAAACAATTTTTTCAAAATTTCATTATTAATTGAATTTTTTTCTTTAGACGATAATGTCTTCAATCAATTAAAAACATATCAAATTAAATAATGTCATAGTTATATTACACTTTTTACTTAACTACTGGGAGAAGATTTTCGGAAACAGAGGCAAAATATTTCCAAAAAAATAATAGGTGATTAACATTTCTCAGTGAGTTCTGTATTTATAACTTATAAAACAACAAAATTTAATTTCTTAAAATTTTATGAATTCATTTGCATTAAAGTCTTCCAATTATTTGATTTTTGCAAGCATTTCCAAACTAATGTGTTTGTCGCTGGAAAAAAAGAAAACAAAAAAAACTGAGTTATGTAATACTACGTTTTCCTTTTTAAACTCTCGTAACGATTTGGTCATCTAAAATCAAAATGTTTTATGAAAATTTCGAACGCGGTAGAAGGAATTAAAAATTAAAAAAAATAATTTGAATTACTTTGATCATTTTTTTAAATAATAATATTAACATTTTAATGAAAAAAGTTCGTTCTTATTTTATTTTTTATCGATTTCGTGGAGATATCTAATATATATGTATTTTTCACTACTCGACAACTTAAATATTGCAAAAAATTCTAATAGTTCACTGTTAAAGAGCGAACAAGTGGTAAGACGGTTAAAAACTTGTAGTAAAGTGAATGATCTGAGCAGACGCTGCCTCGCTTTTCTCTCTCTACGGACCTGAGCTGACACTGCCTCGCTACGAAGTCTCTCTCTACAAGCGTAAAAGAAGGGATTCCTACACACTTATCAAAAATTTAAAAAATGATTACAGGAACCTCCAGTCAAACAAAAACATCAAAGACATTTTCGATAAACCACCCATAAATGCAAAGAAACAAACACCCAACCTATCATCTATCCTCACTTCTAACAAATATTTAAATAATACAAACCTATCAGGGAATTTAAAATGTGGCAATCCTCGCTGTTTAATTTGTAAATATTTAATAACAGACAAAACATTCTCTGTACCCAACACCAAAATAAAATTACACCCACCAAACCTTACTTGTGACAGCGAAAACATCATATACTTTCTCTTCTGCACAATTTGCTCCAACAGTGGATATATCGGCGAATCCGGTAATAGCTTTAGATTTCGTTTCAATAATCACAAACTAAATATACGACAAAAAAATGTATACTCACCAATTGCAGCCCATTTTAATCAACCTGATCATACTTTAGAAAATTGCAAATGTTTACTAATAGACTCCAATTTTAGTTGTACATACACACACAGAAGGAAAGAAAAATACTGGATTTTAAAATTAAATACACACAAGCTATGGTTAAATAGGGACAGGTGTGTTGAAGCCTTACAAATATTTGAATAGCTAAAAAAATTTTTTTCAGATATTCCAAGAAATTTTTATCTAAAACAAACAGACTTTCTCTACGGACGTGCCGCATGTTGTGAACAAACACACCACGTGATGTAAACACAAAAAATTATTCGGACGCTATCGTGAAATACGTTTCTAATTCAAATTTAAAAATCACTCGTTTCTGATGAAGGACCGAGGGCGGTCTGAAATATAAAATACAATAATAAAAAACAAAACAAATACTATCCAAAAAAAGTACATTTTTAAATTCAAAACTTTTTATTAATATTCTTTTCTTTCCTATATATATATTTTTTTTTCATTCGGAAATCAGTCGATTACACAACCTTGTGTTCAACATTTCTATATTTTCAGGGGTTTTATGTCAACGAATTCTCCAACGTTTTTTTTAAACGCACAACAAGACATTTCAAAACACATAACTGGAAGTTTAATTAAAATAACTGAAATTGCAAAATAAGAAAAGTGTTTGTCAAGAATTATAAACCTTTTCATCATGGTTTGTATGATTGCATTTATTTTTAACTTCCTGAAGATATCGAATGGTTGAAATCAAGGTTGAGTCATCGACTGACTTCTAAAAGAAAATATTAAAAAACGCTCTACATTATATATGTATTGAGCACTTTTTGATGCAACAGTATGCTGCTCTAACTTAATTCTGACCAATAAATGGTTAATAATAATTATATATATATATATATATATATATATATATATATATATATATATATATAAACATCCGCAGACAGACCTGTTTTGCTGTATCACAGCTCATCAGTAGGGTTAGACTCCGATGGCTTTTAACCCAGGAGGATTGAAACCCGACCGAATTGGCATCAGTCATCGATTCTACCTCTGGACTATGGCCGCTCGGTAGAAGAAGGCAGACTTCTTAGCGTGTACATTATCATTATACACGCCCAATATATTTATACATACATATATATATATATATATATGTGTGTGTGTGTGTGTGTGTATAAAACAAGGTCTCATCAATTTACAGATGACTTAGCAACTTATAAACCATTAGATCCATGCTAACAATTTTTCCTCAAAAATCTTGCTTGTAGAACTTATGGTGGGTCTATGATTTTTAACCAACATTATTGTTCGAAAATTTCGAAAAGACACTGGAAGTTAGGAACCGTGGTTGCATAATAAGTCGTTTACAAATAAAAAATAATATATATATATATATAGACACACACACACACACACACACACACACACATATATATATATATATAATATTATCAGAATTATATATATATATATATATATATATATAATTTTACCTATCTCTTCATCTGTGCGCATAGATTTTTATTTATCTCTGCTTATTCCTTTTTTTTTATCATTTCACCCCAAGCAAAGCATTCTACTGCCATTATGACGCAGGGGTTTATAGGCGAAGGTCATGAGAAAGAGGGGTTAGTTATAGGAACTGTCAGGAGAAGAGTAATAGACGGATGTGAATACCGAGAATGGACTTCACATTTAAATTCTTGCAGGATGTTTCTGTCGGAAAAGCAAGTATATGGAAGTGCGTGAAAAGAAGCTGTTAGCTGTTAAATTATAATTACATATTGTCGGTTTTCACTGTACAAGGATGTGACCTAGTAGCTAAACTAGTAGCACTTGTAAATTCATATATAGGGGCACCAGTGATCTAAGTTCATTGGATCAGAAGCCGTGAAAGTATTTATAGAAGAGGCATAGCTGCCAAGTCGGTATCGATCACATTACAGACTCTCTGTTGGATTTTGTCAAGAACCCCGAAGATAATAGCAGAGGCACCCGACTAGATGTGGCAGCAGTATTCAATACACAGGCGGATGGTAGATTTATATATGTGCAGGATGGACACCTACGGGAATGACATTCTTAGCAGCTGATTTAGCAATGGATTCGATGTAGTCATTCCACTTGAGGTTTACTGAGAGTGTGAGGCCAAGGAGACGTAGTGTTTTACTCTGATGGAGGCTAACCTATTCCATGCTAATGGGGAGTAGTGATTGTCTGTGATTGTTAATAGATAGCAGCTTCGTTTTCGAAGCATTAAAAATTACGAGCCATTCCTTACTCCAGTCCAACACGGATTGGAGATCTTTCTCAAGCTCGGCAGCGAGGTTCGCTTTGTCAACCTCAGCAGATTTTTGATCGAGGCAGGTGTAAACGGTGGTGTCGTCAGCGTACGTAATGTGTACACACAGACATACACACGCACAGACACACACACACACACACACACACACACACACACACACACACACACACACACATATATATATATAACTATACATATTTTCTATATATATTTTATGCTGTACCGATTAAATTTCTGTTATGGTACATAGATATCGTGAATTTAATGTCAGTAGGAGAAATAGGGGAGACGAGTTCGAATTCCAGTTGAATTACTTGTATTTTTCTACGCGCAAATAGCCTTGAGAACGGTAATAATCCGTCTTTTCCTTCCAGTTATGGATTAAATAAAAGGATAGACTGGGTTCTATAGCATTGGCTGGCATCAGTCTATTGCAGAAAGTAATGGCAACCTACATCGGGATAATCATCTTCCCAGTCAGTCATCACTATTTTGAGACATGATCACCCAACCGTGTATCACGTATGGCACTTAACTCACTGAGTGAAGAGATTTGCAACAAGGTCTCATACTTTAATAATTGAATTGGCTAGATGCAACTATAAGTTCAATGCTAAGAACATTTCTATCCCAGTTCTCGCTTGTGAAACACTCTTCAGGCTCTATTTTCCTGCCAACGTTAGTGTTTAAAAATTTAAATACAATATCAATTGTTATCTACTATCTTCTTGATTGCTCTTTTTTGTCGTTCTCGCTACTTAATAATGTTCCCCACTTTTACTCATTCTTTCGTACTGAGTAACATTTTGTGTCTTAGTAGACTTATTGCCTTGATTGGGTCAAAGTAGAAAATAACCTTATTAAAAATTCAAATTTTTAACTGATCCATAAGGTGTCACTTGTTTTGCTATAAATAATTTGGAAGTTACAATCGCAGAGATTTCAAAAATAGCAAATAAATTAAACCAGATTGATTTATTGCAGAAACGAAAATATTATCTGGAGGCATTCCTTTAGTTTGTCTCTTTGGCAGTTTGAATGGTGCAGGAAAAAAGTTTCAATGATACAATAAACGTATATATTTACTAACTAATGTTTGTGGGGTTTCTCATACTGATATTGAAAAAGTAAACTGAAAAGCAGGAAAAACAAATAAAGTTTAACCTTTGAGACAGTCGGTTATGTGTTAACTTTCGATTATCGTTTAGGCATGGTTTTTCATTATCGTTCCATAATCGATTGAGAAGCGCTTCATTCTCTTGTCACGAAAGAAATGACAAGGTTAGTGTGATTCGATATATTGTGTTTTACTCATTGAGTTCGTAGTAAACTATTTCCTTAATGATTCAGGTGCAGACGATTCATTTTATTACCCACCTTAAACTCTCCTGGAAGCGTCTGTAGGTATGAAATAACTTAAGTGCATCACAATCTTAAGATTGTTTATTGTCTTCTTTTACGAGGCGTGTTTTCGAATATCTTACTGCCAGTTTCAAATAACCAGAATCACTTTTATGTAGTACGCTACAGAAGTTAACTTTCAGCAAACGATATGCACATGCTGATTCTATTGCTTTTGTTGTAAATCAAAATTCATACAATAGACAGGTTTTCACAGTTAACTGAAAGGCTCTTATATTGTTTTTATTATTTACTAATCAATGTATTGTAGCTAACTTAGGAAGCATAAGATGCTTACTGGCTATTGCCTCTTACGTGGGTGATCTAATGGATCAAGAAATTGGAGGAAAGAATTCGGATGCCAGTAATGTTCGTTACATTAACTTACGCACAAAGAATCTTGGGAAAGTTTTGAATCCATTTTCCTCCACCAGGTATTGTTTGAATATTTGGGCATTTATTTGCAGACATTGTTATCCATTAAAAGATGCTAATAGAAGATTCAATCATAAAGAAAACAAATTTGTTTTTATAATACAAAATATATTTCGACTTTAAATAATCGACAAAAAAATTCTATCGCACTACATGCTTTGGTCATTTTGGCATGGTGTAATAGTTAGCAAGCTTTTTTTTTTGCTAGAAACTATTACAAGTGAGTTCAATCCTCACTTGGTACCTCATACATTTTTGCCTTGTGCCACATTTAACCTGAGCTTAGAAAATCAACTATCGCAAATCTCGCTTGTGGAACACTTTTCCAGCTCCATACTTTCCAGCAAACTTTGATGCTCAGAAATTTAAATGAAATATCAATCGTTTTCTACTGTCAACTTGATTGCTCTTCAAAAATTCAGTTAGGATTATCGGAAAAAAATGAATCTGATTATCATAAAAATTAATCGGATTAGCGTAAAAGCTTAATCAGATTATCGTAAAAGCTTAATCGGATTATCTTTCCTTTAAATTGATATAGAAATAAAGTGTGAAAATCTCCACTGTTTTTGTTTCGTCAATTGATAGGATTATCATACGTACTCTACCTATGATCCCAGATGGAGCAAAAGCAGGGATAACACATTCTGATTCAATGGGAAATTATCAAGATGTAGAATTAGTAGATACTCAACATGTCAAATACTTTGATGCATGAATCAGTATAACAAATTTAATATAGGCGAAATTTATCTGAGCATAAAATAGTCTGCACCATAGATAGTTTGGGGCAACGCGCAACGCCATAAAGATATCAGCCCAAACCACCTCTGGTACTAAAAATCTCTGAAAAAATTAATCTGAACACCTGGCATCTACTTAATTAGTCTCGCCAGAACGAGACTTTCACATGGGTGACAAGCATGGCACAAAACCAGTTCAAAAATATCTAACTGTTTGTGTTAATCCTTGTTTGAACATTGAGGACTAGTGCTACAGAATCACAAACAAATAACAGTATAAAATAACAGAAACCACATTATTTGTGGAATATAAACGGTGGAAGAAACTAAAATAGATAGCACTCTTAATTCGCCAAAGGTTTCCAGAGGCATCGACATCTCTATTACGGTTCCGTCTTGGCTCGCTGCTTTGTCTCTTTTAAATTTGGCCATTGCCAATTCCACTTCGGTTTTCAATATATCTGGTCCATCTACGTTTGTCAGAAGCTCTAAAAGTATATTTTGACCAAATTCAGGAAATAGACGAGATGTGACACAGAACCTGCGCACATTCTTTACTTGCGAATGTCAGTTTTGAAACTAAATTTAAATTATTCCACTCTTTTGGGAGACGTGTGATTTGAAATAATTTTAATACAGTAATTGTTGAGCTATCATTCATGTCTTAATTTGTAAAGCTAGCTACAACCTTTCAAACGGGCAGAGTCACTGAGATATTTTAGTTTAAAGCAGAAGAAAGGGAAAGAAAAGGGAAAAACTGTTTTAAGTATAGGGTCAGCTATTTTAGGTCCTCTCCCCACTTCAAACCGAGAAGAGAGAAAAAAAGTTAGTTCTCAGGACGTTAAAATTATTTTTCCTACAGACATGTGCCTACGTTTGTATAAAAGGCTAGATGCGGTATACTGGTTGCCAGGGAAGTCTACCTGTCCTGTTACTTAACCCATAACTGGAGGGAAAAGACGGATTAATACCTTTCTCAAGGGTATTTGCGCGTAAGCGAATGCAAGGAATTCAACTGGAATTCGAACTCGGCTCCCTGATTCCTCATTCCGAGTCGATATCCACTGCACCTCAACGCACTAGAAATATATTTTAGCCAAATTCAGGAAACAGACGATCTGCGAAACGGATCCACGCGTACATTCTTTACTTGCGAATGTGAGTTTTGAAACCACATTTAAATTATTGTACCCTTTTGAAAGAGGTGTGATTTGAAATAAGTTTATTAATGTAATTGTCGCTGCTATCATTACTGTCTTAATTTTTAAAACTAGCTGAGACATTTCAAACGGCCTGAATCACTGAGATATTCTAGTGAGAAGCAGAGGAATATAAAAATGAAAAAAGAAAAACAGAAAAACGGAAAAATAATTTTCTAATATTTTTGATAACAGATTCTGGATTTTAAAAATTTATTTTCCTGAAAAATTACTTTCAGCGAAATATGTTATGAATTTCAACTGAAATTGGTACTGGTTGTCTATCAATGAATGCCAACTCTTTCCTTATAAAGAAACAAATAGCATCACCATTAACATTATTTCATTGAGCACAGTTCAAATAGTAGAATCCACAAGGTTAAATAATTTATATGGGAACTCATTTTTTATGACTATATAGTAGATGTCTATAGGCTATATACGATTTTCAATTCAATGTTCTTCCTCTACTGGATTGTTTGGCAATTATGGCTAGGGAGCCTAATCGGCATTTCTGTTTAATACATAACTTGAGAAAGTAGAATTTAGACATTTCCCGAAGGTTTATTGTGCAAAAATGAATGTAGCGAAGACAGCCTGAGTTCACAATCATTTTTTATGGTTGATTTATTGCAGGTGACAATAAGAGCAGTCATAAAAAACTCTCATGAATAGAATATTTTATTTGTTAACACGGAAAATGTCATAAATTAATTTTGCTACAAAAGTCTATAGTTGGAGAATGAATATTCTCCCTTTAAGTGAAATTACATTTAACTGCTTTCTTCCCAAAAATACATATCTCTGCATCTAAACCAGGATTGGGCAAACTACTGCCCGCGTTCCACATGTGGGATTCATTCGGCTCTACATATTTTCTTATTCTTCTATGTGCGTTGTCCTTTCAGGAGGTAAGCGATCATGGTCTTCCACATCTTCCTTTCTCTGGTTGCTCTTAGAAAACTTTCTCCTGTTACACCACGCAACACCCGTTCTGTCATCCACCTGCTCAGACCTTTAAAATATGTTGTCCGCTGCTTTCCTCTGTCTCTTTTTATCTCTATCTGGCCTGTTAGCATCAGGTTCTCCAAGCCCTCCTTCCTCATTGCAGGTTCCAGGAACTTTAGCTGTCTCTTCCTGATGCTCAGTGTTGATTTCTTTTTCGTTTCCATAAATTCCAAATCCTTATCATTGCTCACATGCTCGGTCCATGATATCCGCAACATCCTTCTGTAGAACCACATTTCACTTGTTTTAAGTTTTTTCTTCAGCTTTGATTAGATTGTCCAGCATTCACTGCCATATTGAAGAACTGACATCACATAGCAATCCAGTACTCTCTTCTTCGTTTCTAGCGAAATTTCCCTGTCTCTTAATACTCTACTCAACTTCTGGAACGCATTCTTCGCCATGCCAATTCGCCTTTGGATCTCTGTGTCATATTTTCCGTTTTCTATTAGAACAGTTCCACGGTCCTTTAAATTGAATTATTTAGTATTCTAACATATGTTTCATGTGAATTTTTTACTTCAAAATAATGATACATTTTTCTTTAAATTGGGTTACTTGATATGTGTTTCATTTGAAGTTTCCTCTTTAAAATATTAATTAACTTTTTTATCAATCTAAAAGGATTTACTTTGTTTTTCAAATAATAGTTTTACTTTATAATATTAGTTTTAAAAATATTTGCTTTTTCTTAAAACAAACATATTTTGAGTTTCTAATATATTTCTTGTGTTCAACTTGAAAATACTTAATAAAATCTGTTTTCCTTTAAAGTTTAAACTGATTTACTTTGTCTTTTAAATAAACACGTTTCAAAGAATCTTCTACAGTTCTTTAAAATACTAATTAATAAAAATTAACTCCATTTATTCTTTAAAATAATTTTATTTTGTCTATTTTAAATACTACATATTCAGTTTAATATACTACGTGGCCCTATAAAATTGTGAATTTTTGAATGTGATCCTGCAGTTAAAAGTTCGCCCATCGATGATCTAACCTGTTCAGAATGCCTGTATAGCTCCAAATATAGACAAAATTCAGGAAAGATATGAACCTAGCATCAAGTCATATCATCACTAATCGAAATTCAAATTTAATTTTATTCATATTCAGTAAAAAAGCATTAAAAAATGATGGATCTTTCCTTTAATTTCATTGAGTGGTAAAATAATAAAAATGAAGTATTTGTAAAGTTCAGACGTTTTAGATAAACATTAGCATAAATTATATTTTATATTTAAAATTATATAATTTTAATCACATATATTATACATTTAATTATATATCATATCTTTATGATATTCCACAATGTTCTCGTGATACGACAGTAGTATAATTCTTGGGGCTTATGTCTATTAGTAAACTGTTTTTACGTAACCCCTGCTCTTCTGGTAAAAACGGTTATACCTGCGTAATCAAGAGTCCCGGAAAAAATAGTGTTGTTCCGCTATTGTTATAAATAGACGTCATAAACTTTGTGGGACACGTACTTGCATATCTCTACAATACAATTTAGCATGCAAGTAGACATCACAAAATAAAATAAAATAAAAGCCACTGAGATTTAAAATAGCTGCTAGACGAAAATGAAAATTAACTTCACTTGAACGTACACAGGGAGTGCAATTGAGAACACATAAACCGTTCGTTCAGGTAGAATAATTAGCTAGCGAAATGGTTCAATTTAGCTTCGGAAACCTTAAACGTAAGAGTTGGCTGTCATTCCAAAAATAAATGGTAAGCTTGTTCGTAACGGAAAGAATCAGTAGTAGTAGAAATATCGCGTCAAAAACAATTAGAACCGCGGTTACTTCAAAGAAACATTGACAATATACTATTGAAAACCAGCCAACTATAGGCGTTACTGATACCAGCCGCTGTTTGACTGTCTTACTTCCTCTTTTTCTGAAAAGATTCACGTGAACAATTCTATTTTTTATGAACATATGCTATCATTCACACCTACTTACTTATTTGCATAACACTTTTGATTGAAAGTGAAATAAAACCAATAAAATTACTTCAGAAGCGTTTCATTGATTTTTTGCAAGTATCTACTCGTGTACGGTGTATTGGTTGGTTGTTTTGTAAAGATCCGTTTGTGTACGGTCTATTGATTAGATGTTGATATATAAATGTTTCACGGTATTATTGACAATATGTACAGTTTCAAACATCTGGTTGCTGCCTTGCACGTCATCGGGTTCAAAGCCAACTTCTGCAAGTGGATCAGCCTCTTGTATCGTTCCCCATCGCTATGGCACAGCTCAACGGAGAGCGGTCAGGCTTTTTTGCGCTGTCATGGTTGGTTCATCGGTGTTGCCCACTGTCGGCCTTACTGTACACATTAGCAATGGAGCTTCGTCTTCGCCGGATATGAGACTTAGTCTGCAATCAAATCCTATGTGGCATTGGTGTTTCTTGTGGTGCTCGAGCCAGTGTTTATGCGTACGCCAATGACGTATCCATTTTTGTGTCGTGTTGCAGCAACATTGAGGTGGTGCAGAAAGCACTTGAACAGTAAGAAACGGTGAAAGAAGACAAAATTAAACAACAATTCTTAGTTAATGTACCTCGTTCTCTGCCTGAGCCCGACATTCATTTTGTCATGATCCTCGGCGATATTATCAACCTCCCCAGTATTTGTTTCGGTCTACTTTCTTTATCTAAGCCGGATTATATTTTATTTTATCCTTCCTTGCCAATATTTATTTTATCCTTTACCCCTTCCATTAGTGAGAGTGGAGCTTGATTTTTAGAATATAGCGGCTACTATTTTTTCTGTGGGGTGGACGGTTATTACTAACATGTAACCCTATTTCCACGCCCGTATTTTTTTTTTTTTTGGTTTAATAAAACGGAGTGATAAAAATTGATATTAGTGGTATTGTCAATTGTGCTTTAATGTAATCCACGATGTGAGCTTACGTAAAAAACGTTATTTTTAATACTATTTTGTACTTGTAAAATCCGGGGAATACAGAAATTGGCTGATAATTGGGAAAAAAGAGAAAAATATAGTTTTTTTTTTCGTATAAGAAACAAATTGTTTTGAGCCAGAGGAAGTTTGAAAACATGGCCGTAGACATAACAAAATGTCAGGATATCCTTGATGAGGTCAGGTAGGGTTAGGTCCTCAAAATTATTCCTGGGAAAAGGATTTGAAAATTCGAAAACCTAAAAATGATGTAATTAGGAAGAGGAAGACAAAAAGACATTACGTCATGCGAGATGTTTATATTTCATTCGTCGAGTCATGACTCCCCGTAAATAGTGTGGGTGGAAAATAATCTCATTGGCCAAAGCTAGAACCCCCGAGAGAATTGAGGACAGTTATAAAAATCCGATTCAGCACGAAAAATCAATTGGTTGGGTAGGTTTTGAAATTGCAGTCGAAATGTAACGACTGAGGGGAAAGAGTTTCCACGACCCATGACTGGTCGAACAATGCGCCTCCGATAAGAAACTCGAACGAACTTTACTGTCTTAAAAGTTATTTGGAGAATTGAAAGCTCTGATTATTCTTAACGAAAAGTTTGCACTGTTTTGAAAATAATTTTGGAGATTTGGAGAAAGGTTTTGTAGCGACAAAGACCAAACGACTCCCACATCACCCACCGCCAGGTCGCATTGTTATTTGACTGTCTCTGCAAAGTTTGATAAAGGCTGAAAGAACGTGTGTTTATGTAGAGAATTGACAGTGTGATTATTTTTAAAAATTGAAGAGTTCTGATTACTTTTAATGAAACTTCGGAAGGACTTATTTTTATTTGAAGATTGAAAATATATTTTTAAACGAATTCTCTCTCCGTTGTAAATATGAATTTCGACAATTGTATTTTCTGTTTGGGTAATTATTTTTTTTTTCACAAAGATTTTTTTCTTAACTCATCCAGGCGTCTTCGCACTTATTCATTTATTTATTTGATTTATTTTTTGGTGCCGTTTCGACATCATCCTCGCAGCAAGGGGCAGTTAACCAACCAACCAACCAACCAACCAACCAACCAACCAACCAACCAACCAACCAAAGGGCCAGTTAACGTAAAGACGAACCAACCAACCAACCAACCAACCAACCAACCAACCAACCAACCAAACCAACCAAACCAACCAACCAACCAACCAACCAACCGACCGACCAACCAAAGGGCCAGTTAACGTAAAGACGAACCAACCAACCAACCAACCAACCAACCAACCAACCAACCAACCAACCAACCGACCGACCAACCAAAGGGCCAGTTAACGTAAAGACCAACCAACCAACCAACCAACCAACCAACCAACAAAACCGAATGACAGTTTTACAAATATTTGTTACATTTGTTTAATGTTTTTTATTATTTTTTTCATTTTAAAGTGGAAATGAAAGGTCTCATTTGATAAAGTGATATTTTCACAGGCAGATGTAAGCTACCTCCAGTAGTGAAATAATAAACAGCTGAGTAGCCAGGAGCCAAGCGTATTTTATATCTGTATCTCGTTGCTACGAGAATAAAGTAATTCGGTATTACAACTACCATTGCCGTCGTCATTACTTTAGAGTTAGAGGACTCAATGATAATAAAATATATTTTGTCACCATATATTCCTTCTCACTTATAACTTATAAGACATTCGATTTATTAGACATAAATTTATTGCTGTTGTATATCTGCTATATCAGGCATGAGCAATCTTCTTCAAACAATGGGATGCATGTGATACATCCTTGTGCAAATTAACTGAAAAAATCCTTAGGTTACACACTGAAGTGACAGGGTGTAATCAATTTTCCTTTTTTTCGGGTTAGGTCATTCGTACTGGTGTGCAGTAACATCAATCTGTTTTCGGGGTGTATGATGAAATTTATTCGGCTTTGAAAAATATTGCTTTATCCGTGATTGCATCAGATTTTTCTCACGCCCAGACACGATTGTCTTGACTGACGATTAGTTGTTCTACAGCTATTGTTTGCGATGGACGTTACTTAAAGGAAGCGTACGAAAATTGTAACGCTGCATAAACACACTGACAAGCTTTACAGAAAGATCGCTGATATTGTTGGTGTCAGCTTTTCAAATGCCAATCATCAAGGCGAAGAAAAAAATTGAATTCACCAGTTCACAGAAAAGAAGAACAACGCCAACAGATGACTTATACGTGATAAGAGCAATTGTTAATGATTCTAGGAAGACATTATTCATTTTGTTTTTTTTTAATCATATCACCCCAAGCAAGGCGAAAACGCCACTGATGTGCAGGGGGCTACATAAGAGTGAAAAGATTGGAGAAGAGAAAAACCGGAAACCACAACCTGAACAGGAAACAAGGGATAAGCCTCTTCACCTGTTCAATAGACGTGGGTGGAGTGTGAACCGGGCGATAGTTTAGACTATCTACTCCAATTGAAAAAAATAAAAAATAAAAAGAGTGAAAAGGTTGGAGAAGAGAAAAACCGGAAACCACAACCTGAACAGGAAACAAGGGATAAACCTCTTCACCTGTTCAATAGACGTGGGTGGAGTCTGAACCGGGCGATAGTTTAAGCTATCTACTCCAATTGAAAAAAAAATGAAATAAATAAAAAAAAAGAGTGAAAAGATTGGAGATGAGAAAAACCGGAAACCACAACCTGAACAGGAAACAAAGGATAAACCTCTTCACCTGTTCAATAGACGTGGGTGGTGTCTGAACCGGGCGATAGTTTAGACTATCTACTCCAATTGAAAAAAAAAATGAAATAAATAAAAAAAAGAGTGAAAAAATTGGAGAAGAGAAAAACCGGAAACCACAACCTGAACAGGAAACAAGGGACAAACCTCTTCACCTGTTCAATAGACGTGGGTGGAGTGTGGAGTATTCATTTTGTTTCAGTTAATTTGCAAAGGGTGTATAGTTCGTCAGAAGGCAGGATGCATAATTAGAAAATATTAGTTCAGTCATACTTGATAGAGAAGACCATATATTTAAGCATCTGCCAAAGAAATGAAGAGCAGTCACTTTTTCTTTGAAAAAAATATTTTTTCTAGAATAAAAAAACCGAAGGCTTCTTATTAACTTATTGCTGATGAACGTGCAATTAACCCACACTGCTGCATGTGATTTCTTTTTGTTTATCCATTTGACAATATAAAAATTATTTTTAACAAAAAATATTCTCGAAAAAAAAAGAATCATTATTGTGGACAGTTCCTGTTCCTTTTTGCTTTTAATTACATAACTCCAAATAAGATGGGCATGACACTATTACGTAGGAGGTTACAGTGAATGAATTTTTTTTTTTTAATCATATCACCCCGAGCAAGGCGGAAACACCACTGATGTGCAGGGGGTTACATAAATGTAAAAAGATTAATTAGAAAAGAGTGAGGAGTACAAGCTAGTTAGAAAGGAACAATAGAAAGCTGAGAAAGCAGGTGCAATGACAGATACATAGGCGGAGAGAAAGTGAAGGTTATACAGGGGAGGGAAGAGAGCTAGAGTCCAGTGTTTAGTAGATGAGTATTAACTTTGCATTTAAATTTCTGGAGGTTGTAGCCGTCAGGAAAGCAAGAATACGGTAGTGAGTTCCACAGGCGGGAAGTGCGAGAGAGGAAGCTGCAGGAGTAGAATTATCGTCTGCATTTGGCTAACCTGACTGTGAATGGGTAGGACCCAGTTGCCATTCTGGTTGCACGGGTAAACACCTGTTGAGGAGGCATCAGTGACTTAAGCTCATCCGAGCAGAAGCCATGAAAGTATTTATAGAAGAGACAGAGGGAGGCCACATTTCGACGATGGCAAAGTGGCTGCAGTCGAGCCGCCAGATCAGTACCTATCACATTACAGACTCTCCTTTGGAGCTTGTCAACAACACTGAGTAGAACGGCACGGGCACCTGACCATAAATGGCAGCAGTACTCCATGCACGGACTGATGTGAGAGAAAAGAATTGTTACAGTTGGTATTAGGCAAAGGATAAAAAATGAACGCAACTCAATAAGGTAGAAGATGGCGGTTGATATTGCATTTAAATTTTTGAAGATTGTAGTTATCAGGGAACCAAATAACCGGAAGGATGTTCCCACAGGTGGGAAGTGAGAGGAAAGAAAATGTTGAAATAGAAGTGGCGGTTGCATTTAACTATTTTAACGCTAAAATCTAGTAGCACGCGTAATGTAACGCAGGGGTCGGTACGATGCACAGAGAAAGTGTGCTGCGGTATTATTCAGTACAATATCCGGTGCTAAATGTATATACACAGAACAGTACAATAGTTACAATGACAGAAAAGACAGAATAAACGACATACGGAGGAGAGGATTAGATCGCAATAGGTGGTAATCAGTCTGAATATTACACGAATGACACTCGAATATTACGCATCAAATGCTACTATTCTTTACTTCAGTAGACTATTTTGGGCCATGAGTCATTTCATCATCGAGAATTTATGCAGGGGTGTCAGCTACTCTGTAATAGCGCATACAATCATGTGGTCGGGTCATCAGGCAAAAACCTTGCTAGATCAGTTGCCTTAAAAATATTTGTAGAATATTTCTAAACGGGAGGATACGTCACATTGGTGAGAAATCGATTGCAGTCAAAATGCTGAGTCAGAATTGATTAGATTGCAGATCTTTCTTTAGATTTTGTCAATAACCACGAGATGAATAGCAAGAGCACCCGGCCAGATATGTTAATATTATTAATTTCACTGTCTAATTGTGGAGTTGTAAATGTGCGAGAGAGACTGACGAGAAAACGTTTTGACAGGACACAATGACGCAACCTTCCTTGCAGTAGATGCAACTATGGATTTGATGTAGTCGTTCCACTTCGGTCGAAAAAGTAAGGTGCATTGTGTTGTTCACCAGGAGATTAGCATTAGCCACATTAGTGGTAAGCAGCAAAGTTTGCTTATGGTGATTAAAAGAGCACAGTTTTGATTTGGAGGTAATAAAATTTAAAAGCCATCTCTGTTTCCAGTTAACCACTGATTAGAGGTCATTTTTAAGAGCAGCAGCCAGGTTTATTTTCTCATCTTTGATAAATCTTCTCTTGAAACGAGAGTCATCAGTATAAATTCCTATTTGTGATATCAGGAAAATTATTAATAAAGATTAGAAACAGTCTAAAGCCTGCCCATTCAAAACGAATTTCATTTGACCATTTGATAGAAAGATTGGATTAAATAAAACAATCTCTAATACTGTAGCCATTGCGTTTGCATAGAAAGCCAGCATGCTAAGACCTGCTAAAAACATTCAAGATATTTAGAGACAGGCATCGATTTTTCCCATTATTATCAAGAGCCTGATATACATATTCAGCGATGGCCGTTTGCACAATAGCAGTACACCTGACGAAGTGGAAGATATATTGTTTGTCAGAGAGTAGGTCCTGAGAAGTGAGAATACTTTGTAAATGGCTAAGATATTGATATTTGAGGGGTCAGTGTGTTTAGCAGAGTTTCTAAAAACAGAAACTACATACGTGGGGTTTGGAGAGAACTGGAGCCGTCTCGGAGGTACATTTCTTTATGACAACCGCTGAGTTTTATATCATCTTTTTTGCTTTATCAGTGTCTTATTTAGAAATGATGACTGAGACAAGAGAAGGATTTATTCACATATCACACAGTTGTGCTTCTTTTATAAAGGAATAATCCGTCGTAGACGCACCAGAAGAGTCAAGTGTTAAATTGGAATAAGTTTTGTGAGCAAAGCATTCAACCTTTTCTGCTGTAGATGTAGAAAACTTGGAATTAATTAAATAGAGGAGAGACTGAAGGCTTACTGTTGTTTAGAAGATTCTTAAAGAACTGACGATAATCTCTAAAACCGAACTTTCGAGATTATATACGTTGTTTAATTCAGTCAGCAATCAATAACTTTGCTTTATTTAAGATACGCTTAGGATACTATCAGAGAAAATAAGGTGCCTTTTGTAACCAGACGTGTCACTCTTGTACAACCCGAAGAAATGATTCCTGCAAACAATAACGGCCGAGCATGCAGGTGGGAATCAAGGTAATCAACGAGATCTAACTTCGAAATTCCTTGCATGAATGAAAGCATCTATGCCGACTTTCATCCAAGAGGAGACCTCTGGGGTGCATTTTTGAATAGGACGATTAAAAACTCTGTTCCATAAGACGTTACAAAAGAAATTAGATAATAAGTCCTAATTCACACGTTGATAATACAAATATATACTGTTGGTAGGAAATTCTTGACTGATGGGAGAGCGGAAAGATATATTTACAGACACCACCGTGTATATAGACTTCACAAGAGGAAAGAACTGTATAGCACGACATGAGTCAGGGATAGAAGTAAGGAAGAGATCTAGAAGAGAATCGTGTTCTTTAATGATTCTGAGACACGCGTTGTAAAGTCCACCACTTGCGTACGATATTGAATGATTGAGAAATTCAGGGTTTGCATTCCAGCAAGATCAGTGTCAGTTTAAGCCACTTAGCATGACAGTCATTAAAGTCGCCGAACACAATTATATTTGCAAACGGATGTAGGAAAATGACCTTGTCTATATTATCAGAAATACTATTTAGCACGCAACAGTTATGAGGGGAGGGGAAGCGACAGAGAAGGAAGAGATAGATAATTGAGTTTATTAGAGAGAGAGATTGATGCACATCCAAGAATTGTGAATTCGCAGGAGATTTTCAATGATATAATCTTCCAGATCAGGCATGTGGACAGTACAATACTTATTAAAGAAATCCAGAAATCATAGGCGGGTTTTGCAGAGAGGTAAGATTAGTTTCACAGAGAGCTAGGATGTCCCATGAAATTTCCGAGAGCAACGATTCCATACTGCAAAAGTATTTCGAAAATCACGAATATTTGAAAAAGAAATGTTCAGAGTTTTAGGTACATTTTTGGGTTGGTTTAGCTTTATATCTTTGTTTGGTTATAATCAGGGAAAATTATATTGCCAAGGAGATGCCTAGGGTAGTAGTAGCAGTCGGTCGTCAAATAATACATAAGTAGGTAGGGAATGTCACAGATTGCAACATAGCGCTGTCCCAGGTTTGTCCATGCAGATGCTTGCCCACACACCCATTTATGTGCAACATGGCACTTGAAAAATCCCAATATTGTTATTTGAACCTTGATCAGAGCAACATTTCTAGCGGGTACACCAAAGTTCGGTCTCTTAACTACTTCTCGGGAAGCATTAATCAGAAAACTACCAACACGGAATCCTCAGTGTGAAAAGACATTCTCACCATTTAAACATATTTAAAAAAAAAAAACTCCTGACAGCACCACTATGAAAGCATGAATAGAAGAAAGGAAACGTGAAGTCCTTCATAAAAATGAAACAAGTGATAATCTTAAACTGTGTCTAGAGATTATATGCAAGTTATGAATTGGTATAAAGAGTTGCGTCTTTAATGTTAACAGTCCTATTATGATGTTGTTTAGATTCTACACAATATTATTAACTTTGATATATACTGATAGAGAAAACTATTGTTTTGGTTGGAAAAATTTTTGCTACGGTAACAAAACAGAGTAATTTGACTGTCTGTATTTTTTGCAACTATTTATTTTGATACGTTTACATTATTATACGTTGTAAAACTAATGTAAAAATAATATAAAAAGATTTTAGAACAAATTCGTCAATTTCTTAAAAGAGAAACATAAAAACATTTTATTTTAGAAATAAAAGATATATCAACAAAAATAATAAGAACCTCCTAAAATATATTGCACAAATGCTTCTTTCTTTTCAATAACGCTTAGCAGCCTATTTTCAACGTCTGAAGTTAGATTTGCAATTTCAGCGGCTGGTAAGTTGTTTGCAGCAACTTTAACTGCCTCCCAGAGGTCACACTTGCTGTTGAATTGCCTTCCATTAGAATACATATCTCTCTTGAGGATGCTCCACAGGTTCTTAATTGGATTCAAGTCACAGCTATTTGAAGGCCAGTCTATAAGAGAATCTTTAACAAATCCCTTTCTTTCAACCATTGGTGCGTTGTCTTGCATAAAGATCATAAATCTACGCTTGGCTAAAGACTGGTTATCAAGCCATACAAAAAATATTACTCTAGAAAATCACAGTAACTTTTGGAATTCATTTTAATACCGTCTTTCAATTTAAATGAGCTAACGAGCACATTACCAATAATCCCAGCTGATATAATTATTCCGCCGCCTCCTTGTGGGCGTTTAAAAAATTTTCTTGAGTCATGTTGCTTGCAAACTCATCCTCGAGCCCATTCGTCAGGCCCATCGTGGGTGATCCTTGATTCGTCTGTAAAAAGCACTCTACTGAAATCAGATTTCATGTATTTTTGCCACTACATTTTTCTTTCTTTATGTTTTTTTGTTAAAATGGGTTTCTTTATTTAATTTTGTACAACAGCAAACTTTCTTAATGCTTTACACCTTCTGTCCCTTGACACCATAGGTGCTGCTGCGACCTCATATATGAACGCACTTAACCTATTTGGGTTTCTTATTAATTCCCTTCAGATATGTGATAAATCTCGCTTTGTTAAATTCCTGCATTCAGCCTGAGACTTTTTCCTTAGTTGAATTCCCATTGACATATTTTCTTGATTGTTGGATGATCCCTTTCCAAATCCTTAGAAATTTGAAGCGAAGAATTTCCTTTGCTAATTTCTTTGATTATATAGTACTTTTCATTCACTGTTATTTCTTTTTACGAGCCATAATACTAAATTCTAGTTCTTGCAAATAATCTCTTGACACTGCAAATTGCTATCATTACTGAAAAATACTAAATATCAATCTGACATTGAAAATTGGGACTTAATGGTTTTCATGCTTACTCGCTATACATAATAGTACAAATTATTTCATTGGGTAACACTTATCTATGGATTTTACATAAACTATTTGACAGTAACTTTTTTGCAAATAATCTCTAGACGCAGTTTATACTCTTGTTCTAGATATACCTTTAAAATCTAGACATACCTTTAAAAGAATTTCTAAAAACACCCAATCGCTTTTGGCTATCAGTTAAGTTAATGTCTTCGAATGTTCAATCAGAATAACATATTTGGCTAGTTGAATCGTCTATCAACAGTGCTTTTTGGCCATGTGATGTCTAACAAACATTCTAATGTATTAAGCAGGGAGGTAGTTTGACACAGGACAACCTTAGAAAGAGCATGAATTGTCAGCTAGTACAGCACAGAACAAAAAACCAAAAATAATAAACAAACAAAATTAATATAAATAATCGAATTCAAATGAGAAAATATTAAGCAACAATATTTACAAGTATGATATTCCTTAATAAAATGGGCAATGAATTAAAACAATGAAAATGTTACTTCCAACAAAATTAAATAAAAATTGTACTTAATTTTTTTATGTACGATAGAATGTGAATGAACGTAATAGTTAAACGAAAGAAATAAAAGTTTATTAAACGATAATTTCTCTCGTGAAATTAAGCTTGCTATTCCAAAAGACAAACGGGCCACGTATGGCCTGTAGGTCACAGTTTTTTCATGGCTGTTCCTAATTATTACAAATAGAATTTGTTTAAATGTAATAATAAGCCAATAATCGGTGAATATGAATGTGCCTAGCGATAGATTACACAATTAAGCAAAAGCTCGAGGAGGCAAAAATGCGTGGAAATTTTAGCTTATATAAGTTCGAGTTATTCGAGCTGAAATCAGAACACCTGAAAAGATTGAGGGGGCTTTTAAAAAACACAGAAAAAAAAGAAGAAAAGACAATCTCCGCAATCGACTACTCCTGACAGCTCACTCTTTTTTTTTTTTTTTTTTAATCATTTCACCCCGAGCAAGGCGGAAACGCCACTGATGTGCAGGGGGTTACATAAATGTAAAAAGATTAATTAGAAAAGAGTAAGGACTACAAACTAGTTAGAAAGGAACTATAGAAAGCTGAGAAAGCAGGTGTGATGACAGATACATAGGTGGAGAGAAAGGGAAGGTTATACAGGGGAGGGGAGAGAGCTAGAGGCCAGTGGTGAATAGATGAGTATTGACTTTGCATTTAAATTTCTGGAGGTTGTAGCCGTCAGGAAAGCAAGAATACGGAGTGAGTTCCACAGGCGGGAGGTGCGAGAGAGGAAGCTGCAGGAGTAGAATTGTCGTCTGCATTTGGCTAACCTGACTGTGAATGGGTGGGACCCAGTTGCCAGTCTAGTTGCACGAGTAAACACCTGTTGAGGAGGCATCAGTGACTTAAGCTCATCCGAGCAGAAGCCATGAAAGTATTTGTAGAAGAGACAAAGGGAGGCCACATGTCGACGATGGTGAAGTGGCTGCAGTCGAATCGCCAGCTCAGTACCTATCACATTACAGGCTCTCCTTTGGAGCTTGTCAAGAACACTGAGGAGAACGGCAGGGGCACCTGACCATAAATGGCAGCAGTACTCCATGCACGGACGGATGGTTGACTTGTAAATATGCAGGATGGATTCAGGTGGAAAAAACATCCTGGATCGACATAGTGACCCAATCTTCTTAGCAGTAGATTTTGCTATGGATTCAATATAGTGGTTCCATTTGAGGTCTGAGGACAGGCTAAGTCTGAGGAGGCGTAGTGTATTACTCTCAGGGAGAATCACTTGGTCCATGCTTATGGGAGGCAGAAGAGGTTGCCTGTAATGGTTGACAGACAACAGCTTGGTCTTAGATGAATTGAAGTTGAAAAGCCACTTATCTCTATACTTCTCTTCTTAGATGAGTTAGTATTTACTCTTTCGGATTATTGTCCTCATCTGCGTTGCCTTTCTTACGACATTTCGGTCGTTATAGGCTCGGCCTTCTTCAAGTGCTAGTAATTTCGAACCAAACCCTTTATTACAATCACTAGGGTATATCATTCTCACACTGTGTGCGAAGCTACATCTGGTAGTTATGGGTTATCTTGATTTAACATAATTCTCTAAGTTATTTGTTCACTAATGCTGTCGTCTGGGATTGAACTCACAACTGTTTGGGCCCAGTGGATATAGACGCTGGTTAGTTTCAGTGACTTGACGTAAAGTGTAAAAAAAAAACTTTATAATAATGTTGGGATTATCTCTGGTTACCCTCCTTCTCCAAACATACGTCACCGACGCAGAATAAAAATATAAGTCTATATTTTTATATGTACGTGTTCTTGGTCTTCGTTTATCTATCAAGACGATTACTGTTTTCCAGCAACAGCGTAGGCATATGAGAAATCCAACAGAATTTGTAAATTGCAAATCTGAAGATATTGTCTGTTAGAAAAAAGAAAAGTAGTGTCGCGCATCCACGGTTATGTGGTACAGTATTTCAAGATAATTAGTGAATGAGTGATTCGTTAGGATTTAATTTAAGCTATTTAAGCAAATGTCAAAAACAATTACGGCAATTTGCCTTGATAAATGAGTAACGTGACTTTCAATTTCCTTCAAGTTTATGTTGATCTCGGTCTCTTGTGAGTGTGCTGTATCACTGAGTGGCGAGAAATAAAGATGGCGCATGATATATAATCACGGGAAAACACCGAATTTAATAAATAAGACATTTGCCTGAGAGTATAATTTTCAGAGCTAATCTAGCTAAATTACTGATGCGTTTTCAATATATATGGCCGCTTATTAATGAGCTGACAATAATGAAATATACTGGGAGAAAGAAAGTAATAAAACTCGAGAAAAAATGGTTGATCAGGAAAAAGGGTATGACGAGATACTGTCTTAATAAGACGTATTGTACGGACAGTAGAAAGGAGAAGGAATATTAAGAAAATGATAGAGAAATGAAATAAAAAAGGGAAAGAGACAGAAGACAAAGAAAAAGAATTGATTTTCTTTCGATAGAAAAAATAAATGATATTTGGTAATTTTTTTTCCAAATATTTTGAAATATTCTAATCACTGTATTTAATTTTGACCTCCAGAAACTGTTCTTTTAAACACCTGGAAAGGTTTTTAAAATAAAATGTCCCTAGATATCTTACCTTATTAGTTAGTGAATAGAATTATTTTGTCGATTACGTTATTATTGCAAGACTCACACGGAGCAATGCTGTTATATCTGAGTTGAAACGGAAAGTGCAACACAGAGATCCGAAGGCAAATTGGCATGGCAAAGGAAGCATTCCAAATATTGAGTAATATATTAATAAACAAGAGAATTTCGCTAGAAACAAGGAAGCGAATACTGGATTGCTATGCGTTGTCAGTTCTTCAGTATGGCAGTGAATGCTGGACAATATCACCAAAGATGAAGGAAAAACTTGAAGCAACTGAAATGTGGTTCTACAGAAGGATGCTGCGAATATCATGGATCAAGTATGTGAGCAATGATGCGGTCTTGGAAATGATGGAAACAAAAAGGAAATTAATACTGAGCATCAAGAAGAGATAGCTGAAGCTCCTGGGACAAGCAATGAGGAAAGAGGGCTTGCAGAACCTGATACTAACAGGCCAGATAGAGAGAAAATATACAGGGAAAAGCAACGGATAACATATTTGAAAGACCTAATTAGGTGGATGATGAAACGAGAATTACGTGGTGTAACAATAGAAGACGTGCTATGAGCCACCAGGGATAGAGAGACGTGGAAAGCCATGATCGCCTACGTCCTAAAGAGACAGGGCACATAGAAGAAGAAATTTACCAATCATCAATTTCCAGGCTTGTAAGTTTCCTTATTTCTGGGTATGACGATAAACTACATCCGGCCGGAAAGCCTCTGATCGGGATATTGGAGATTTTGAAAACCGTTGAACTACAAGTCAACTGCTGTTGTTCCATGCTAACTTAGAGTGGAAGCACATGCCAGGGTGCTAGCAATGGCTAAATAGTGGACACTCAAACAAAAACAGAATTCTCAAGAAGTTTAAAAATACAGTTTGATGGTAAAAATATCAGCAATATATTTTTATATAATAAAAATGACCAACAATACATTTGATAGCAAAACTACCAATAAATATCTGTTGTGAAAGGAATACAACTGTGTTCAAAATATATTTAGTTGAAGCCATAAAATTGTGTTAAAAATATTTAGATGTCATCATTAAATAACCCATAAAATACAACTTCAACGAAACTACAGCATAAAACACACAAACTACCTCCTCTAGTAATTATATCCCCACAAAGATGTATTCGCATAAAAGATGAGTGTTATATACCATCTATGCAATTGTGAAAGCAAAGTAACATATATTTTATTACTTCGAAGTTTGTAAGTAAATTAAATGTTGGCATTAAATGACCCCTGTATACTATAAAGCAAACAAATCAAATAAATGAAAATCGTTAACGCAGTGTTCAATGGAATAATTTTTGGAAGGAAAAATAAATTCCGCACAGTCTATTTTCATTTCTTTTCGCCCGTTTTTTCATGGAACGCCTTTGTTCACGAAGCCATACTGTACTAGTTTCATATGTGATAAACACTTTGGACGATCATATCTTGAAGGAGACATGACTGACTGAGCATTACGTAGCCATTGCTTTCTGCGGTATACTGGTTTTCAGCCAAGGCTATAGAACCCAGTCTGAGCTATGATTTAACCCATAACTGGAGGGAAGAGACGGATTAATACCTTTCCCAAGGAATTTGTGCGTAAGTGAATGCAAAGAGTTCAACTGGAATTCGAACTCAGCTCCCCGATTTTTCGTTCCCAGTCGATATCAACTGCACCACAAGGTACATCCGTACTTAAATAAAAGTACATAAAAAATAACCCAGCGAACTGGTTTCGAAATCCAGTCGAGTTTGGAATATTTACTTTTGCTTGAATATCTTGGGAAGAGGTATAAATCCATATCTTCTTCCACTGCTTAAACGGGTTAAATAAGATTGGCAAATATTGGAGGGAATTAGAGTTGTTCGCTCGTTGCTGCACGTAGCACCACCTTGCGTTAAAAAATCTTTCCTCGAGGCTATTTTTTGCAAAATTAAAAATGCTTACGTGAAATTTTATTTTTCCTAATTGAAAAAAGAATTTCACACAAATATTTTGCCCATGTTCCTTCATTTTCCCCCAAGAAAGTAAAATAAAAAATAAAAAGAAAAAACACACGCATGATCAGTTCGGCACCTGTAGCTCTCTACTAACCAACTTGAAGTGATACGTTTTTAGACAAAACATCAAAGTCTCAGCTATATCAATTTGCAGTCACGAAAACATTAAAACGTAATTTTAAAGGTTTATTTCTTTTTTGACACAATTCTCATTCTCAATCTCTCTCTCATTCTCATTCTTTCTCTCTCTCTCTCTCTCTCTCTCTCTCTCTATATATATATATATATATATATATATATATATGTACATACAGTACTGTGCAAAAGTTTTAGGAAAAGAACAATTTTTCGTTTATGAGGTGTATTGACAGACAATAAACAATTTAATTATAGTAATTTTACTTGATTTACTCAATAAATGCTTTAACAAGAAAAATACTTGTTACAAAATAAATTCAATATATAGTATAATATCCTTCTGCTTTGATAACAGCCTTTATTCTGGCGGGCATTGACATTGCAAGCTTCTTCAATGTATCTAATCGTATCTCCTGCCAAGCAGCTTGTATTTGTTCCCAAAATGTGTCTTGCGAAGTAACATTAGATTTATCAATTCGACATGAGGGAATAAGAAAAAGGTCAGTCGCATCCAAGGATAAGAGAATAATGAGTAGTTTTAAAAGATATTGTTTAATAGAAAATAGGATAAATTAAGTAAAACGTCTTTTAATACATTTCTATAACATCTAGTTTTAAATAGTCAATATTTATTAGCAATTTATTTGGCTTTTCGTCCAGTATTTGAATTTTAGTGAGGGTTTTAGGAAAATCGTCCCTGTCTTAATACTTTTGCACACCGGTTGTGTGCAAAAGTGTTAGGACAGAGGTGATTTTAAACTTTATTTTGATGTCTCATAAAAGATAAAATAGCTCTTGTCCTAATACTTTTGCACAGTACGGTATATATATATATATATATATATATATATATATATATATATATATTTTAAATCCAAAAAGACGAGTAAATAGATAAATCCCCAATCCTATTAATCTTATTTTAATTAATATGTGATTTTAAACTTTAAGTGATTTTAAACTTTATTTTGATGTCTCATAAAAGATAAAATAGCTCTTGTCCTAATACTTTTGCACAGTACGGTATATATATATATATATATATATATATATATATATATATATATATATATTTTAAATCCAAAAGACGAGTAAATAGATAAATCCCCAATCCTATTAATCTTATTTTAATTAATATTAAAACTGATCAAAGCAGAGAGCTGGATGTAAATAGTATGTTCCATTTACATAGCTGAATATGTATAAATAAAACAAAAAATTCGAAAAAATTTTCCGTTGGATGTCTTTTTGAACGAGGAAATCCTCGCTTAGTCAGGAACGGCGAAAAACAAAACCTTTACTAATTCAAATGTGTTACAAGATTTCTATACCGGAAGAAGCCCAAAAACATATACATACACAGGAAGTTAAAATGGGGTGGGATTAACAATTTTTGAATGTAAGAAAGTAAGAAAGGGGAAAAGTAGGCAGGGATCCCTGGTTCCATATTAGAAGACTTTTCACCTCACCTGTAAAAGTCAAGAGTTCAAAGGTTCAAGTTTGGATATGTCACAGTGTATATCAGTGGTAGGGGGAACGGAAAAGAAAGAAAGGGCAAAGGAGTGGACAGGGGAAGGGTAACTGAGAAGTAAGCTATAGAAAATTCCTTTAGAGACTAAGGAAAACGGTAGACTACGACTTCAATATCAAAAGGAAGCGTTAAAAGAACAGAAAAGAAAAGAAAAAAAAGATAGAACCAAGTGAGGATTTCAGCTTTGAAATGACCATCCAATGGAATTAAATTTCGCAATTTTTGTTTTATTCATATGTATATATATATTTTTTTCTAACTAAATATATATATATATATATGTGTGTGTATGTGAGTGTGCGTGTGTTAGAATAAATTAATTCTAGACTTGTTATAGTATGCATGCCGCCAAACACCCAGAAATTTCAATCGATTTTTTCTGATTTTGTGCATAATTCTCGTTTAGGTTTCAATTCAATTAACATTTACCCGGTGTTTACATGTTGCGTCGATGATATTCTCCGTAGCCGTCTCTAGAATCACTTTTATGTGGCATCATATTTCCTTTTCATCACTGATGAGACTGTCCAGCATTAACTGCTATATGGGAAGACTGACGCCACATTAGTACTTCAGTACTCTTTACTTTATTTCTAATGAAATTTTCTTTTTCCTTTATACATAGCTTAGATTTCAGAAAGCACCCACTGCTATTTTATTGGGTCTCTGAATCATATTTTCCATAATCTGTTATTTAAATTTGTTGGAGTTTGGCATCTCCAATTAGTAGTTCCCCTCTTTAGTTGTTCTTGTTTCTTACAATATGAGTTTTGTCCATTTTCCTCACTTTCTTTTGTTAAATTATCATGGATATCCTGCATTTTCCTTTTCAGTATCTGCTTTCGTAACTGGGTCGTCTACGTATCTTGTGTTAGATAGTATTCTCTTGCAATAGATTCTGAAAGGACTTCTAGATTTCTGACAATTATCTGATTATCAGTCAATCAATCAGTCAGTTAAATGCCACACCTGATACATGCTTTGGATGATCATGTCTCGAAAGAGACATGTCTGACTGCGAAGAAGTTTATCCCACAGCAGGTTGACATTGCATTCTGAGGTAGACTTGTTGCCAGTCAAGGCTATAGAGCTCAATCTGTCCTATTATTTAACCCATAACTGGAGGAAAGAAACGGATTAATACCTTTACCAAGGGTATTTGTGAGTAAATGAATGCAAGGAATTCAACTGGAATTCGAACTCCGCACTCAGATGTCTCGTTCTGAGTCGATATCTCCGGCACTACAACGCATAAGTCCTGTTGAGGGAATACATCCATTTCCAGAGTTAAGGATTCGATAAAATATTGTATTATTATTATTATTATTATTTCAACCGATCGGTGACAGATTTGTCTAAAGAAGGTAACAGGGACTTCGATCTTTGTCCACATCGAGGTTCCTAGAGGAACCTTTAAATAGAAGCAATCATACTCAGCTGAAACTTTATGTGAAGGTTATTTTGAACTGTAATTATGTGCTGATTTTAACAGAACAAGTAACCACATAGCTCACATTTGCTTTTAACGCCTGGTAAGTAATGGCTGGTCGCTCGTAACCAAATATGTCTCTATATGAGGGTCGCAAGCCGGTTCTTATTGCAAGCGTCTGCTCAAGCACATTTGAGTTTGTTGAATAGCCCAGCTGTCGTTTATGCTGCAAGTATACTGAACGTAACTTAGTTAAAATCTCTAGAAAAGAGCGCATTGTCAAGCGTAGTCGACAGTCTGACCAAGGCAAGTACGCTCAAACGCTCTCTCACAGTGACTCTGGACTTTCTCCCAGCTCAGTCATCGACGGTTCTAACATAGGTCCCTCTAACCAGTTTCATTCACTTAGGTCAAACTGCGGTATGGTTTGTCAAGCACATTCTGGGGTTGCTTCTACAGGCTTAAAACATGCACGTCAGTTTCTTCACAAATCGATCGTGATGAGATACGAACCAGGGTCACATGGTGAAAATGCGAAGGTTCTAACTACACTTATCAATGTCATGATTGATATCGTTGTTTTCATAACCCAAGATCACTTTGTGGGCGTGCCGTAGTTACATTCATTAATAATAATAGTGATAAAACTAGAGTAAAACCCCAATTCATAGAACTCATTGTGGGATGTGTGTTCCTTAAATCCGATTAATACTTTATTTCGTAAACGAGAGGTAAGTTCTGATGAGCATCGTATTTAAGAAAGCATCCAAAAAAACTATTGTTATGTTAAGTTTACAATATAAAATAAAAATAGGTTTTTCTTTTCATTTTTGCAACAGGTTTTGTAAGTGGTGCGGTAATTTGCATTCTACTCTTAACAAAGGCTAAGAAAATGCCGAAACCTTCATACGTAAATAATCCTATCAGATTTTACAGGTACTATTCTAACAGAGTTTCTGGCACTTGCTTTTAAAACCGCTTGAATTTATGTATACTTGGCTAGGTCGAGGTTTTCTTTTTAACAAAATCTAACGAAATCAGTGTTATCGAAATTATTTAATAGTTTCTGATTCATTAATTTCTTTTTAAATTACTTTTATAGCACAGGTTAAAATGTTCCTTAGTAGTGAAGAAAGGTGTGAAGAAAGAACTAAATATAAACTATATGGAGACAAAATGCGCGATTGTTAGCAAAAAAGGTTAGCCTCATATGGAAATTACCAAACAAGAATACAAAATCAAACAAGTTCAACATTTTAAATATCAGGGAAAGGAGCTGACAAAAACAAAAATAACTTGTAATTAAACATCAGTAAGAGTCAAATGAAATCATTAAGTCAAGTAATGAGGAACGAGGGCATAGAAAATCTAATGCTCACAGAACTGGTTGAAAAAAAGAGGGTTAGAGGAAAACAACGCATGATATACTTGATGGACTTTAGTAAATCGAATGCAGAACTGTATTTCAGAGAAATAGCAAAAATAAAAATATGTATTAATAGCTACAAAAAATGGAAGTTGTGAAGGGCCAAGATCGCCTACATCCTGAGGAAAAAGTACTTTATGCGGGTCCGCTAAATGATTCTTGCTATTATCTATCTAACTGCTTTCATTTAAAATCTAAAATTATTTCGTAACTATTTTATTTTTTTTTAATAATCGTGTCGCACCAAGCAAGGCATTTTACTGCCACGTTTGTGCAGGGGGTTACATAGGAGGAATGTTATGAGAAGGAATGAGAAGTTCCAGTGGGTGTCAGGAAGCGAGTAGGAGAAGGAAGAGAATACTGATGAGAGTGTGGTGGACGAAAAAAAAGCATGCGAAAGAGGATGTAAGTTAGTGAGACAGGAGATGACTATTGACTTTACATTTAAATTCTTGCGATTATAACTATCGGGAAAGAAAGTATGCGGAAGGGAATTCCACAGACAGAAAGTGCTAGTAAAGAAGCTAATGGAGTAGAATTTGCGTTTACAATGTATTGTTTTCACAGTAAATAGGTGGGGCCTAGTTTCTATTCTTGTTGCTCGAGGAAATTTATATATAAGAGTTACCAGTGAGCTAAGTTCATTAGAGCAGAATCCGTGAAAGTAGTTGTAGTAGAGACACGGGGAAGCCACACCGCGTCGGTGAGAAAGCGACTATATCCGAGCTGCCAAGTCGGGATCGATCACATTACAGATACACCGTTGGATTTGGCCGAGGACACCTAAGTGGATAGCAGGAGCATCCGACCAGATATGGCAGCAATATTCAATGCACGGGCAGATGGTAGATTTGTATATGTGCAGGATTGTTTCGGACGGGAAAAACTTACACAGATAACCGACTTTTTTAGCAGCGGATTTAGCTATCGATTCTATATAGTTATTCCACTTGAGGTCTGATGTGAGAGTTAATCCGAGGAGACGCAGCGTTTTACTTTCAGTGAGAGAAGCCTGATCCATGTTAATGGGCGAGAAGAACGATTGTCTCTGGTGGTTATTAGATAGCAGCTTCGTTTTGGAAGCATCAAATCTAACGAGACATATCTTACCCCAGTCCACCATGGATTGGAGGTCCTTTTCAAGCTCGCCAGCGAGATTTACTTTATCAGCCTCAGTAGAGACGAGAGTAAATCGTAGTGTCGTCAGCATATATGCCCACTTGGGATTTTATTACATCAGGAAGATCGTTAATATAGATTAGGAAAGTGAAAGAGAATTTAGAAGACTTTAATGAGAAGAAAGGAAAATAAAAGAATAAGATTCAGGACGAAAGAAGATGACGATTGACGTTGTCTGTTAAGTCTTTGAATAAAGTAGCTGAAGAGAGTTCGACAGGGGAGAAGTATGAGAAAGACGACAATTAGAAGAGAAATTAGTTACATTCATTTTAGCAGTAAAACAATAGTTGCAATCTTTTAATCTTCTTTCAGTGCTGTATTCCTTTCAGGTCGTAGGTAATCATAAACTTTCACTTGCCCTTTGTCACATGTCACTCCTAATATTTTTCTTCTTGGTATCTTTCTCAGACGTCGCTCCGTCAAATATATCTCTCGCTTTTTCCCTGTCCCTCTTTTTTTCAATCCGTCTTTGAGTATTTAATTTTTCTTCTTCTTCTACGTGCCCTGTCCTTTCAGGGCTTAGGCGATCATGGCTTTCTACATCTCCCTATCCCTGGTGGCTCTTAGCACTGTAACACCCCAGATGAAGGTCCGAACAATTTCTCCGGCGGCCTTTCTCCACGCTGTGATGTTGCCGGGGGTTAATTGAAAAGGTCGAAGTCTCAAGCTGGGGATACAAGATAAATTACTGAAAGAACGAACTTCCACAACTTAGATGAGTTAAATCGATGCTTTTTTCGTTCAGAGTTAGTCTTGCAGTTGGGGCAGGTGATATAACACTCAGCTCTAACTAATTAATGGAGATCAAATGCCAAACCGACCGACTCAGACGAACGGAGTTTCCCTTCTTCAGTGTGCCTGACATATGTAACCACTTCAAGCCCACGCACGGCTGAACTCAACTGATCGGCTCGGAAAAATCACTTGCATTTATATTGAAACAATCGGAAGTCCACTAAACGATCGGCTTAAAACAAAAGATCAGCATTGGTGACTGTAAGTCCAAAATTTCAAGGTACTTAAATTTTGCTTCCTTTGATGTGTAAACATCCCGCAGACATCCCGTCTGCACCTAGCCTCCAACGACGTATTTTTCTGGATTTTTTATCTTAATAAAACTTTGTGTGAAGGCCGTCGGATGTTTTTATAGCCCTAACACTTTACCCGTAACCAGACGTTATTTTTATTGCCTGGAGAAAAGAAAAATTCTATTATCTTTTCTTTACTTTTTTAATGTGTGGTCAAGATACTGTAAAGACAGTTTTTGGCCTGATCACTTATCACATCAAATCATTTAGTCAAATATTTTAAATTTACTTATAAAAGAAAAAGCGTTTATTTACTTTTTTTTCCTTTTCTTTTTCACTTAGTACTTTTGTTAAACAAAACACATGTTTTTAAACTATTTTTTATTCTTAACCATTTTCAATTCTTAATCTATTATAATAAAATAGATATTTTACAAATACACCTTAATATACGCCTAGTTATCGTGTCACAGCACACTTTCTCCTGTTACACCACGCAACTCTCATTCCGTCATCCAGCTGATCAGGGCCTTCATGTTATGCGCTGCTTTCCACTGTCTCTTTTTCCCTCTGTCTGGCCTGTTAGCATCAGGTTCTCCAAGCCCTCTTTCCTCATTGCATGTCCCAGGAACTTTAGCAGTCTCTTCCTGATGCTTAGTATTAATTTCCTTTTCGTTTCCATCATTTCCAAAACCTCAACATTGCTCACATGCTCGATCCATGATATTTGCAGCATCCTTCTGTAGAACCACATTTCAGCACCTTCAGGTTTTTCTTTCATCTTCGAAGATAATGTCTAACATTAACTGCCATATTGAAGAACCGACATTCACTGCCATATTGAAGAACCGACATCACATAGCAATCAAGTACTCTCTTCTTTGTATATTAGTACGATTAAATTAGAGTTTGAGATACCAAGCAGAGTACATTCGATGCTGTCATGAATATTATATTAATTATATAAATTATATACTTATATTAAAAAAGACAAAGGGAAATCCCGTCACAGAACCTGAAATTTGGATTTTAAGAAATTACTCTTATTTCTTATGGACTCGTATTACCGGTTCATCTTTTTTCAATTATTTTATACCTTAGTTTTATAATTAGAAATATTATCTATTGCAGATACCATTATGAGAATGCATAGAATAGATAATGAAAAGTGTGACACCGAAATCAGAGGACACATTCAAATAGTAAAAGACATCTTTCAAAAACGAAGTAAGAAGAGGCTGAACTGATATGCATTATAAATCTTCCCATAAGAAAGAGAATGTCTGAATATTTTCTCACGGATGAAGAATAGACATGAGGCAATGTGGATAAAGTAATACGTGAGAATGCTGAGAATATCATGGACGTGGCATGTAAGCAGGAAGAAAATTTGAAGAAGAATCGAAGAATATGGTACTTACATTCCGAATTATAAAGAAATGAAAATGAAATATATCGGACGGTTTTGAAGAATTTGATACTGACAGGACATAAGGAAAGCAGTGTTTTGGTGGAAAACATCTAATAATCTAACGAACAAACTTATGCAAACGGATGACTTAGGATAGTACGTTGGAAAGTAGAAGAAGAAGAAGAAGAAGAAGAAGAAGAAGAAGAAGAAGTTTGAAATGTTGAATGTTTTGAAAGCTGAAAGGTTGTGTTCATTTAATCTCATGAGAGTTTGATAAAAGTATTTCTCCTAGTTAGTTTCATTATTAGTTATTTAATATTCTAACATATTTCTATTTTGTATATTTCTATGCTAGTAAAATATGTTACAATTATGAAATATAAAACTTTATCATAATTATATTTTATATATATGCAGTATCTTTTTACCTATTTTTCACGTCTATAACTGTATCAAAAGTTGGCTAATTACACATTTTCTGTTGCTCAGGCAGACATTAAGGGATTATCCTTTATTTGAAGATCCTAGAAGGCAGAAACTAATGAGCTGAATTCTTTCTCAAGGCAGTTTAATTCATAGATCATTTTGTCATGTGCATAGAAGTACATCAAAGGAAAAAAGCAGACACAGTGGAAACGACAAATAATATGTTACTGTTGTTAATGATTCGAAGTGTATTTCAGAACCAGGTCTCATCAATCATATATTCTTATGACAATTAGAAGCATGAGCACTGTGAACAGAATACCAGAGCGTTTTCAGAAAAATAAGTGTTATCGCTCATAAAACTTTTAAATAATGAAGTTAATCTTTTTTTAACTAAAATAAGTTTTAAAAGATTGAAATTTTAGAATGCACTTTGTTTCTCTGAATGCATTCTTCAAAAATAAAAGCTTGTATATATATATATATATATATATATATATATATATATACTACCGGCCATTATTATTAGACACTCCCAGTGTTTAAAAAAATTGATGTATTTCATACTATTTTTTAGTATTTATTGCCAAGTGAATAAGTGTAAATGAAAACAGAGTGATTCTTTTGTTAATACTGCACAATAACATGTACATCAAATGAATTTATAAATATTTCATAATTACCTATATTGCAGTTTCATCAATGAAAGAATGAAGATAATTTAGAACAATTCGGACAAGTTCATCTTTACTTCTTTGTTACACTAGTTAGCTATGATAATTGGCTAATTAAATTATCATAGAGATTAAAAACAGGAATACGTAAAACGAGAAGCAGCTAGATCGAAAGACATACTGAGCGACTTTATTTATTTATTTATTTATGCCAAAAGAAAAATTAGGTAAAGATTTTGTTTTCATTTGCAAAAGAGGACATTTTTTCTTTTCGTTGAAAATAGAGAATTGTAAAAGAAACCGACTTCGGATTCTGTCAGAACTAATTAATGTAATGACGCGCCAAGAGACGCAGAAATAGGTAAGAGAATGGCGCATTAATAATAAAATTCCAGCCGGTCAAGTGCGCTGAAATAATCGAAATACGGTTATCTAAAAATAAAATGACAGAGAAAGCCAAGCCTTGATACGATCATGGATATGTTTGTCCAAAAGCTGTTAACAATAGATTTTTTTGTCACCAGTTGTGGGCATCTGGAAAAGGCAGACGATAGAGAGACAAAGCGATGTGATTTTCAGGTGGAACACGGCCATCCAGTTAGAAGTTGATTAGCGGTAATTAATGACCCGGCCGAGATGCGGCCAAGTAGATTTTGGGTGGTAAAGTAAGATAAAAATTTTAATGAAAGGTCATCTGCGATTCTTAAGAATTCTGGTCAATAAGAAGAAGAAAGAAGGAAAGATAATTTTTATTTTCTCTTTGTGCGATGATGTAAGCTAATGCTGGTCTAGCCACACCCAAACTGCCAAGAGATAATTGACCGAGTGGTAGCAGTGGCGATAGGCGGATGTGAAAGAATGAGAAGGAAGGGAAACCTGTTGATGCTCATGGAAGGGATTGGTATGAGGTACCAGTATGAGAAAGGAAGAGTTTAGAAGGATACTTCTCCCCCGACATCTCATCACAGAAGAGAGAGAACCCCTCTAAAGCAGAAGGAAATTTAATTTTCGAAAATGGAAAGGGATAAATTTTCCTGTCAAAAACAAATAGAATCCTTAGTGGGGATTTGGAATTCTCGAATAACCCAGACCACGTCCGGCTCCCACACCGGATTTTGACCAGAGCCAATATAAACGAACGTCTGCAAGCAGTCGAAACAGATAGACTGAGAGACAGACGGACAGCGAGACAGACAGACAGACAATGGATTTTTTTTTGTCATCAGGGGTGGGCATCTGGAAAAAGCAGACGATAGAGAGACAAAGCGATTTGATTTTCAGGTGGGACACGGCCACCCAATTAGAAGTTGATTCGTGGTAATTAATGACCCGGCCGAGATGCGGCCAAGTGGATTTTGGGTGGCAAAGTAAGATAAAAATTTTAATGAAAGGTCATCTGCGATTATTAAGAATTCTGGCCGATAAAAAGAAAGATAATTTTTATTTTCTCTTTGTGCGATGATGTAAGCTAATGCTGGTCTAGCCACACCCACACTGTTAAGAGATCATTGGCCGAGTGGTAGTAGTGGCGATAGGCGGATGTGAAAGAATGAGAAGGAAGGGAAACCTGTTGATGCCCATGGAAGGGATTGGTATGAGGTACCAGTATGAGAAAGGAAGAGTTTAGAAGGATACTTCTCCCCCGACATCTCATCACAGAAGGGAGAGAACCCCTATAAAGTAGAAAGAAATTTAATTTTCGAAAATGGAAAGTGACAAACTTTCCTGTCAAAAGACAAATAGAATCCTTAGTGGGGATTTGGAATTCTCGAATAACCCAGACCACGTCCGGCTCCCACACCGGATTCTGACCAGAGTCAATATAAACGAACTTCTCCAAGCGTTCGAAACAGACAGACAGAGAGACAGAGAGACAGACGGACAGAGAGACAGACAGACAGAAAGACAGACAGAAGGAGAGGACTTGGAGTCGATTTGAGACGGAGAGAGCAGCTCGAGTTTTATATCGCAGAAGGTGACCACAAAAGTCACGCCTTTCGACTTCGATTTCTCACCAAAGGCAAGCATTATTAGAGAACGACATAGGCTTACACCACCAAAGCAAGGCTTAATGAACACTGCCCGAAGATACCAAGCAGATTATTGAAATACGACTTATGATACCAGATTAGCTTTCATATACTTGTGCAGTTCCACCTCTGTCCCGGATTTAGCTTGCACTACGGCCCGACGGATGATTCATTTCGTCCACCTAAGATTAAACCACAACCTGGGTACGTTGTACTAGAGATTAAAGCAGTTACTTCAGTAACCAGATGTTGAAAGCGACCTGGGAACGGCGGAGATGGTATTGACTCTAACCAGGCATGACCGCGACCAAGACAACCATAGAGGTTTGTGTCATATCTGGGGCCATGTTAGACCGAGTTTCTATCCAAGCCAGCCAGCCATAAGGGTCAGAGAGCCTGCACAATTAGCACCGTGTCCATAGTATCAAGGCCTGCACCGCCAACTGCCACTCTGGTAGGGTTAGACAGTCACAGAACTATCTATTTGGCAATAAACACTAAAAATAGTATGAAATACATAATTTCTTTAAAAAAGTTGGGGTGGCGTAATCATGCCCGGTAGTATATATATATATATATATATATATATATATATATATATATATATATATATATATGCTCTTTTATGTTCGAACATTGTCCAAAGTAAAATAAAAATATCATTCTTGATAATGGCTAAAAGTGTAGCCAAAATCGCTTGAAAAAACACAACATTTAGACAATTCATATATAATTTGAGTTCTGAAAATGAATGATATGAACACTTGAAATATTGTATAAAAAACATAATAATAATACCTTCTTTCCCATTTTAATGGAACCTGCACAAAAGACAGACTGTTGCCTAAATAGACAATATATATATATATATATAATTAAAAATGTTGGTGTAAGAAGAAAAATAAACGTAGATAATGCGCTTAAGTAAGAGAAGCGAACTATATACATATATAGTTAAGTGCAAAGAATTTATCACTTGAACTATGCAAGTGAGTGGTGACATCAAATTTCGAGAAAATGCCGTTATGGTGTCTTCACTCATCAAGCATGTTTTTTTTTGTGTGTTTATATATATATATATATATATAATGACTGAAATGATTGTTGCTAGGTGTGATTCAAATTAGATTTGTTGCTACTTAATAATGTTATATATATAACCCTCGTTTGCTTTATCAAAGCTCACCAGTATACGTAGAAATCTAATTTCTTCTGGGATCAAAACTCGACCGATCTGGTGTCAGTCGGAGTCCCTACTCTCTAACCCATAGGCGCATGGAACAAGAGAAGAGAAAATATTAGCATGATATATATATATACGGTATATACACACCAGCCATGGGTTAATTCAATTCATTACTGATGATTAACGCGTATATATATATATATATATATATATATATATATATATATAATAATAATATTTATTAATAAATTATAACATTGATATGTTATAATATCACTACAAAAGTAGCTATTTTGTTTCGACACTTTTTGTGTCTTTTCAAGTGATGTTGTTATTTCGATGTTGTTATTCCACCCATACTTGGTTATATATATATATATATATATAATAGCACTATTCAATAACAACTAATCTAATTTTAATCCCATCATTTCATTTAAAATTTACAATAATCTATATGCAATTAGATTAACAAAATTAGACCTCAAGTAGAACACGTACATATAACCTATTATTAAAGATGCATAGAATATGTTCAATTCCTTGTCCTGTACCGCTTCAACAAGTACCTGTCACCTGCTGTTATACTCTAGTTTTGCAAGAACCAGATCATGTCGAAAACGAAGCACTGCTGTCATAAATATGCAGAAGCTGCCCAATCTTTACTTGCCGCACACAATGAGACTCTAAAAGCATCTCTGCGTTTTTGTAAGTGATAAATTTAATTTCAACGCAACACCTTCTTTTTAACTGACGAGACGTCACGAGCCTCACACTGCTTTGTTGCTATTTCAATGCAGTGTGTTTAGACAAACTACTTTACTTTGTTCCAACAGTCCTATCCTTTACGGACAAGGCCCTGCCAACTAGCTAGCCATACTCATTGCCTTCGTATTTCTTTGGTAATATGTAAGTTCTACTAGAAATGATTCTTTCTTTGAACCGCTTTCTTGTAAATTATAATCCAAACAAAAAATAATCCCGATCACTCTTAAGATGTTCAAGTCTAGGTTATCTTCCGCTCATATCCGAATAAGCAGTTTCTCTTTCCCTGTAAACCTTTCATACAATGGACGTAAACATTATTGTAAAAAAAAAAATAATTAGACCCATAACCGGATGTGGCTCTATGGTCGCTGTGCAGCTTATTAACTGAGCAGGTCCTTCTGTATCTCTTGTTGGGCTTCTAATGTGGGTGGATGATACGATGTCAACGCGTTTTTTTTTTCTCTGCTTCTTCTTTTATTTGTCTGACGATGTAACTTGTCTAATGAAAGTCGAAATTTCACTGAGCCATAATATCTGCCAATACCATTCCAAATTTCTCTTCTTGAAGGTGGATATTAGGGCCTATTTCTTGTTTGATGTCGTTTCGAACTGTTTCATTTCTGATGAAGTCCACCTAAGAGAGACTTGGAATTATTCTGTCGTATCTCATTTATAGCGCTTGAATTTTCACCGAATTCCAAAATGAAGGAGCCACGGATTTTTCAATATGGAAAATTAAACTCATAGAGAGATAAGCTTTGGGATTTTTGGTTAACTATACTTTAACTATCTAATGATCTGCTGAATTCTCTGCAATTGAAATAAACACATTTTCTCTATTTAATTTCTGTTTGAGGTCATTTTTGTTTTAAATATTTTTATTAGATTTTTACAATAATCTTTTGGGTATATTTTTGAGATTTTATATTTCTTTCACCATTTCTCGTTCTTTTCCATGCACATTTGCTTTGATTCCCTATTGGTGACTTCGTTTATCATATCACTTAATGCAGGGCAGTAAAACCACGAACACACAACAAAAGGAAAAGAGAAAAAGTATTATTAAGCAGCGATAACTATAGAATAGTAACGAAGAGGACATTACTTAACGAGTGATACTGCATTTAAATTTTTGAAGATCAAACTTGATTGGAAAGCATTGAGTAAGAAGAGATGTTCTAAAATCTAAAAATGCGAGAAAAGAAACTTTAAGCATAAAACCTCCGGTTACATAGAGACAATTCAATTCCTGATATCATACTTGTTCATTTATGATCTGAAATTTTTGGTCAAGTAAATCACCATATAAACACCTTACTTTTCCATCTAAATTATAAGCAATTGACTTGCTAATTAAAGCTAACGTAATTAGCTAAGATTTTAAAGAATAAATATTACAATAACACGCCATATCTTTATAACTATCTAAACTTATTTATAAATGGAATTATGTCTGTGTGTGTATGTGTCTGTGTGTGTGTCCGTTACCAGTAGACTCCGAAACGGCTGAACCGATTTTCTTGAAAATTTACACAGTTGTACTATAAGCGTCTGCGAATGTTCTTAGCTAGCTTTTGTGTCGAGGTACCCCTGATAAATATCGAAAATCGATAACCGAAAAAATCGGGTTATAGAAGGAGTGGTCCGATTTTAATAAAATTTGATACACTCAGAGATAAAAACATAAGAAACGATATTCAGAAGTTTCAAGCTTGCAGTTCTTGCAATAGTGCAGAAAATAGATAATATATATATGTAAAAGCAAGATGTTTGTGTGTGTCTGTTTATCTGTCTGTATGTCCTTTATACAAATCCACAATTTTATGAGATTCTTACCAAACTCCACACAAATATTCTTTAGGCTGAGTCTGAGCGCCAGGACCATGGATTAGTTTTAAAGCTTTCATTACACCCGAGCAACGCCGGTCTATACTGCTAGTTTTTATATAGAGGCATACCTTTATCAACAGTATTTTCTCGTAAGTAAATATAACACACTTTTATAGCTATGAAACGAGAGCTATTCTTTTCAAGACCCGTTAACTTGTGGAACATACTCACAGCTTCCTTGAACACATCAAAGGTCAATCATAATCTAATCATTTAGTGAAGCTACTGTTGCAAATTTTCAAAACAATGAAAAAATCTGAATTTCGTGTGTTGATAAATCATTGCTTTTTGATGGAAAAATACTGTTCAAGAAAAGCAATGGCTTGATAAGTATTATTCGGACGCTGTTTCGTCAAAACAGCGTTTAAGATGTGGTATGCTGAATTTAAGTGCGCTCGTACAGACACAAATGATGCTGAACGCTCAGGTCCCCCAAAACGGCAGTTGTCCTGGAAAAGAGGAAAATCCGCAAATTCATTTTGACTGATCGTAACGTTGCATGAGTTAGCAGAGGAGTTGAACATATCAGAAAGCAGTGTATTTACCATTTTGCATGAAGATTTGCCAATGATAAAGCTGGGTTCAAAGTGGATGCTGCGTTTGCTCACAATCGATAAAAAACAACTACGCGTCGACGATTCAGGTCTTTGTTTGTAATTTTTCCAATGGATCAAGAATTATTTTTTAGCGTAAATATGTGACAATGGATGAAACATAGATCCACCGCTTTATTTCAGAGTCAAGTCGGCAGTCAGCTGAATGGACACCAGCAAGTGAAAGCTGTCCAAACCGACAAAAGACGCAAACATCAGCAAGAAGAATTTTTGGCATCCGTATTTCGGGATGAGAAAGGAAGAACCATCAATAGAAAATATTTCATAGCATTATATCACGCCACAAAAATTTAAAAAAAACTGCTGCAAAGGAAGAAGTAAAAAGTGATATTTCACCAAGACAACGCACCGTGTCACAAGTCAATTGCAACGATGGTAAAACTACATGAATTGCACTTTGAATTGCTCCCGCATCCACCCTATTCTCCAGAGCTGTCCACTAGCGATCACTGGCTGTTTACTGAGTTCAAAAGAATGCTCCAGGGAAAGATATTTGGCTGCAATGAAGAAGTGATATCAGAAATCAAAACAAGGCAAAAGGAAAATTGTTCTACAAAAAATGCATCGAATTGTTAGAAAAGCGTTGGAATTAATGTACCACCCTAGAAGGAGACCATGGTGATGAATAAAGACGAATTGTGCCTAAAAGTTGTTGTTTTATGAGTTAGGCCCGAGATTTATTGAGTAGTCTGTTAATCTTTTCTTAGGCGATGCTCTGCGCATATAAATGTGTACAGCGATATGCCCCGATATTTTTATATTCTGCATCACGTAGCAAACGGTTAGAAAAGAACACTTTCTGTTTCATTATTGATGCCAGTTAACCAAAGTTCAAGAACAGCATGCTGATGACATAGATATACCTAGGTGGAACAAGAATGATCTTGAACTAAAAATCAACATTCTTTACCAAATATTATTCATGATAATCCTTTTCAAAACAGAAACTAATTAAGATCAAGGACTGGAATGAAACAACTTGATGGCATTCTGACGCTATCATATAAATTCAGAATTTGAAATTGAACACTTCAAATATGAATCAGTTCTGAAGAATTTGCGATGTGATGCAGTGGATAGCGGCTGGGAACAAGAAATCGGTGAGTTAAGTTCAAAGTGAAGTTGAATTCATCGCATTCATTTACGCGTAACTGCCTTTGGGATAGGTATTAATCCGTCTCTTCCCTTCAGCTATACTTTAAGTAACTGGATAGAATGGGCATTATAGCCTTGATTGGCAACCAGTCTACCATGGAAAATAATGGCAACTTACTATAGGGAAATCCTCTTCCTAGTCAGCGTTTTGAATCATAATTGCCCAAGCGTGTATCACGTATAGAACTTAACTGACTATAAATAATAATTCAGGAAATCAAACATCGCGAGTTAGGAAAAATCCAAACTATTACGCGAAGAATCCGCAACTTTTCTCGACTTTCATATAGATTCAGTGCATTGAGAAAAACCGTACGAAAATGTCTAAAATTTCTAATCTATATACAAACACTTTCTCAGATCAATGGTTAAAAATGGGTTTTATACGTTTCGGCATAGTCCATTCGGCGTTGTTGATTTGGCATTAGATATATAACTAGACTATTTGGCTTAGTCGATTCGGCGTCAGAACATTTCGACGTCACTGTTTTTAAAAATGGTTAAATATTGACAATAACTTATAAAAGCAAATAACCTTTCCATTCTTCAGATGCAATCTCAGTATACATCGATCTTTCTATTCAAATCTCCAGGAATTTTATTCAGGATCACTTTTACGCGTTGTGTCAAAAATAAAAAGATATCCATCGTGTATCGCTTTGTTTCTTTAAAGCTTTGATAAAATATTTAATGCCATTTCGAATGATTAGTTTTAAAAAAACTAAAAAAATTTCAAGCTGAACCAACTGAATGGAAATTTCTAAGTTTGAGTTAATTGGAATATTTAACAATTAAAACTATTACGAATAGAATATCTAATTTAATTATTAAGAATGGAAGACAAAGTGAGAAAGACAAAGAGAGAAAGAGAGAGAGAGAGAGAGTTAACGAAAGGAAATCAAACAAGGAGGCTGTTAGTTACTAATGCGACGCCAAAATGTTCCTTCACCGAAAAAAATTCCCGTCGAAATGGCTACGCCGAATTGGCAACCCCGAAACGTCCCATTGCATTAAAAATAGCTTCAAGCCAATGAAACCTTTGAAGATCATTCTTTTTGAATGTCATAAACTAGAAGAAGGAAATGATAAAAAGTTTACGAAATGAAAGAAATCAAAAATTGAAGACAACGGGAAATAAAACAAATTCCACGTGCGAATAAAAAATAAAGGCATAATCAATTTTACACAATATTTCAAGGAAAATTTAGAAAAGAATAAACTCTATAGATTCTTGTAAATAAGCAATAACTTCTCAACCTGAGAAACCTAATTTCTAATAAAAGTGTTTTAAAAGAATATTTTTATAAATTACAAACAAAATTACCACTTGCTGGTCGGTCATTGTATTTTGAATGTTTCCTTATGAGGAAACGTGATGCTAGTCTTGACGGTAAATTGCATCAGGCTGTAAGGCCTCTGATTGGAAGGTTGTGAGGAGCATGTAACCACCTCTTAATTGCTGTTCTTCTCAGGTCCAACCTTACCTGGAGTGGTCGCACCTGTTAGGGTCCCAGAAATGGGCAAATAGTCAACCCCCAAACTGGGGTCAAAAGACAATAAAGGTATAAAAATAAACTTTTATAGAAATATATACATAAAAATAAACTTTTATAGAAAAATATACATTTTTTAAGGAAAACTATTACAAACAATACATTTTTGAAGAAAAGATTAATACAATCACACATTTTTGAAGGAAAAATTATTCACAGCAAAACCTTTTTGAATACAAAACTAGAAGACATTTTCAGTTTTCTAAAATAAAAAAGAATAAAAAAATTAATTAAAATCTGACTAAATCAACCTTTTCAATATAAACGAACCTGAAAATAAAATACCTTAAAACCCCACATTTTTGCATTAAATAACTAACAGAGGTTGATAGGCTGTTAAACAAAACTCAAAATTATGAGAAAACGGCTAATATTATAATTAGCTTTTCTCTTACCTAGGGAAAATACATCCCAACTGATAGCACTTACAATCATGACACGTAAGGGGACGTTCAGTGCCATATTAGATACACATATCTCTTTTGATTAATGACTGACTTGGCAGACAGTTTTCCATCAGTCGGCTGCCATTCATTCTGCGGTAGACTTATTGCCAACCAAGGATCCATTCTATCCTGGTATTCAGTTTAAGGCGAAAATATGGCTTCATACTTTTCCCTAATCCTAGTCAAATTCGAACTCGACTCTGCATTTTCTCATTCCGAGCCGTTATCTATTAAACTATAACGCACATTCATAAATGAAATTCATTATTTTGTGTTGTGTGTTATGGTGTTACTAAAATAAATGTCGTTTTTGGCATGATTCGGTCGTTAAAATTTATTTTACATTGCTCTCTACAAACATTTTTTGGCGTCAACTCAACAAATCATGATCAATAGAAAATCCTCGGCGTTGCCATAGTTACAAATGAATTGCAAAATATGCCAACACATTAGTGAACGCATGAAAACATCATTTTGGATTTTTTTCTTTGTCAAACTCTGCATGACGTTCGAAAATGCAGGGCACCAGCAGGAATATTCCATAGAGAATGAAAAGAAAAGCGTTTTTCTTCATAATGTTAGTTGCTTCAATTATCGTTGTGAAATTATATTTTGAAGTTTTTAAAAATACGTCGTGAAATCTTAATGTCAACCTGAAATAGTCGATTAATGTTCTTTGTGTAAATAGGTACTTAAGTTTTTTTATTTTCTGATTTCGAAAAAGAATGTAGCAATTAATCAATCAACATTTGTGTTCTCTAAGAATATTTTTTTGCGTCATTCTTCTTCTTCTATGTGCCCTGTTCTTTCAGGACGTAGGCGATGCTGGCTTTCCACGTCTCCCTATCCCTGGTGGCTCTTAGCAAGTATTCTGTTACACAATGCAACCCTCGTTCCATCATCCACCTGATTAGGTTCTTCAAATATTTTATCCGTTGCTTTCCCCTGTCTCTGTCCCCCTCTATCTGGCCTGTTAGTATCAGGTTCTCCAAGCCCTCTTTCCTCGTTGCATGTCCTAGGAACTTTAGCTGTCTCTTCCTGATGATCAGTATTAATTTCCTTTTCGTTTCCATCATTTCCAAAACCTCATCATTGCTCACATGCTCGATCCATGATATTCGCAGCATCCTTCTGTAGAACCACATTTCACTTGCTTGTTCAATGAGACCACATTTCACTTGTTTGGTCAATGAGACCCTCAGCATCCTTCTGTAGAATCACATTTAGAGATATCTCGTTTTGCTTTCTTTGTTTCTGCTCGATTATAACACACCCTGATCTTGCCGTGTCTAAGTTTACACTCTCTGCCCCTAGCATTGAACTAAAAAATGCTATGTTATCAAATTCCCGTAAAGAGTTTAGATCGAAATTCTTTTAAGGTGCTCCGGATTGGAAAGCACCTGACGTAGGCTACAGGGCACAACAGCTGGAATGTTTCAATAATAACATCAAAGATGTGTATAATATTCTGAGCCTAAATAATGATAACATAACATTTCAAAAGTTCAGGCAGACACATTATATTATACTTTTCATGAATGAAGGTTGAAAATTTCTCAGCTTGATATACTTCCTAAAATCTTAGCTATTTACCTAACGTATTTTTTGATATTCTCTTGTTGGTGTGAACGGGAATTTTCAGCGCTACATACCACGTACATAAGCAAATATCTATTTGATAAGCAAGGAGAAATATATTTGAGCTTCAGGCATATTAATTGGTATTCTAGACCCCAGGAAAACAAGCAATGGAGTCCATCTTCCTATACAGCCAGATAAGTATTCCACTCTCTATTTTTTCGGTCTAGAGTCTCGGCCGTGATGATTATCTGTGCTGAGGTTGTTTCTTAGGTTACGTGTCTATTACTGAAAAATATTGATTCATGAAAACACTACATTGCCCCCTACGAATATATAGATCGCTGGGTTCTTTTAATGTTTTCGACTTTAGCGTGATGTTAAATCACTGAAGAAACGTAAACGCCACTGCAATGGATACCATTAAACAACAACTGTATAATCAAATATAATGGTGTAAAAAATAAAAACAAAAATAGACATATTTATTTTTCAACATTATATTTTTTGTCAAAGAAAATTTAATTCTTTATCAAATATTCATCGGATAATACAGTGAAAGTGCCAAATAAGAATTCCAATTTTTAGCCCACATATATTTGAGTTTTAAATGGACAGTGATGATTATTAGTCTCTTTTGAAGAAAACGCAAACTGAAACTTCTTATTGAATCAAGGTAATTTATTAAATTTAATTGGGGTAGATAGACTAAACGATCGCCCGGTTCACACTCCAGCCACATCTATTGAACAGGTGAAGAGGCTCATCCCTCGTTTCCTGTTTAGGATGCGATTTCCGGTTTTCTCTTTTCTAATCTTCTCACTTTGTTTTTTTTTCAATTGGAGTAGATAAGATCGCCCGGTTCACACTCCACCCACATCTGTTGAACAGGTGAAAAGGCTCATCCCTTGTTTCCTGTTTAGGATGCGATTTCCGGTTTTCTCTTTTCTAATGTTCTCACTTTGTTTTTTTTTTTCAGTTGGAGTAGATAGGCTAAATTATTGTCCGGTTTACACTCCACCCACATCTATTGAACAGGTGAAGAGGCTCATCCCTCGTTTCCTGTTTAGGATGCGATTTCCGGTTTTCTCTTTTCTAATCTTCTCACTTTGTTTTTGTTTTCAATTGGAGTAGATAGACTAAACTATCGCCCGGTTCACACTCCACCCACATCTATTGAACAGGTGAAGAGGCTCATCCCTCGTTTCCTGTTTAGGAGTCGATTTCCGGTTTTCTCTTTTCTAATCTTCTCACTTTGTTTTTGTTTTCAATTGGAGTAGATAGGTTAAACTATTGCCCGGTTCACACTCCACCCACATCTATTGAACAGGTGAAGAGGCTCATCCCTCGTTTCCTGTTTAGGAGTCGATTTCCGGTTTTCTCTTTTCTAATCTTCTCACTTTGTTTTTGTTTTCAATTGGAGTAGATAGGCTAAACTATTGCCCGGTTCACACTCCACCCACATCTATTGAACAGGTGAAGAGGCTCATCCCTCGTTTCCTGTTTAGGATGCGATTTCCGGTTTTCTCTTTTCTAATCTTCTCACTTTGTTTTTGTTTTCAATTGGAGTAGATAGGTTAAACTATTGCCCGGTTCACACTCCACCCACATCTATTGAACAGGTGAAGAGGCTCATCCCTCGTTTCCTGTTTAGGAGTCGATTTCCGGTTTTCTCTTTTCTAATCTTCTCACTTTGTTTTTGTTTTCAATTGGAGTAGATAGGCTAAACTATTGCCCGGTTCACACTCCACCCACATCTATTGAACAGGTGAAGAGGCTCATCCCTCGTTTCCTGTTTAGGAGGCGATTTCCGGTTTTCTCTTTTCTAATCTTCTCACTTTGTTTTTGTTTTCAATTGGAGTAGATAGGCTAAACTATTGCCCGGTTCACACTCCACCCACATCTATTGAACAGGTGAAGAGGCTCATCCCTCGTTTCCTGTTTAGGATGCGATTTCCGGTTTTCTCTTTTCTAATCTTCTCACTTTGTTTTTGTTTTCAATTGGAGTAGATAGGCTAAACTATTGCCCGGTTCACACTCCACCCACATCTATTGAACAGGTGAAGAGGCTCATCCTTTGTTTTCTGTTTAGGATACAATTTCCGGTTTTCTCTTTTCTAATCTTCTCACTTTGTTTTTTTTTTTCAATTGGAGTAGATAGGCTAAACTATCGCCCGGTTCACACTCCACCCACATCTATTGAACAGGTTAAGAGGCTCATCCCTTGTTTCCTGTTTATGATGCGATTTACGGTTTTCTCATTTCCAATCTCTTCACTCAGTAATACCATTTCCTCAAGACAATACATGTAGACCTCCGTACTGATTCTTAGGCCCTTACCAACAAATTCGGAGTTATTTTCTTATCCGAACAACCTGAATAAGATTTTCGAGCTTCAGTACCTTCGTCATGACCATTGGACTCATCTAATTCTTTCTCAATCTTCTGCTCTATTCTCTGATTGACACCCAATCACTCTGAAATCTTCCTATTAGAACAACAGTTTACAAATTCGAGGTAATTCCTACATGGTGTTCTTTTTGTCACAGACGGTGCTCTACTAACGGTATTACACTGAGCAGTTGTCAAAATCAAAAACGAACTAAGCGCATGCGCAAAATTAAAAATATAAAATGGCGACAATTTACCAATATTACTCTGTAGATACACTAAACTGAAGTATTATTTTTTATTATACAGATTTGTTCCTGTCAGCGAATCAACATAAACGAGCCAGTGACCAAAGCAAGCTATCAAGTTAGCGTACATCGTCTGTTGCATAACCTCCAAATGAATGGTTCCCGTCAGGTATAGTTGTCCAAGACAAACTATGCATGAATTAAACTGTCTAGCTTCCAACTTAAATATGCGGGGGAATTTGTCCAATTTCCCAGTTACCCTATCATCACACCTGATCAAAGCGTTGATGATTATGATGTTGTCAGATTTTTGTTTAGATGTATCTGTTCAGAACTGTGGTTAGAGTTAGTCGTCCAAATCATTACTACTGCAGTGAGCTACATCCTCATAACTTTGTGGGAGAAAACATGCTAGTGAGGTTAAGGTAATTCTATATTTAAGAAGTAAATTTCAGCTAAGCCAAATTCTCTTTCAGACTTGACATCAAAAAGTGTCTACACGGCCCTGTAGGTGATGAATTATTTTTTCATCATCAACTGTGAAACCAAACTCATGTTCAGATTATGACTATCATATGGATGCCATGCATAGCACCAAACCAATTCACAACTGTCAGTGGTATGCAAATGCTTCCTAACTTCAAAGCTTTTGAATGAGTAAAACCTGAGGGAATTGGCAAAACTATCTTTATTTGAACATTGCTGAATGGCACTACAGAATAGCAACGAACAAGCAACAGAAGCTACATTTTTTTAAGAACTGGCAACAGCAGCAACAACTAAAATGGATAGCAAATTTAACTCCAAGAGAAAAAATGACATAACCAAAATGTTCAAATTCTACTTTATCTTCATGTGCCATTTCCCTTCAGGACGTATGCGATCATGGACTTCCACTTGGCTCTGTCTCTTGTCGTTCTCAACATCCATCCTCTAGGTATCTCTTCCAAATCCCACTCTGTCATCTATTTACTCAGTGTCTCGCGCTGCATTTTACCTCTATCCATCATGTGAGAATTAAATTCTCCAGGCCCTCCTTCCTCGTTACATTCCCAGAAACCTCATTTGTCTCCTCCTCATAATAAGTATGAGTTTTCTCTTCGTTTTCATCCTCTCCAACACTTTGCCATTAGTCAAGTGCTCAGTCCACTTTATCTTCAGCATCTCGTTTTAAAACCACATTTCTACTGTCTCAGTCCTCCCCTTTATCCTTGACGAGATCGTCCAACATTCACTACTTTACAGAAGAAGATGTATCACATAGCAATCCAGCAATCTCTCCTTTGTTTCCAATGAGATTTGCCTGGCTTTCAGTACTCTGGTTATCTTTTAAAATGCGTCCATGACCATGCCAAGGCGTCTTTGGATCTCAACATCTCACTTTTCATCCGCTGTCAGCATGTGTCCCAGGTATTTAAAATTATTCATTAGTTTTATTTTAGTTTCTTCGACGACTAGTTGACATTTTGGGGTCTTCTTTTTGCTGATGACCATACATTCGGTTTTCTTAAATTTATTCTTTGTTCTTTTTTCTTGTTTTATGTCGCAACATTCTGTAGGAAGTGCTGCATTTTCTTTTCCGCGTCTGCTATCAATACTGTGTCATCCGCCTATTATACATTGTTGAGATTTTGGCCACCAATGACGAATCCTGGCAAGGATTTTATTTCTCTCAGTAATGTTTCACTGTATCCGTGGAATAGATTTGGTGACAAAATAGATCCTGTTTTTTATTTTTGCATACATGCTGAATTCATTTCCTATTCGTACGCAAGCTGTTTGCTGCCAATAGATGTTATTGATTATCATAACATCTTTTCCGAAAATGTCGCGCATCTATATCAAGTCTTTTTGCGTACTTTGTCAAATGCCTTGTGGATAAAATGCCTGATATAGTTCCTTCGGCATTTCTATTGCTCTTGCAGAAATCAGTATATTTAAAAAAGATATCCTGTTCTTGTTTTATTTCTGGGCCAATTCTGCTGCGTTCTATTTTCATCAGAATCCAGATGAGTTTTGTTATGTGGCTCATTAAGCTGATTGTTTCGGGGAGTTCACATCTTTTGTACTTGGCTTCTTGTGTAGTGCTATGAAAATTGATTTGCTCAGGTCCTCCGATATGTTGCCGCTGTTTTAGATTTCGATTATTATCTCTATGAGCCTGCCTATGCCAAAATCTTTCAAGGGCGTCAACATCTCTATTGCAACCTCATAGGGTCCTGCTGCTTTATTTCTACTCAATTTGGCCATTGCCGATTCCACTTCCGTGTTTAATATTTCTGGTCTATCCGTATTTTTTGTGTATTCTTGGTTGCTCTTTCTCGTCGTGGAAAAGGGCAGCAATATACTCATTCCATCTCTGAAGTATTTTTCTTTTTCTACTATGAGTGTACCATCCTTTGCTTTAATGCATCTTGTTGCTGAGCAGGTCTTGTGTCCTGTTATTTCCTTTAATTTTTATACATATCACCATTATTTGTCCTGACCAGTCTCTTTACTTCGGCACATTTGTCGTTGAGCCATTTTTTTAGGCTGTCTGCAGTTTCTCCTTATTTTCTTGTGTTTTCCTTGTATTCCGTTTCATACCTTGGCATTGTTTTGTCTCTTTTGCATCGGGCGGAGAATCTTTTCAGTGATCCACTCATCTTTCTTCCGACGTACTTTATCCTTAGCTTTATCCTTAGTTTGCTTAAAACTGGCAGGTAGTCACTTCCGCAGTCAGGGCTTGGGTAGGCTTTGCAGTGAAGAGAGTTGATAGTAACAAAATCAATTTGGTTCTTAAGTTCTACTCCTGGACTCCTCCGTGTTCCTTAAGTTTTACTCTTGGAGTCCTTCTTGTTCACGGTCTTCTTGTGTGCTCTTGGAACCGGTTGTTGATTATCATCTGGTCATTTGCTGTGAAACATAGAAACTATTTCTCACCACGATCATTGCGGTGTCCTAATCCAAAATAGCCGACCATTTCACATTCTCTTCCTTGACCGACTTACACTACTTTAAGAAATGTTAGTAAAGAAGCCTGCATGCAAACTGAAAAGTGCATTAACAGCTACTGGACTTAAGAAAACTATTTTCAAAATAATTGATTTAAGTTTGTTTGTTTTTGATAATCATTTCACCACAAGTAAAGCACTAAAGTGTAGGGGGTTACAGCGAGATAATAAACAGGGCAAAGGAGATGCGGAGAAAAGATAAGTGAGGGATGGATTTAGTGAGGTAGATGGGATTTGCGAAGATTGATGGGATTTAAAGAGTTATGGGTGAAAGATTTTCAAAATTTCAACGGACCGCAGTACGTACAATTTTATCTATGAATGCCAAATATTTCCTCATAGCGAGACGGCTAATATTAAAAATAACATTACTATATAACCACGTGTTTAAAGATACAAGGTCTCTAAACTCTTGAAGCTATATTGCTATTTATATAGAAGATTTTCCACCGAGATTCATGTCTTAGTTTCCCATGAGTTCAGATATTTACAGCTAAGAACCGCCATGTCCTTGTCCACATCGAATTCTATTGGTAAGAAGTTATGTTCTAAAAGATTTTTCTCAAGAATCGCTGGTTTGTAGAACAGAATCCCTAGGGAATGCTTTTTAGAAGAATTTAATCATAAACTCGTGAAACCTCGCCAAATCAAAGGTCAGCATTTATCTATCGTATGTGTTATAATGTTTATAAAATAATGCATATAAAATAATGCTGATAAGATCTTGTAACTCCGGTCAACTAATTTCCAAAGAAAACACTGAAGATTAGTAAAAAAAACACAGAAGATTAGTAAAAAAAATTGTTTAATCATGTGATTTAATGATACAAAACTAGCAAAAACCGTAGTTACTTCGAGAAGCTTTGTGATTCTATTTTGACTTCTCTGATAATCAATGGAATAGTTTATGTTCGACAATTCACTGTTGTGAAGTTCGGTTGTCTTTCTCTCCAACAGTATATATTCCCATAAACAACGTCTTGTTATCCTCTGCCTTGTGTGGTGGTTCGAATCCTTCTTAATGGGCAACATTGTTGTCAAAAATATAATCGGTAGTGTATTTGATTCAATATGGTTTCTTCAATACAGAAAGGCTTTTTTTTCATATCTAATGAGAATTTCGTAATAAATACTATCAAATAGTCTTAACCGAAATACAGATTCTCTACTAAATATGTGGTATTCACGTACACATCTTTACAATCACACCCATATACGCATTAACGCATTTACGTATTGTGTATTTCACACCTACGCATTTACTTCCTTCTGGCATGTTCTCATCTTTGAAACACGAGCCTTTCATTTATCTATCACTTGTATTTCCCAACTTGAGCGAGAAAAAAAGTCTGTTCTCTGTGCAGGGCCCGGAAGTTCTTTCCGTCTGAATCTATCCTGCACATATATAAATCTACCATCCGCCCGTGTATTGAATACTGCTGCCACATCTGCTATTCTCCTCGGGGTTCTTGACAAAATACAACGGAGAATCTGTAATGTTATCGATACAGACTTGGCTGACCGTCTGCAGTCACTCTCTCACCGGCGTGACGTGGCTTCCCTGTGCCTCTTCTATAAGTACTTTTACGGATTTTGCTAGGATGAACTTATATCACTGGTGCTCCCAGGTACGAATTTGCACGAGATACTAGATTAGCAACTAGGTCCCACCCTTTTACAGTGAAACCGATAAAATGTAACCGCAATTTCTACTTTAACAGCTTCTTTTCTCGTACTTCCCCCCTGTGGATTTCTCTTCCGCATACTTGCTTCCCCGACAGCTACAATCTCCAGGTGTTTAAATGTAAGGTCAATAGAGACCTCCTAATACACTAACTCGCACCCATTCTCTCAAACACTCTTCCTACGTACCTCCTTACTCGTCTATCACCCTCCTTCTGACATTTCCTATATCTAATCGCACTCTCAGCACCTTCTCCTATGTAATCCCCTGCGCTATAGTGGCAGTGGAATGCCTTGTTTTGAGCAAAATGATAAAAGAAAAATCAAGTATGGCAGAGAGATATTGGTTTAATTCTTGCTCTCACACACGCACTAATTGCAGGTCGCAATTTAGCGGCAGTTTATTTCTTTAGCACACATGTGCACACACACATTTTCCAATTGGAAATTTCTTCAACTCAACAGCAAGGATGTACATTATATTATTTTTCCTTTCGGGAACTTTATTCAAGTTATTAACTTTCGTTCAACAAGTGACTTTATCTCATGTTTCTTAACGTTGCAAGGGAAACAACTTTTCGTTCACTATTTGCATGCTTAATCAACTCTATGTAACCTATTTGTAATAGTACATGATTTAATTGCTATTTATTTCGGTGACGTTGTCTTATTTCCTATGCCATCTTATGCTGAATCGGATCCTAATACCAATGTCGTTAGCGGATACTCCAGTATCCGCTACAAATACCCAGAAACAATTTTGTCTGGAAACAAAGCAATTAGCTATTCGACATTTCCGAAAGAAACTGAAAGATAAACAATTCTCTTTGAAAAATCTTTTTGTTGACATGAAGCTTTATCACTTAATATTATTAACAACACCAACCACAACAACAACAACAACAGCAACAATAATAACAATAATAATATTGATAATAATAATATGGGCTTTTTATTTGTGCCTACCCAGATAATAATGATTCGATTTTTATATGGATTACCAGTATCCTTCTTCACCTCTCTGATTAAGATTCTCAATGAGGTCGCTTTTAGAATGATTTAATCGTGTGTACAAACCACCCCGAGGAAAATCTAAGATTAGCCGAGGCCATAATTTGAAATGACATTTCTTCAATCTATTGCTGTTGCCGCCATCATGTCTAAAGGCATTGTTCTGAAGGAAACTGAAAAGAAAGGCGGGATAAATCTCACTTGTTAATTGCAACGAGGATATCAAATATCGACAAAACAGAAAAAAATGTGATTTTCGCAACGTGAACCTGTCAGATCGGACTGTTACATATTAATTGCTTTTGTTTAATTTTAAATAAAATTAAAAACAGTCGAGAGAGCAAGATTTCAGTTTCCCAGAAATAGTCAAAAGACATGCAAACAGACGCACCTCTATGCTACACAAGCTACAGGGAGATTGCCTCTGTAGTAATGTGACTGGCTCATGAACATTTTTTTTGAGCTCCTACGAGATTTTGCATGTATGTATTTTTCTTGATACGACCTATGTAATCTGATTGAATGATTTTCTACGTCTTAATTTAAAGCCAGAAATGTTTTAGATTGTAAGAAGTTTTTTTAATACATAGTAATTGTTTAATGATACAAGTTTTACTAAGTAACCAAGTAACACAGTTAAATAATAGATAGCAGCTCGGATTGAAGAATTGGAGAGCCGAGTTCGAATTCCAGTTGAAATCTTTACATTCACTTACGTACTAATACACTTGGGAAAAATACTCTACTCTAGCCAATGAACTGGGTTCTAGTTAGCAACCAATCTACTGCAGGAAGAATTAGCAACTTTTTGCGGGAAAATTTTAATCACTACATTTAGAACCAAATTGTTGCATGAAACCTCTAGGGAAGAAGCTGACTTAAACCGCCTTGTGATTATTATAACAGTAACAAGTACAAATAAGATGGCAGAAGGAAAAAGTGTGGTTTCATGCCTTTCTCAATTAATATAACGAATCCAACTGTAATTGGAACTCAGTTCGGTTATTAAAAAGCCGAAGCCATTATCCATTACACCATCCGCATCTCCAAGGTTAGAGCACCTGGCATTGCTAAGGGGTCTCTGACGTAACTGTTGACCAAGCAAGACGTTGTATAACTTAGGTGTCCATGAGGAAACAGTTCTTCCAACGTGATGTGTCACTGAGCCTATTCCATTTGAATTAGAGAGAAAGAAAAAAAAAGAAATAATTTATTCTAACTCAACTGGAAGCATGTGTTATTAGTAATCCTTGTAAATCCTACTGAGTAGGGATTAATGGTAGTTAAGTAAAGTTACTATCAAATTGTCAAAGGTTGTTGGAGTATATCTCATTATATATTTATTTGAAAATAATTATAATACATATGTCATATATAGTAACTGATTTGACATTAGGCCTCAAACAAATTTTTAAAGGTAAACAGAAAACTGTAATGCAAAATGTATGCTAAAAATGAAGTGAGAAAAGTGAAATGTCGATAAACTATATATTCATTTGTAGGTTAGTTGATTACAAAACCTTGGTTTAAATCTTTCGGTATCTTCAGGAGTTTTATAGCAACTGATTCTACAACTTTTTTTTTTAAAAACTAATAGCAAAACTTTACAGAATGCACCACTGGAAGTTTAAAATAACTAAAATTTCAAACAATGGAGGAGTTTTTAAGTATTGTAAACACTTTTATCCGAATTTGTATGATACTAAAATATATTTTCCGACTGGTCTACATCCGGAAATTACTTCGGATATTTTATTTAATAATCTTTCTCGTTGTGGAAAAAATATGATGGCTAACTTTTCATCCTGGAACAAACTGAAGACACCACCACCGCTGACATGTCCGGCTTTTTTTTATATATATACTCCATTTTATATCAGGGGTTTTTCCATTTTTTTTCTTTCAATTTCCACACGTGGCTAGCCATTTTGATAAAATTTAAAAGGTATTTTATAAAAATATTTAAAAGCTTTATATTATATATGTATTGTCTCCTTTTAAAAACGACTGTGTACGGGTCTAATTTAATTTTGACTAATAAGAATAATAATAAAAATAATAATAATAATATAACTTTTTTTTGTAAGAGTGGCAAGCCAGGATTTCCTGACTTATCACCCTTTGGCTTTGGTATTGGTTAAAGGAACACATTACTATTTCAAACCAAAACACAAGAAGCTATGTCTTCCATAACATAAGAAATCCTGGTGAAATCAATTGACGTATGCAGCTCAAGAAGCTGGCAGCAAAATCTGGTACACATATCTAAATTTCAATAAAACTAATATCCATTTATTGCAAAAATTATAGTTAAAAAATATATTTTGAACGCCTGGTTCACTAACGACATCGTCTTTTTGCTGCCGACCATGAATCCAGTTTTCTCCCACTTAGCCCTGTCACTTGTCGGGAGTCTTTGCGGATATTGTCTTGTTTTTCTCATTTCTCTGCGTTCTCTCGATCTTCTGCCGATGTTCTCTTCTAGGCCAGAAATATCCTGATCTTTATAAGCTAAAATTTCCATCTATTATTACCTTCTCGAATTTTCCCTACATTGTGTCATTTATGGCTAGACACATCCCTCAGTTATTTTCGCTGACTGTTGCCTTTGAATCTGCTCTCTTTGATGTAATTATCCTTCTGTCAGTTAATATTTTCTGCGTCGACGTAGAATCACTTTTGATATCAATCATATTTCTCTCGGGTCATAGAAATATATTACATAAGTATTTTAAAATGGGGATTTGCTTTTCAATTACACTGTACATATGTGTGTTTGTGTGAGTGGGATAGTATAAATTACAAATGGAAACATTTATGAATCTAACATGTTTCGCTCTTATTAAAACTTCATCAGAGAATACACGAAGCATGTTAGACATATAAACCTTTTCTATTTGTTTTTGTTCTTAATCTTATTCTTTTCAGAGATTTCGTTCAATATTTGATCTGTATTTGATGACATTTAATATATATACACACACACACACACACATATATATATACACACACATATATATATACACACGCACACACACACATATATATATATTACGGAAATTAACGAAGATTAACGAAGTGATCTTTAGACAATCCAAAATTTGAAATGATTTGTTTGAACTTTACTTTTGATCGATATTCGTATTTAAATAGATATTCTGTTTTATAAACAAACTGTAATATATTTATTTCTACCGGTCTGATTATTTACGATAAACCTTTGTTATGAAAATATGTGTGATTCGGCAGCATTCGAACCCGTCATCAATTGTTCTGGAGCATCTTAGACCTCTTGACCACGAATGACCAACAATATAAACGAAGTTAAATCAAGCCTACATAACACAAATTTCGATTCACTGTAAATAATCATATCTGCAACAAAATTCGTAACAAAAATTTAACGCAAATAATCAGGCCGGTAGAAATAAATATATATACACTTTGCTTATAAAACAGAATGACTTAAATAAGAATATCGACCAAAAATAATGTTCAAACAAATCATTTCATATATATATATATATATATATATATATATATATATATATATATATATATATATTCAGTGTGGTTAGAATGTTCCCTTTCCGATCGGGAAAATCGAGTTCAAATCTCTACATGGTCGAATTGTCAGAGTGATGTCTTTCTTTTACTGTCGGCCGATGGATGTGATTCCAGCATGCTGTCGGCACCTTTATAATATGCATGAAAACCATATCACCGTCTTACCCAAGCCTCGTGAGTGAAATTGTGTAAATGGAATCTTGGAGATCAGTCGATGGTGGTTTTAGCATGAATTCACGAGTCATCATGATCAAGGATTTGAGCGTGTTAGCTGTGTTGGTCACGCAAGATAACTTTCTCCTAGAAACTGTAATTTTGGTCTTCTTCATATGTCGTGTGCCTTCAGGACGTAGACGTTCATAGACTTCCACTTAGCCGTGTCTCTTGTCACTCTCAATATTTTTCCTCTTGGTATCTTTTCAAAAACCCACTCCGCCATCCATTTGCCAGGCCTATCAAATATATTTCGCGCTGCTTTCTCTTGTCTCTCTTATTTCTATCCGTCCGTCAGCAGTAAATTTTCCAAGCCCGCCTTCCTCATTACGTGTCCAAGGAACCTCAGCTGTCTCTTCCTGATATTAAGGATGAGTCTTTTTATCGTTTGCTTCTTCCTCTCCAAAACCTAATCGTTGCTTATGGGCTCAGTCTATGGTATCCTTAGCATCTTTCTGTAAAACCACATTTCAGCTGCCTCAGGCATCTCTTTTATCCTTCATGAGATCGTCAAACATTCACTGCCATACAGAAGGACAGCTATCACATTTCAATCCAGCAATATTGTTTTTGTATCCAATGAGAGATTCCTCTCTCTCAGTACTCTGGTGAGTTTTCAAAATTCGTCCTTGGCTATGCGAATGCGTCTTCAGATCTCAATGTCGCACTTTCCATCCTCTCTTGGAAGAATTTCAAGATATTTAACTTCCTTTACTTGCTTTGTTTCAGTTTCTCCGACTTGTAGATGGCATTTTGATGTCTTCTTTTCCTGAAGACCAGAAATTCAATTTTCTTGAAGTTTATGATCAGTTCTTTCTTGATATTTTCTTTTGCTACCCTCTGTAGAAGGTTCTGCATTCTCATTTCGGAGTCTGCTATCAGTACTGTGTAATCTGCGTGTCTTACATCGTTGAAATTATGGCCGCCAATGACAAATAAAGTCAAGGGTTTCTGTCAGAATTGTTTCGCTGTATAAGGTGAATAGGTTCGGTGATAAAACACATCATTTTCTTACACCCCTTTTTATTTTGTATACCTGTTGAATTCACCTCTTACCCGTACGCAAGCGGTTTGCAGCGAATATAGATTCTTGACTAACCTAATGTTTTTTACAAAAATGTCGAGGTTGTTGAGTATCGCTATCATATCTTTGTGACATAAAGTATTTCTTCTAGCATGCGTTTTCCGTCCTTTGCTTGTATACATCCTGTTGCTGAGCAGGTTTTCGTCCTATTAATCCCTTTTTGTATGCATTTTCAGTTATATTTTTGTATTTAATCTCTCTACTTCGGCGAATTTGCTGTTGACATCTTTCTTAAGACTGTCTGCATTTGCTCCTTATTTCCTTGTGTAGCTTTCTGTATTCTGTTCCATATCTTTGCATCGGTTTCTGTCTCTTTTGCATCATGTCAAGAATCTCTTCAGTGATCCGCTCGTTTTTCTTCCAACATGCACTTCTTGGTGTCTTTCGTTGATGTCACGAAAACTTCTCTTAGTGCGACCCATTTTGAGTTTCCATTTTTAATTTGTCTTTCGTATTTCGTTTTCATGCTGTCTCTCTTTATTTTCTTCAAGTTCGGGACATTCACAAGACTATTCTACTGCAGATTTAGCTCTGCGTTGGCTTTCTTTAATTTTAGTAGTTTTATCCTTAATTTTCTTATAACTGATGGGTGGGCACTTCAGCAGTTAGCACTTGGGTAAGATTTGCAGTAAAGGACTGCGTTTTAGAGTCTCTTGTTGATAGTAATGTGTTATGTCGGGTAACAGAATTATGTGAAATAATACAAAACAACGGAATAGTATAAAAGTAGGTGTATTGACAGGAAAGAGAAGTATTTACAAGATGTGAGGATTAGTAGAATACAGAACAAGGGAATTAGTATATAGTATCGTCGTAGAGACGTGATAGAGTGACTAGTAGAACACTTCCAGTGCAATACCGGAAATACTCGACTGACTCGCTCACTCGACTTCCTTACTCGACTTCGCTCCTCGAGGTATAATCACTACTATTTTATATAGTGATTCGAATAGTCCAATTCCGTAGAAAGTTGGAGAGCGCCCCAACACATGTATTAAATATGGTCCAAAATTTCTTTTAATTTGGGTTCTTTTGATTTGTATTGTGCAGTGGTGTCATTTTGCATAGAGTAAAATGATCCGATTTCTTTTTCTGTTCTTTGCGTTGTCGGTGCATATACCATTACTACCGATATTTTGAAAGACTTTCCATTCAGTTTAACTATCAGATTTCTTTCAGATATCTGGCAGTATCTCAAAACGCTTTTCTTTATGCCTTTATCTAGTATAACGCCGACTCTTTTTTCATTATTTTCATCTCCTGCGTAAATAATTCTGTAGTCGTCACTGATGAAGTCTCTATTGTTCGGCCACCTTAATTTACACCTGCCTAAAATGTTTATGTTTAATCTAGTCATCTTCTGCTTTACGTTTTTTAGCTGTCAACAATTTCGATCTGACTTTCCAAGTTATTTTTTGTTTAGTGCGAATAGCCGCAGGATAAAGATCCGGTGAGACTTGTTGCTCCTTTTTTTGTTTCGATTCCGGGCGAGAGATAAAATCTGAGAAAATATGTAGTCTTTACGCCATTTATGCTAACATTTGCTCGATGACGGTCAGTTGCCACTGTAGCACATATCGTTCCTTACCGGGCGAGGAATCAGTGCCCTTGAGTTTAACCCCCTTTACGCCGTTAGGTTTTATAATATTATTTTGCAAGACCATGAATATTCTTGGGAGGAATAGTAGAGTGGCTTTTAATTGCCTTCTCTCTGGCGTTTTATCTAGACACCACCTCTAGTTTGCTGGCCGTTGACTCCTCAAGAATTCATCTACCCTTTGTCGGCTTCATTTTGTTCTATCGGCTTGCTAACATCTCGTGAGACGGACAAATATATACATAACTGTGTTTTTCCAAGAGTAAGAACCGGAGAAAGTCTTGTTTCTTTAGTATCTGTGTAAGTGAAGTAGATAAAGTGTAAAAAAAGATTGTAAATATTAAGTAGATACTTATTATAAATCCGAATATCCACTCTCACATAGGAACATAATACGGATTCTCTAGATTAGTAGTAGTTGTCAGTAGAAAAAAAGAGCTTATTTAATACGAAGATTATTTCGATTTTTAGTGAAAGTTCCAATACAATAATACAGTAACAATATACTAATCTTTGGTTTTGTATACGTATTGTCTTTCTCTTTTTTCTAGTTGACATCAGGTCAATTTTTTCCTTTAACTCATGGGTTTAATTTTTATCTTCTGTTGTTTTCTTTAATCATTCCTTTTTAGATAGATTTTTTGATAGAGTTTCAAGCTTAAATGTATGAATCTTGTATTTAAACTTTACAAATCAATTTTTCGACTTAATTTAGCATCCCCCAAGGTATTATTACCCACCTCATTTTTGCTGTTTTTTTCTCTTTCTCTCTTTCCATATATATATATATATATATATATATATATATATATAGAGAGAGAGAGAGAGAGAGAGAGAGAAAGAGAGTGAGAGAGAGTGGCTTTCATTGAAGATTGGTTGGCTGAAGAGTTTGACAAACAACAAAATGTATATTAAGTATTATTGTATTGTTATTGTCTTCTTTGAAACTTTCGAGAAAAAATCCAAAAAATCTTCGTATTAAAAAACCATATTTTCTTCTGGCAACTAGGACTAATCTTTGGTTTTTCATACGTATTGTATTTTCCTATTTTCTAGCTGACAACAGTTTAATTTTTTTTTCACCTATCTGTTTGAATTTTTTCTATCGTCGTGTTTCCTTTCCAAATAGATTTTTTTTGCAATAGTTCTTAGCTTAAATGGATGAATTTTTCATTTAAAATTACCCAATATGACTATTTACACTCTCACACTCTGGAAGAATAGTAGATTTTGAAAAAAAGTAGCTACACTGGCATATACGCATCGTTATTTCAGTAATGAATCAAAACACTTTAAGCTATTGGGCGTGTATAATGATAATATACACGCTAAAATGTGTGTCTACTTTTACCGAGTGCCCGTAGCTCAGAGGTAAAATCGCCGACTGACGCCAATTCGGTCGGTTTTCAATCCTGGGTAAAAGGCAATCGGCTGTCTAACCGTACTGATGAGCTGCGAAACAGTTATGTCTGCGGAAATGAATGAGATCGAAATAATTACAACGTTCGAAGCATTAATTTAAAACAGTGGTCAATGCAAAATAGAGCAATGAATATTTATTATAAATTATACGTTAAAAACATGTACAAGCTACTACAAAATTGTACATTTTGTTCCAACATTGAAAGAAAAGTATCTCATCAGGTAGTTAATAATGATGGTCATAAACTTATTTTAAAAACTTAAAAAAACAATTTCTTTTTTATTTTTTAGAAATCTTTCTGTGCGAGTTAAGAGGATATTAAAATATATTTTTGAACTTTTTCTCTTCTCTTTTCCAATCCTTTCATTCTTTTCTTTTTTTTTCTTTTTTTTTCAATTGGAGTAAATAGACTATACTATCGCCCGGTTCACACTCCACCCACGTCTATTGAATAGGTGGAGAGGCTCATCCCTTTTTCCCTGTTCAGGATGTGGTTTCCGGCTTTCTCTTTTCCAATCTTTTCACTCTTACGTAGCCCCCTGCACATTACTGGCGTTAACGCTATGCTCGGGGTGATATGATTAAAAAAATCTTAAATTTCAATTTTTAAGCTTAATTTTAATTTAGATTTTTTAAAATTATTTTACTTCTCCAATTTATTATATTAGCGTCACTGAATTTATATCTTCATGTTATGTTTTTAAATGTTCTCTATTCTACGTTTTATGATTAATTCCTCTCTTTGTGTATGTGATTTCATTATTAAAAATAAATGAATGCCAAAGGTTTTAGTTTGAAACAATGTAACGAATGACTCTATCTGCAATCGAATTCCGCCGAAAGTCTGAAATTTCTATCCCTTTGCCGTTTCTGTTGTCTCTCCCTTTTTTCTCTGTGCATTTTCTTGCCTTTTCTTCTTTGTTAAAACCAGACACCATGTAACCGATATCTATATATGCCTACAATTTACTTGCTGCCTAAATTTAGAATTTATTTAGCCGTTTCCATTGCCTCTTTCCTCTCAGTTCTTTCTCTCTTGTTTACTTTGCTTTCTTGTTTCCTTTTTTTTTTAATCATCTCACCCCAAGCAAGGCATTCCACTGCCACTATTGCGCATGGGGCTACATAGGGGAAGGTAAAGAGAAGGAGTGGATAGACATAGGGAATGTCAGGAGAAAGGTGATAGATGAGTAAGGATAGCGAGGATGAGTGTCGGGCAGATGGGAAGAGTGTTTGATAGAATGGGAGCAGGTTAGTGTGTTAGGAGGTGTCTATTGACCTTACATTTAAACTCCTGGAGATTGTAGCCGTCGGGGAAGCAATCGTTTGGAAGAGAATTCCACAGTCGGGAAGTGCGAGGAAAGAAACTGTTGGAGTAGAAGTTACGGCTGCATTTTATCGATTTCACTGTAAAAGGGTGGGATCTAGTTGCTAATCGAGTATCTCGTGCAAATTCGTATTTAGGGGTCACCAGTGATCTAAGTTCACTGTGTCTGTCTCTTTTCGCTTTCTTTCCGGTATCTTGTTTTCTCTTTTTGTTTTCTATCTTTTTTGCTCTCTTTTTTTCCCTCTTTTTTAATATCCTCCTACCTCATACAAAAATTCTAAAAATAAAAGAAAGTGGTTATTTTTAAAAACTCTTGAGAATTTATTACCACCATTATTAACAACCTAATGAGACATTGTTCTTTCAATGTCGAAACAAAATGTACAATGTTGTAATAGCTTGTACTTTTTTTTCTAAAGTATAATTTATAATACACACACACACACACACACACATATATATATATATATATATATATATATATATATATGTTTATGTATGTGTATATATACATTGAAATATATTGATTCAAAATATACCTTTGCTGTTTATGCAATGGTTCTTACCTTCTAGACATCAAGGTAGCATTTTGGCAATATTCGTATCTATTAGGAACATGTAAAATGACTATTGTGATTTCGTGTCTCTCATTGTTGGAGCCAAACGGGAGTAGATTATCGAATAATTATAGACGTGAATAATCTAGAGGCTCTGATGCTTTAGCCCGATGGCATTGATTATGAAAGAAGATGAACAAATAAAATACACTTGCTATTTTGATCTAATTATTGCCTTTGGATACGTAGACAAAGGCAATAATATTTGGTAATGAACTTAAGAAGCCATAGACCTGAAAGCTCAGTTTGAATTACGAATGAACTCGTCTTCGCTCGCTCAATAATTCTACCTTGCTTCACCGTGCAAAAATTGATTTCGTGGAAAGCTTCCGGCGTAATGTTCAGAAACAACATTGAATGTTAGACTGAAGAGTCAATAGATACTGTAGAATTCAATTTTAGCAAGTTGAATACAAGCAAAGGGAGTTAAGTTAGAAATTTATCAGAATCATACCTGATTTCTTGTTTTCATCGGAATAAGTAAACTTCTTTTAGAATTGTTAAAACTTACAAAAACTATATTTTTTTCTCAAGAAAAAACATTTTTTTTCGTTTATTTACTCGGAAGTTTCACAGTTCAATCAATGAAAACTTGGCACCGGAATTGTAAACAAACTGGGCAAAATCAAATTACGCAGAAACAAACAAAAAGTAATATTTGTAAATGTTTTCTTTATTATTCATTTAAGAACGCTGATTCTTTCAAAGTGTTTTTCTTTTCATCTTTAAAATATTATGTCTGACATTTTGTTCTTTGATAATTTCCAAGAAAAAGATGCGTTGGAAGAATATAAAACAAAAACGTTATATTGTGCTTTTTTTTCGGAAAAAAAGAAAATCATTAAATCACATATCCATTCAAGAGAATAGAAGCTTAAATATTCATCACTATAACGATCACCAAATGTTCACCATTTTAACGAATACCAATTTTTTCACATTATAACGATCACTGCATGTGCATCATTCTAACGATCACCACATGCTGATCATTATAACGATCACATAATTTTCCCTGTTTTAGCAATCACCAAATGTTCATCCTTATAACGATCCCCAAATTTCTACCCTTTAAACTATCATCAAATGTTCTTCATTTTCATGACCACTAAATTTTTAATATTATAATGATCACCACATTTTCATCATTTTAACAATCACCACATGTTGATCATTATAGCGATCAGAAAATTTTCACTATTTTAACGAGCACTAACTGTTCATCATTATAACGATCATCAACTTTCGATCCTTTAAACTATCGTCAAATGTTCACCATTTTCATGACTACCGGCAATATATCGGAGGACCTAATCAGAACAATTTTCATAGCACATCTTAAAAAACCGGGTGTAAAGAAATGTGACCCCCACCGACCAATTTAATTCTGAGGAACAGAGCACGCAGCAGAATTGCCCAGAGATACGACAAGAAGAGTGTAGATTTGTTAAACCTACGGAAGTTTAATTTTAAGTTTTCGTTTATTATCTTCTTGTCTAAGTATATGCGTATTTTCAACAAGTGTTTCCCTAAGAAGTGTGTGTTGATAGCCGTGGTGTTTTAAATGTCGGAATATTTTAGAATTTTCATTTAAGTGCAATGTAAGTCCCCGCGAAAGCGAGTTAGTAGTATGTCCAATGTAGGTATTATTTAGTTTGTTAGAGATACATTCTCGAAAGGAGCATTTGAATTTATACACTACATAGTTTTTTTGCAAATCCCTAACCGTGGGGGAGGAGTCGTTGCGGACAATTGAGTTGGATGTTGTGGATTTAGCGTAATATATGATAAATTTAATTCTTTTGTTGGGGTCTGTCGGAGAGATATTATTGTTTATGAGTTTTTTTTAGATATTTTAATCTAGTTGGTAGTTGGTGTGCATTTGGCTTCGATATAAGAGAGTGATATGTTTGGGGTTGGTTGGGCTATTACCATGTATGGTTTTTTCGTGTTCAGGTTTGTAAGGAAATTTGTTCAACTATGTAGTTAGGAAAATTATTGTTGATGAGTGTCTGTTTTATGGTTTTTAGTTCACTGTGGAAGATGTGTTTTGTAGACGAGTTGGTTTTTTGCTCGATGTAGTAGATTTTTTATGATTGCTAATTTGTGATAATGGGGGCATTCGCTAATATAATTAAGTGTGGAGGGATTTTTGTTGGTGGGTTTTTTATATGGTGAGATAGTGAACTTATTGCCATTAGTGTTGATTAGTATATTGAGGAAAGGAATTTTCTTGTCATTGCTGAGTTCATAGGTGAATTTTAGGACTGAGTTATCCTGAAACTGTTTTTGAAGTTGTAGGATTTCGTCAGTATTTTTAATTAACAGTAGGATATCGTCAACGTATCTAAGGTATATTGATGGTTTTTTGAATTTTGTAAAGGTAGTATTCTCGATGTTCGACATGTAAAAATTGCTAAATGTCGGACCGAGTATTGAACCCATGGAAACGCCGTCACGTTGTATATATATAGTGTTGTTAGGGTCGACAAAAGAGACTTCGGTAGTACGAGCTAGTAGGATTTTTCTTAAGATGTTGGGATTAATTTTGAGTGGGGGTAATGCAGGATTATTATAGATATTCTTTATAATTATGTCGATAGTTTCGCTAACGGGTACGTTAGTGAATAGGTTTTCGACATCAAGTGAAGCTATGATTTCATTATTGGGTTGTTTGCTCTTAAGGATTTGGATTGCCTCTAGAGTTGACTTAATGCTGTATTTACTCAGGAGGTAGGGTGTGATAAGCTGGTTAATATGTGTAGTTAGATGGTATACAGGAGTAGGAATTTGGGATATGATAGGGCGGTGAGGATAGTTAGGTTTGTGCCTTTTTATGGTTCCGTATATGTAGCCAGGTTTGTAGTCGCCGATACTTTTGGGGAGTTTTACGGAGTTCTGATCGGTATTGTTGGTGCTGATGAGTTTATTAAGTTTAGATTTTAGTTGATTTGTCGGGTTCTTGTTAAGTTTTTTTAAATTTTGTGTGGTCGTGGAGTATGTGGTTGAGTTTTGTGTTGTAATCTGATTTGTTAAGTACGACGAAAATGTTAGCCTTGTTGGCTTTTTTTACAATTATGTGGAGGTGGTTGCGTAGTTTGTTCGCAGCACTTTTTAGTTGTTTGGAAAGAATTTTTGAGGAGCTTCGGCTTTTATCATGGCGATCCTTGAGTGCCTCGGCCTTAAGTAGGTCTTTTAGTTCGGGTTTAGTTGTTATAAGTTTTTAGTCTTGTAGTTTAATGATGCTTTGATAGAGTGTTTCAATTTCAATTTTTTTAGTGAGCTGGTTGTACTTACAGTATATATGGCAGCTAGGTCCGAGGTTGAGTTGTTCATTTTGGTGTTTAGTTAGTTCGTGGCTGGAACGGTTGATAAATTTATCGAGTTTATTGGGGTGAGTGATCGTACCATTGTATAGTGAATTTAGTTTTTTTACAAAAACATCAAATATAGTGAATTTAGTTTTTTACAAAAAAATCAACAATTATTGCGATTTCTTGTCGTCTTTCCATGACAACACTATCAAGCTAATCAGATCATACGAACGGATCTTACACAAAATAGACAGAACTTGTCTATATTATTCAATGAAACCTGTATTAATGAAAACATGCTGCCAATATATATATATATATATATATATATATATATATATGGGGTGTATAGTGTTTAATTTAGATAATTTTTAGCGCAAAGATTGTTGTTTCTCAGTAGTTTTACTAATAAAATGTAATTTAGCAAGCAGGTATTTATCGTCAGGTGTTCATTATAGGAGTCTATCAGTACAAAGAGTTTGTCTCTTTAACACAGTAGATTCATGCCGACCTCGAAGTTTCGTGGGGACAATGTTATGATGTCCCCACGAATATCTCGGTTTTTTCTTGTTTATATAGAGTATGCTGTGATTTTATGGGTGTAGTCTTGTTTGTGATTGGCTAGTTATTCGTTTTAACTTTTGTTTATGATTGATTTTTCTACCTCTATATTTTTATTCTTATTCTTATTGTGTAGTTGTTTAATTCATATTTGTTTTTAGACTATGCGTGAAAGTGTGTTTGTTTAATTGGGCTGGTTTTTTGTTGTATTCACCTCATTTTTATTGGTTTGCTGTTTTTCTTAATGTGTTGGTATATTAGTATGTTTTGCCATGTGAAAGTTTTTTTTTTTTGGTCATGTTTGAGTGCTGTTTTTGTAGGGTTTTCGTGTTTTTATATATATATATATATATATCAGCATGCGGTGTAGATATAGAAGAATCCAAAGGAGTATACTGTACATACAGTGCTAGGATAACTCTCTAAGAGAGCTCTAAATATATATGTATATAAATACATATAGACCAAATATAAGAAAAAATAAACCAGACACGTTATTTCATAGTAAATCGGAAGTTTAGGCCTATTTGAGGCAAACCATCATCAACTTCCGTTTTTATTGTGCAGAAGATTTTACAGGAATCTTTGTATATATATATATATATATATATATATATATATATATATATATATATATAATTCCAAATGAAGAGGACTCAAGGTTTTTTTTTTATATTTTGAGTGCTTTGGCATTTATTTTATTATAAACAGTGCTCAATATAATGAGTATTATAGAGCTTAATATAATATAATATAATTATATGGTTATGTCAATTTTACATTGCTACATGGAAATTTCTATGTTTCGAGATTAATTCTCATCATCAGGCAATGCTGGTGTGGTTCTGCAGACGATTTACATTTAAATAACAAATACTTTCAGTTTACTGTGAATGTATGTGGGTGTTTTTTTTGTGTGTATGTGGCTAATCAGAATGGAGAGTCACTTAGGGGTTTCTGTGCTAACCAACTTTTTTTCTTCCTCTTTTTTCTTTTTACTTGACCCTATTTCTCTTTTGTCTGCTTTCCTTCGCATTTATCTGATCTTATCATTTTCCTTTCAGTTTTATTACATTTGATGTGATATTTCTTCTTGGTAGTACCAATCCCCTTCCCTCTAGTCTATTTGTTAAAGAAAAAATTTTTTCCAAAAGTAAACCCCGATCTGCTATTTTTTCGCTCCATCTATCAATTTGCTGTAAAGTGTATTATCCTGATACAAAGGGGGGAATTATTAAAAAAGGGAACAACTAACTTTGGCTTTATTTTTATTTTCATTTTTATTTTTACCTAATTCGTCGGTGAGCATGTTATTTAATTTAGGTTTTATCTATTTTCTAATGTGAATAATTTACAATGTCTACATATGACATTAATTTCGTTACGTTTAGTTAATAAATTTTTATTTTTAAGGGATCTAATAATAAATAGTTTTTCATATAAGCATTTAAGGACTTACATGTTTTCACTTCTTTTAGGATTTTCCACTTTATTTTGGGTGTTTTTTTGTTTCCTTTAGGTACCAATGATATCTTGATAGGGATGTTCTATTTCTGTATTTGCTATTATTAAATGAAGAGGTATGCTGGTAAATTCTCTGCTTTAAAGTATTTTTAGTGCTCCCTATATAGACTATTGACGAAGGAAAACCCCAAACAATATAAAAGTCTAAATGTAAATCGTCTGCACAACCGAACCAGCATTGCCTGATGATGAGAATTAATATCGAAACATAGAAATTTCCATGTAGCAATGAAAAATTGACATAACCATATATATATATATATATATATATATAATATATATATTATATATATATATGTGTCGTTGCACCTGCACACACATATTTTTTTGTTATGTCTAAATCTTATACACGTTACCAAAAACTTAATTTTACAAAAGTATTTGTCATTTAAATGTAAATCGTCTGCACAACCACACCAGCATAGCCTGATGATGAGATTTAATCTCGAAACATAGAAATTTCCATGTACCAATGAAAAATTGACATAACCCTATATATATATATATATATATATATATATATATATATATATATATATACATGTATATGTGTCGCTGCACCTGCACACATATATTTTTTATGTCTAAATCTTATACACGTTACCAAAAACTTAAGATTTTTACAAAAGCATTTAAAAACTCAAAAATCAACATTCGACAACCAACGGAGAAAATTATAAAAATATGGCACCTCATAAATAACTTATGTTATTTCACCTTCCACAGAAATCTTTTTATTAAGAAAATTTCACTTGCGGCTTGCTCTCAGCTCAGCGGAATACTAGCGTGTCTCTTCCTCGAATTTGTAGAATATTCCCACCCATTTCAGTGTATTTTCACAAAAACAAAACATATTACTGATAGATTGGCGATGATCTATTAATAACACTCAACTGACACACAACTACCAGAACTTGTTGACAGATGAACAAGGACAGAATACGCAATCAATTTAATCGAGGAAACTGTAATAAACTACACATTACAATATTTCGACCTGATGTTAATACGCTCTCATAAGGATATTCAAATTAATGTTGATCGTATATCATCAAATAATTAATAACCTTATATCTATTTACTCTCAATCAAACAATAAAATAAAACCCGAAATAATCATAGCTTAATACATTAGAATGACTGGAAAGTTGTATTTCTCAATTCCTACCCGATTGAAATAATCAAAAATAATTTTAAACTCCTCCAATAACCGAATTATTTCATAAAAAATCTTAGCGCAATATCTACAAAATCCACAGAAAGAAAAACACAAAAACATTGAAAAAATATATAATAACAATATTGGCTACTATAACAAAATTAAACACGCAATCTTATCTGCTAACTTCATAACAATCATCTTCGACAAAAAACCTGTCCATGTTTGGATAAAATTAATGAACATCAAATCTAAAATAATTATAAAAGTCATAGTTAGTATCAAACGATATTAAAATAGAGGCAGGAATATACGAAATATATATATATATATATATATATATATATATATATATATATTGTTTAATTACTTAATTTTTGGTCATAATGAGATTAGACCAGTGCATATTTGTATCAAAAAGTATTCAATACAATTATATTGTAAAACACCGTTACGTGAACGTTCTTAACAAAAAGCGATACATGGTCAAATCAGTTATTGCAAATCGCCTGAAGACGTCGCTCATGGTAGAAAACTCAGTCGCAAAATAGCTCGTTTAAAAATGAAATATATATATATATATATATATATATATATATATATATATATATAAATAAAATAATCGGGAAACAGATCTGTTTCTCTGTATCACAGCTCATCAGTACGGTTAGACATCCGAAACCCAATCGAATTGACATCATTCAACGAATCTACCTCTGAGCTATAGGCGGATTTTAGCGTGTTATATACAATGTAAACACACAATATATATATATATATATATATATATATATATATATATATATAGTTATTCGCAGACAGATCTGTTTCGCTGTATCACAGCTCATCAGTACGGGTTAGACAGCCGATTGCTTTTTACCCAGGATTGAAACCCGACCGAATTGGCGTTAGTCTTCGATTCTACCTTTGAGCTACGGGCGCTCAGTAGACGGTGGCCGACATTTTATCGTGTATATTATCATTATACACGCCCAATAGCTTAGAGTGTTCTAATTCATTGCTGAATGAACGATGCCAGAGTAGCTACTGTATATATATATATGAACACCGGATACATATTCTGCATAACAATTTAAACGCACTGATACATCCATGACACATCTGACTACATTTTCTACTTAAAGAGTGTCGGTCTGATCAGATGAAAACAGGATTCACTGAAAAGGAAATGCATTGAGAGATCACAAATCCCGCAGATCTCAGTAAAATGACCAGCACAATAGGTAATATTATCGATCATAGGAAAGTTTGTGTGCATATCGGCTTTTTTCGTCGATGGCGACGGTCGGTAGCAGAAAAACAAATTCTTAAAACACAGCGCTTCTTATATCTGGTAGTAGTAGAATAGTGTGGATTCACGGACTGGAGTCAAATTTCGTTAATGTTTAATCTCTACGGCGCATTGGACCCAGTTCGCTTGATAAGCCCTTTCCTCTCACAAAAACAGAAGCTCTCCTTCCCACTCCCATTCAATCTCAAGAAACCGCATCTCAGTTCGTAACATTTATAAAAAATGTCTAACATTGCCGTTTACACTGGTCCTTGAAATGGTGCTTGGATCTTTCAAAGTTGCGCGTGCCCTCAGACTGTTCAACATATAGTATCTTTTAAGGAATTCTTAAGTTATGCATGTATGCAACGTACTCGAGCTGTCTGAGGCGCCGAAACGGCCATAGGATATAGCCACTGAATTTCACCTCATTTGAGCATTTCTGTATCCATCTTAGTTTGCCATTAAAATTAAACTATTTCTTAAATATCACTTGTGAAAACTATTTAAACTTCTTTCCTGTCTATCATCAAGGTCTTACACTCGTAAGGAAATGTTGAGAGGGTGCATGTTTGATGAATTAGAGTTTTGTTTTTTTTGTGCATCCATATATATATATATATATATATATATATATATATATATATATATATATAGTTGAACTTAACTAACAGTAATGCATTTGGATTCACAATAATTTCCACTCAATAGCACTTAGAATAATTCGATACACAACCGTTACCACTCATGAAAATAACTTAGAATAATACAATAGACTACGCACAATTAAATACAATTAACTACCCACAATTCATCACCGATTTGTATATATGAATAGTCAAGCAAAAAAACAAACTTACAAAGCCTGCTGATTGCGTTTAGCATGAAACAGATTAATACCTCTGAGTGTTGATTCAATGCTCACTTAATATTTACATACGCTTTATCCATGATATTGAACATTTAAACAATACATATAGAATATCTTAAAACTCTATTTTAAAATACATACACATGCATACAAAAACGCACACGCATATATCTACACACACAAACGTATGTATATAAAAGTGAACATTAGATTCAACACACTGCGGAGACTGACGATTGGTTCTAAGGGTGAAACAATCACTGCTGGGAGTTGACTTCAGTGTCCAATTCTATATTCATACAGACTTTAACGCATAAATATTGCATGTCGTAAAACTATATTTTATTATCACTCTATCTACCTGACGCTCTCTCGATCTCATTCGCAGACAGATCTGTTTCGCTTTATCACAGCTTATCAGTACTGTTAGACATCCGACTGCTTCTAGCCAGGGTTGAAAACCGACCAAATTGACATCAGACGGCGATTCTACCTCTGATCTATGGGTGCTCGGTAAAGGAATTTAGCGTGTTATAGAAAATGTAAACACATACATCTACGTATGTGTTTGTTTATATATATATATATTTTTTCTTTTTTTCATTTTTAAACGAATTATTTCACTACCTTGGTTTCTACCATGAGTGGTGTCTTCAGGCGATTTCTAATAATTAGTTATTAAAAATCGCCTGAAGACACCACTCAGTGTAGAAACCAAGGTAGCAAAATAACTCGTTTAAAAATGAAAAATATTCAAAGGTTCTACAATATAATTGTACAGAACACTTTTTAATACAAATGTGTACTGGTCTAACCCTATTTGGACCAAAAATTAAATATTAAACAATCAATCAATCAATCAATATATATATATATATATATATATATATATATATATATTAATAACTCCAACAACACAAAGCACTGAAGAAGAAATAGATTATTTCTACTCAACTCTTGAGTATGCCAAGGCTCTGTATAAAATCCAAGAAATTAGAAACATCATGGAAGATTTGAATGCCAAAGTAAGCAAGGAGAGGGAAGGGGAGACGACTGGCAACTTTGGATTAGAAATCCGCAACTACCGAGGTGAAAGATGGGTACAGTGGTGTAAGGCGAATGACCAGGTGATAACCAACACGTAGGTTCACGAAGTTCAATGCAAACCCCATCCAAGTGCCGACTGTGGAAGCAACCACCTTCCAGTTATCTATAAACTAAGAGTGAAAACTCGGAGACTAAAGAAGCATAGGGCAGCAGTACAAAACGTTTCTGCGTAACCTCAACCTACAGAAAAATACAATGACAGTGTGAGAAACAAATACGAAGAACAGATAGGAAATGGAAATTCAAAATAGGGAGTCTTAAAATAGCACTAGTGACATCAGCAAACAAGATTGTCTCAGAGGATATCAGACAAAGAAGAAAAAACTAGTGGATGACGAAAGGGATTCTTGACATGATACAATGGAGACAGAAAATGCTGCAAATACGAACTAAATGCAATAAACTACAAAAGAAAATACGGACCAAGTGCAGACAGACTAAAGAGGAATGGCTCAATAACAAATATACCGAAGTAAAGAGATTGAACAAGACTAATAAAAGGAAAATTGCATAAACAAATAAGGGAACTGAAAGGACAAAGAACATACTTCGCAACAGAATGTATAAAATGTAAGGATGAAACTATTATATTAGAGAAAGAGGAAATACTCCACCAATGGGAAGGATATATAAAAGATCTCTTCCACGAAAAGAGAGAGGAACCGATAGTAAACAAAGCTGCTGATGGACCGGAGATACTATATTCCGAAGTAAAACTGCAACGACCAAACGGAATAAAAACATGGCCACTGAACCGGACGGCATTGTAATAGAGATGCTGACAGCCTTAGAAGATTTCGGCACAATGAAAATTATATGAACAATAAAGAAAATCTACAACGGATAATCTAAGCAGATTAATTTTTATAGCTCTGATAAGAATTCAGGCGCAATCGAATGCGATATCCACCGAAGAATTAGTTTGCTGAGCCCCATAACGAAACTCATTGTCCGAATCCTCATGAATATAGCGCGAATAGAATCAGGCCGGAAATATTTATGCTTAGGATGTTATCAGGAAGAGCGATACAAAAGAAAAAAGACGTTAACTTATGTTTTGTTTTGTTTCTGGCAAACCTTCCGGTCTTTTAATACTTTGCTCAGCTTCTGTCATCTGTCCTCCTCTATGCCGGTTCGCTTTCGGACCTCAGTGTCGCACTTTCCACCTTCTGTTAGAATAAATCCCAAGTACTTTTTTGTTCTTGTTTGATTTTAGTATCCGCAACCTTTAATTGGCATATTTGGCTCTTCTGTTTGCTGATGACCAATCATTCGATTTTCTTGTAGTTTACTTGTAATACTTTCTTTCAACTTTCTTCATCTACCTTTTTGGGGAGATCTTGTAGTTGTTTATTCGTGTCAGCTATCAGTACTGTATCATCTGCGTATCTTATGTTGTTCACATTGTGGCCGCCGCTGATGGATCCTGGCATAACTTCTAGGGCCCTCATAAGAGTCTCGCTGTACAAGTTGAATTGATCCGGTGAAAAAACACATAATTGTCTTACGCCCCTTTCTATCTTTGTATATCTACTCAATTCGTTTTCCCTCTGTATGCAGGCGGTTTGCTACCAGCTGATAACTCTAATGTCTTTCCCGTATGTGTCGAGCTTGCTGAGAGCGTTTCTATGAATTCTTTATGACGTACTTTGTCGGACACCTTAGCAAAGAAGAGAGTACTGGATTGCTATATGATGTCTGTTCTTGAATATGGTAGTGAATGCTGAACAATATCATTGGAGATGAAGGAAAAACTTGAAGCAACTGAAATGTAGTTCTACAGAAGGATGCTGCGGATTACATGGATCGAGCACTTGAGTAATGATGACGCTTTGGAAAGGATGGAAACGAAAAAGAAATTAATACTGAGCATCAAGAAAATTTTTGTGCGATCGACACATTTGTAAACAAAAGTTAAATCTTTGTTTTAAAAAATCTTGCAAAAATATATATCTGTGACAAATTATTTTTGAAAAACTAGCATATTTAAAGTATTATTTATAGCATGAAATTTAGAATAGACTTATTTTTATAATTACTGAGTGTTGAACTTTCTGACCTTTCCCTGTATGATTTGACATGAGATGTCAATCAGATTCGACATAAGCAAAGTGCATGGTGACCCGAATTCCCATAATTGTCCTAATTTATTTCCTGTAAGGGGCATAAAGAGTGAAATTCATGTACGCATAGAAATTAAAATACAAAAAAATAATCCCAAAATTTAAATACACGCAGAAAAAATAATTAAAATTTATTTTTAGAATACGCTGGCTCAATGATGTTTAAAACTTTTCTATTTTCGAGTAATAAATATAATAACTTAAAGCTTAGACGTCTTTGAAGTGTTTGAAAATTTGTTTAAAACTTAATAAATTATTATATTTAACAAAATTCTTTTCTTTTAAAATTTTGATATTAATCGAAAAGTATTTATTTCTTCAGACTATATAATATCTTTAAAATATATTATTTATTAAAACAAAAGCATATCTAAGAAGAATTTTTGTTTTTTTATTTCCTGTGAGAACATCATCGTTTCACTTTTGGTCGTCGGCCTATAACCACCTCTCAGTACAAAAAATATTTTGCCAGAGTTAAACGCTTTGTGGGCTGATGTTATGTGTCTAATAGTTAGAGATCTGAACCTTTGAGTAACTCCTGAGGAATCTATCATATCAACTGGTTCTCGATATAGAGGCTACTTTTTTATTTTACTTTGTGATAATCAACTCAGGTAGGTTTTTACATATAATAGCTGGGGTGAATTCTTTCGCTATTTAAGTTCCTCATCTTCAATTTACAAATCTGGCCCAAAGTATTGCCTACTTAAAATTATATTAAAATAATAAAATTATAGTAATCTCCTATCTCACTAACCTGCATCCTATCTCTCTCATGATTCTTTCTCCGTCCAGTCTACTCTCATCAATTTTCTCATGCTTCTCTTACCCACTTCCTGACGCCCCATATAACCTATCATTGTCTCTCGTAACTTTCCTTCTATGTGACCCCCTGCAAAACAGTGGCAGTAAAATACCTTGCTTGGGGTGATATGATTATAAAAATAAATTGCAAAGTCGGTTACCATAATGCTGAAGAACTTCATGAAAGCTCGGAAAATTGTCACTGCTTAAGGATTCTGAATTTACGAGAAGAAAGAGTAGAAGCCATTATGTTGTCCTTCAAAGAACTAACTCTCATATGGCCAAGAAAGCAATCACTCCCCTATACAGGTTCACGTTTTAAAGTCGAATAGTACGATTGAGTAAAAAGATTGGATTTGTGATCGTGGGAATATGCTCTCAGGTTAAGTGTGTTTCTAGTAAATATGTTGTAATTAAAAAGACCAAACATTTCTTTTTAGCTAACTCTAGTTGCATAAATGTCGAGTTCGACCCCATTTATAAAATTTGCTTCCTACTGGCTTTTGAATATATTGGCGCAACAAGATTGTTAAATATTTATGTGATGGAAAATTTACTTTGACGCGACATATGTGATTCTATGCCAGCCCAATAAAACAGATATGATACTACCTTTAAATCTTGCTGAAGACACTTAAAACGGAACTTTTACTGCCGAAGCAATAAAATACATTTAACTGTGTTAGGAACAAATCGATAGCAAAAGACTTTGTCAAGGCAGTAAATGTGCCAAGAAATGTAGGTTCATAATTTTAAAGTATACAGTCACCACACGAGTTTAATACAAATCCTTCACAGATTTCTGCCACAGGTCTGTGTGACGAGAAAGAAAATTGAAAAATCGCTAACCAGAGTAGACATTAAACGACAGCTATAGAAAGTCGAGTCTAGCACTATGAAGTTTGCAAGGAAGACGAATTAGCAATCCATTTAGTAATTTAATTTAGATATAACATAAAATGTTTATTTTTTCTTGGTATAAAGTGTTCGTAATATACATTAAAAATGATTTGTTCCGAGCAAATACGAACTGATTCTCTGCAGTTCGTTAAAAATATTGTAAACTCTTTTAATGTACCGTTTGCTATGTTCTAATTGTTTTTTTAACTACCGTCCGTATGGTAATAAATGACTGCTACGCGGTCTCATGATAATGTAATTTACTCTTTTCCATAGAAAGATATTTTAAACACTTAAAAGGCTACTTCATTTAGACATAACGATGTAATGATTTTTAACTCATTAACGCTCACCGTCCCAAAATAGAAAAGTCGACATTAATTTTTTAAAGACAGGCATATAAAAATTATATATTAATGTTTAATATATACAAATATGATAATTATTAATTGCTTGACCATGTAGGGTTATCGGTCAAACAATGTCCGACAAATGCTTTTAAACACAAATTTTTTCGAACTTTTTAAATATTCATATCTGCTCTGTTTTCGTATATTAAGGTAAACAAAGACATTATATTTACGAAATGTTTACGAAATCCATAACGAAATTTATTAATTCTAATATATGTTCAATTTATTAATTGTTATATATGTTAAATTTATTAAAACTAACGTGTTAAATTTAGTAATTCTAACGGGTTAAATTTATTATTCTAACATATTATAAATTTATTTGTTTAAACATTATTTTTAATGTATACTCATGTATTAGTAGATGCTGTGGTGATACCGAGCAAAAGCGATGGACCGGATGTTTGCGCTTTCACGACCAAAAAGAAAATGACCAAAAGTCGTCAATGCGCCGCCGGCTCCGCGCAGATGTTCCAGTAGAAAACTAAAAATTAATTAAATATTAAATTTCCAGTTCGCGAGACTACGCGAATTTTATTTATCAGCTAATGGGAAGCCCAGAACCAAATACAAGTGTGAAATCACAAATGAGCTGCCGTGATCCAAAAAGCCGATATAAAAAGCGGATACAGAGCATCGCCAGGCAGACCGACTCGAGGAGAAGAGAGTAATTAGTATCTCCCTTGACCAAAGTCAAGCGGCTTACTACGCTCACCTCCCTTACCTCTTTCCTTCTTTCCTGCCTCAAAAACTACTTACTGACCAAAGGAGCGAATACATCAAAGATATTCCTTACTTACACGCTCCCAAATTCCTAAGCATTAATTCTCTTGCAGCATTTTATTGCCTTGAACATTTTAACCTCCGTTGGACCTATCCTTCATGCATTACTTCAATTGTAAAAACATTAATTGATATGTGTATATATAAAATGTTATTTTTCTACTCAAATTGCCTTTATTGATTTGTAATTATTTTATGACTTATAGTGGGCTATCTACAACAAGGCCAAATTCCGTTAACCTGCTACAGTATACAATTACCCTTCACTAGAACGGCTCTCAACTACTAACAGAAAAGGATATACAAGCAACCCACTATAATGCTCTAGTATTTTATAAATAATTAAACAGTGAGACCTCCTGGGCTAAAGATCTGTACTGACATAAATTAGAAAGATTATATTACATCAATTGCTAGCTCTGCTACTAGGAAAATGATTCAGGGTATCGTGCGAGGGAATTTTTCTTGACAATCTTTCTTACGTTTTTATGTATCTACCATTCGTCGATGTTTAAACATTGCTGATACATATGATTCAGTGCTCGTATTTTATATTTAGATCAGTCAGTTAAGTTCCATATGTGATTCACGCTTGGACGCTCACGTCTCGAAGGAGACATGACTGAGTGGGCAGAAGATTATCCCGCAGTAGGTTGCCATTGCTTTCTGCGGTAGACTGGTTGCTGACCAAGGCTATAGAACCCAATCTGTCTTATTTAATCCACAACTGGGGGGGGGAAGAGACGGATTAATACCTTTCCCAAGGGTATTTTCGCGTAAGTGAATGTAAGGAATTCAACTGGAATTCGAACTCGGTTCCCCGATTTTTCGTTCCGAGCCGATATCCACTGCGCCACAACGCACATTTAGATACACTTGATAAAAACTAAATATATGCACTGTTCTAGCATCTCGGCCTCATTTACAGTTGCACCGTCGTAATGTAGCGTCCCATGCTTTAGTAGGGAAGCTATATTAGGGAACTACTAGATTGACAACACGGTCTCATGATTTTACCATTAAATTAGATAGATATAACCGTAAGTTCTATGTCAACAGTTTCTTCTCTCACACTACGAACTTGTTGAAATATTTTCGTTTTTTTTTTTTTGCTTTGCAGCCAATTCTAATCATTAGCATTTTTAATGCAGTGTAAATCGCTATCTACTATCTTCTTGATTCCTCTTATATTTTTCTCGCGCTTTAATAATCCTGGATGTGCATTGTGGTGCAGTGGATATCGGCTCGAAAGGACAAATCCAGGAGCCGAGTTTGAATTCCATTTGAATTTCTTGCATTCACTTACGCACAAATTCCTTGAGAAAGGTATTAATCCGTCTCTTCCCTCAAGTTATGTGTTAAATAATACGACAGATTTGGTTCTATAGCCTTGGCTGGCAACCAGCCTACCGCAGAAAGCAATAGCAACCTACTGCGGAATAATCTTCTGCCTAGTCAGTCATGACACGAGACATGATCGCCCAAACCGTGTATCACGTACGGCATTTAACTGACTGAATAATCTTTTTTTTTCTTTTTCTTTCACACACAGTTACTACTTGCGTTTTAGTGGCTTTATTGCCTCAGTTGAAATGACAACACACACACAAACACACACACACACACATACATATATTTATATAAGTGAGTAATTTTAGATTTATGATTTTACGGTAAATAGATTTCTTACAACTAGAGAATGTTTTTATAAATCTAAATTTGGTACTGGATTATTAATTTGATTTTCTTTATCTAACATCGGAGAATTTTACTGGAGGCATTGTAATGTTAAGATTCATTAGAGTATATGTTCTATTTTTGAAAGCGTTTAAATTTGAGATAATCACCACAGATAAGATTAAAAATCTTTATCTTTATCCGCTTTGTTCTTCTATCTATCTATCTATCTATCTATCTATCTATCTATCTATCTATCTATCTATCTATTGGGCAAATCGACGTTGTGTAATGTGTCACAATCTTCTCTAGCTAGAGCCTATTACAACAAAGTAGTGAATTCGATCATCACTGGGTACCCTATACTTTCGCCCTTGTTTCATATCAATTATCTGTCTATTAAAATGAAATGTCAGTACTATTTTCATTTTTGTGTAATTTAGACGATTCATCCATCGTAGCTTGAGAGAGAGAGAGAGAGAGAGAGAGAGAGAGAGAGAGAGAAGTGGGGAAGGAGTAAAGAGAAACATTTTACTGCATAGAAATGTGGGTATATTCGGTCACATGTTATTTTCTTTGTAGTTATACAGCAATTATGTTATCTTTTCCGCGCATTTTCCAATAGTTCAGACGTATTATAATCTAAATCTGTATGCAGTTTTTCGTCCTTCTGTTGATACTGGTGTTTCGTGATGGCTTTCATGGTATTGCTTTCGGAATCTTGAGCATGAATACCAAGAACTAGACATAGGATGTAAATATTTTCTTTTCGATAGGGAACCTGACACTTCGACGATAATTTCTGATCAATGATTAAATTTGTCAGAACTGCAGTATGTTCGCTGTCCTATATTTTGGTTTCGTAAAATCAAGATGAGGAAGTGCGTTGTGGTGCAGTGGATATTGACTTGGAAGGACAGCTCGGGGAGCCGAGTTCGAATTCTAGTTAAATTTCTTGCATTCACTTACGCACAAATACCCTTGGGAAAGGTATTAATCCGTCTCTTTCCTCCAGTTATGGGTTAAATAATAAGACAGATTGGGTTCTATAGCCTTGGCAGGCAACCAATCTACCGCAGAAAACAATGGCAACATACTGCGGGATAACCAAAGCCGAGCTGCCCCTATAGAGACTAAGAAACAAATGATGTGATTTGGTTTCGTGTTATATCTCTTTGCGTCGGTGAGTCACTTTGACTTTTAATCCTTTTCAGCATAAATAGCGAATGCTCTTCCGTTTCCACTACAAATTGTAAGACATTTTTGGCGATAATAATTTTCAAGATGCCAATCCTGCGATTAAAACAATGGCTGTTAAAAGTATTGGAGGAATTTAAACGGAAATGAATATAACGAGCCGGACTGGAACTTTGCATTCCAATTTCTAAATTTAGCTGTTTTCCACTACACCACCCGCACATCCATCAGCATTATAGCATTTGGTATTCCCGCGCGGTATTGTATCTTAGTACTGACCAGATTTCACTGATACGACAAGAATCAGGGAAGATGATTTCAACAAGGAGAAAAAAGAAACACACTGCCAATACCTTATAAATAATAAATGGATCTGCTTTGCTCGCAAGGAAATGGATAAAAATCGTATTAGAAAAACTTATTTGATTTCATTGAGAAAAAGACTGAAAGAAGATCAAACGGGAACTTCGGAAAAATATTCATCGGTATTATTAGTTTGTATAATTTCTCAAAGACTAGAGAACATTATGAAACCCATATAAAAAGGAGAATTAAAAATATTGCCATAGTAGACGATATCTCGTAAAAGAATCATTTATATTATTCTCCTTCGAATAAACTAGAAATAATTGATAGGAAACTCCGCTGAAGAGCGAGAAAATTGAAGAGACCAGCAGATATGATTTGGTTGAATAGATGCATGAGCCAAAATAGTTTGTATTTCTACAGAATATGGCTTTTGTTAATTAAGAAAAAAATCGCAAATTATATCCACGTATATAATAATTTATATTATTGGGGATATTGGTTCAAGTTGATGGAAATTAATCGGATACAACAATATATTTTTAACACTATATTGTTTTCTTAGTTAAAATGCCATAACAGTTCTTTTTCCTTAGAGATTCTATATTTGAGGAATGCTGTCAAATGAATCGGCAGTATAAAAAATGATTTCATTGAAAACTTTTTGTAGTGTAAGAGGTTTCATTTATTAAAAAAATAAAATAAATCTGAGATATTATTCTCATTTGAAGTATATACTTAAGATAATTGGCTAAATAAATAGGTTGTATAATTAAAAACTGATGAGAATACGTGTAGCTTTATATATCAAAACTTTGTAGATTTGAAGAAAACCAACGTGTTGAGACATGACGTGGAACAGCCTCTTGCCAACAAAATCAACAACTACTATCTAGAAGTGGTACAGGAATTCTTATACCTTTGCTCTTAGACACCCTCTCCCTAGACAGTTAGGATAATATATGGATCGAGCGAGCCGCCACTGCATTTACTCGGCTGACCTCAAATGTCTTGGAGAAAAGAAAGCTTGCAATGAACAACAAAATTACAGACTATAGGACATGCGTTATTTGCGTTACTCCTTTATGGCAGTGAGACTTAGAGCCTCTCTTTCGGACCGGAGAGAGGCCTCGGCCGGATGGCAGAATTCCGAACGTCTTCCTGTAAGTAGAGCTGACCACCAACTGGAGGGAAAGAGGACGACTTCATCTTTGTTCAAAGAACGTCTGCAAAAAGAACATGAGGGCGATGAAGATGGGTATAAAACGTCGGAAGACGTTGTCAAATATCTCTCACGGCATAGGCGCGATATACACCAAGAGATGGACAGAAACGTGAAGAAACGAAGGTTTGCCGCTGTTAAAATCCTGCTCAATGGAAAGAAATCAACACGGCGTCATCAAGGAAGGGCGTCGTCATAGGAATTAAATTATAATGCGATTGAAACTATACTGAAAATTAAATTTCCTCATCTAACCCACAAATAAGTCACTGACTTTCGAAAATAGACTCTTGTGCTGTAATAACTATCAATTAAAACATCCCTCCACTTCTCTTCCTCCTCCACCTTCTTCTTATTCTTCTTTTATTTCTCTGTGTTTATTAAAACGTTGAGGATCATGGCTTCTCTAACTTACAGTTTCTCTGTCTAAATTTTGTTTGTCGCATTCACCTTTCTGCCATACATTTCCGCAAATTCCTTAGATAGGTTCCAAGTCGTTTCATTCGACTTATCCTGGGTTGAACCTCAGTTTTAATTAAAAACTATACAGAAAAAAGTTTATAAAGCATATATAGTAGGAAGTTCTTATTTCCAGTGGAACATTACAAAATAAAAATAGACACTATCTATAGTTTATGCATTATTTATATATACTATTTTGAAAACCAACTTGCACAGTAGCACACTATCCACACCCCCTCTGTATTCCATTGGCGAGAAGTAAGTTTCACTCAAAAAGATTTTTCCGCCCACCACTAACCTATAGAACAGACTACTAAGTTGATGTTTTCCTAATCACTAAAATGTTGACCTGTTCACGTCCAGATTCACCTGTTATATTTCTCTCCAATCTGTATAAACTAAGCCTTAACGTAACCCTTTATCTTGATGGTCCTGGTCCTTGTAAAGAGTGAACCATGCTGTAAAAAACACTGGACTAGTTAGGGACTTTTTCCTTAATTCCAAAAAGCTCTGTTTTACTGTGTTAGTTTATACTGACCCAGTTTTTCATTTTAAGAAACTGAGCGAAGGTTTTTCAAAATATATAATTTTATATATATTTCAGTCTATTGCTGTGACTTACATAATTTAATATTCAGTGAATGAAATGCATTAAGAAGATTTCTTCGCTATGTTTAACTTTCATAACACATTCTTATCTACATCATTATGGCGACTACGAACTTATTGTTACTATCAAATCCAAGCAGGTTGTTATTTGTATTATCTAACAAAATGAAACTGTCTGAAAACGTAGAATACTCAGGGTAGGTTTGAATATTGTAGCAAAAATATTAACATCATGAACAACATTTGTAGCCATTTTGCTCGGAAATATATCTCCTGTAATAACGAATAAATTTTAGTGTCAAATTGCCGTCAAACAAATTACTTCTTCACATTTAAATATTCGATTACATTCATACGTATTTACTGTTTGATTCTATACTCCAAAACAGCTATTTGCACCAGTGTAGAAAAAATTGGATTTAATATAAATGATCTTTTCATAAAAGATAATTAAATCATATTTGCAGTTAAAGCTGGTACTTTATCCACATGAAAGACTTCGGATTTTGAAAGTCAAAAATTTCGGTTTCAATACCGAGTTACATATTAGTTTAAAAAAATGTACATTCTACTTACAGCTATGATCGTAATTTTGAAAATATGCTGTTCTGATATATTATAGTTCCTTGGTGTCTTTCAAGTAGATCTTTGATAAAAATGGCCGAATGTCTTATAACGTAGGTCATCCTGACATAATGTTTCCTTCATATTAGATTGACCATTTACGTCAGAATAGGATGTTGGTAATACAGAAGTGGTTCCTTAATCATCAGCCAATGACCCATAGCAATTTTCCTTTCAGAGGATTTGTAGATAAATGGCGTATTATTTGAAAACATTTACTGGACAGATATAAGGGAAATCATTCTACTATGCGGAAAACTTTCCGCCATTGTTCAAACATTTCTGACATGCGTACAGCGAACAAACAATTGATTTGAACACACGCTTAGGCTGAACAAGCTTAGGCGTGAGTAATGCGTTTCAGCAGTGGTGAAACTGGGTGATAAGATTCATTAAAGATCTCAGATTGCAGGCTAATTTTCATCGCTGGCGAGAATGTGTTGTCGGCGGTGTAATGAACAATAGCATTTCTGGCTGATATATTCTCTATGCAATAGTGTTACTGTGATTTGACTACCCCTTGAATTTTCCGAAGAAATAAATAAGATTTTTTTCGAAGAATTGTTCCTATGATTAATCCAGCTTAACATGGAGTAAGAAATAAAATCAAGATATAACTGGTAAGTAATAATACATACAGAAATACTAATTGCAATCGGGAGTCATTTTACCCAGGTCAACACAGAAAGTATTTGTCGTATTCCGTAAAAAATTCTTATAAAATCCAGAAAGTGTGATAAAATATATTCTCACTATACCTATTAACAATAGCTTTTCAGGTTGATATATTCTCTATCCAATAGTGTTACTGTGATTTTTATTTTTAATCATTTCACCCCAAAAAACGCATTCCACTGCCACTATTGCGTATGGGACTACATAGGGGAAGGTAAAGAGAAGGAGTGGTTAGATATAGAAAATGTCAGAAGGAAGGTGATAGATGGGTAAGGATACCGAGGATGAGGTTAGGGTAGATGGGAAGAGTGTTTGAAAGGTGTTTATTGACCTTACATTTAAAATCCTGGAGATTGTAGCCGTCGGAGAAGCAATTATGTGGAACGGAATTCCACAGTCGGGAAGTGCGAGAGAAGAAACTGTTGGAGTAGAAGTTGCGTTTGCATTTTATCGGTTTCACTGTAAAAGGGTGGGATCTAGTTGCTAATCTAGTATCTCGTGCAAATTCTTACATAGAGGGCACCAGTGATCTAAGTTCATCGGAGCAGAAGCAGTGAAAGTATTTATAGAAGAGACACAGGGAAGCCACGTCGCGCCGGTGGAGAGAGACTACAGCCGGTCTGACTACCCCTTGGATTTTCTAAAGAAATAAATGAGATTTCTTTCGAAGAATTGTTCCTATGATTAATCCAGTTGAGCATGGAGTAACAAATCAAAGAAAAAGATATAACTGGTAAGTAATAATACGTACAGATTCTAATTGCAATTGAGAGTCATTTTACCCAGGTCAACACAGAAAATATTCGTCGTATTCCGTAAAAAATTCTTATAAAATCCAGGAAGTGTGATAAAATATATTCTCACTATACCTGTTAAAGAAAATGTTAATATTAAAAAAATATTTAAAAAAAGGAACTAAAGTATTTACATTATTCGAACTATTGTTCTCATCTTTGTTGCCATTTGTACGACGTTTCGGCCGTTGTACGCTCCGGCCTTCTTCAGTTGCTAGGAATTTTGAACCAAACCCTTTATTACAGTGACTGGAGTATATCATTCTCATTTCTTGCGTAGTAATGCCTCAATTAGAAGTCATGAGTTATCCTCCTTACCATGCAAGTTACTTGTTCACCATTGCTGTAACCTAGTATAGAACTCACAACTCTTGTTCCAAGTTAAATGCAAACGTATCAAACTATATTTTCAAGTGATAGGAGGATAAAGAAATAAACAAGAATGACGAAAGTGAACAATGAGGGACACATTCTAAGAAATTACATTTATTTAAAAAGGATTAGTAGTTATGAAGAAAATTACATATCGCAATTCATTTAAAGAAATTACTCCTAATAAAATTGCTTAAAAGTTTTTTTCTCGAATAACAGAAGATAAAAAAAGTTATTAGTCGTCATAATTTGTATCTGTTATCCTTCTAACACCATAATATACAGGGAACAATGTAAACAGAAAATTAGTTATATATTATGATAGTTTATACAAGTTCAAATATTTCATTCTTGAATGAAAATGGTCACGCCTTTTCACGATACACTAAAGTTGTTTTACCGGTTTCAGTTCAGTCAAACAGTCAACTCACAATATAAGTTTTCTCTATAACACTTAATTTATAAAAGAATTGTTTAAATAGCAATATGGGTTGGAGGTGTCTGCATAAATAAACCTTTGTGTTCGAATCTCGGGGTTTTTTTTTCTACAGGCATATCTCATGTTTGGTCTTTAGGAAATCGATTGAAGTGGAAGAATTCATTTTAACACCATCAGCAATTCACTAAGGGAATAAGAAGTCACTGCCAATTATGTCTGCAAACAAAATGTAATTTATCGGTCTGCTTCCTAGTGTCTTCACAAAAGAAATCTGGCACGTTCCTTCAGGCACTATTCTTTCTGTCAGTAGAAGATGCTCCCAAAGTAAAGCAAATCTATAAGACTAATAAGTTCATAAAAGATTTTGGGATCTTTAACATGAGTTCAAAATTATATTCACGCATATAATAATTTATATTATTGGGGATATTGGTTCAAATTGATAGAAATTAACCGGATACAACATTATATTTTTAACACTATATCGTTTTGTTAGTTAAAATGCCATAACAGTTCTCTTTCCTTACAGATTCTATATTTGAGGAATGCTGTCGAATGAATTGGCTATAGTTTAGTTGTAATTCAGGCAGTATAAAAATGATTTCATTGAAAAATTATTTGTGGTGAAAGAGGGTGCATTTATTAAAAAAATAAAATAAATCTGAGATATTATTGTCATTTGAAGTATATACATAAAATGATTGGCTAAACAAATAGGTTGTATAATTAAAAACTGATGAGAATACGTGTAGCATTATATATCAAAACTTTGTAGATTTGAAGAAAACCAACGTGATGAGACATGACGTTGAACAGTCTCCTTCCAACAAAATCAACTACTACCAAGAAGTGGTCCAGGAATTCCCATACCTCTGCGTCACAGACTTAGACACCCTCTCCCCAGACAGTTAGGATAATATATAGATCGAAAGAGCTGCCCTCAAATTTCTTGGAAAAAAGAAAGCTGACAAGGAACAACAAAATTACAGAATATAGGGCATGCGTTATTAGCGCGCCCCTTTATGACAGTGAGACTTAGAGCCTCTCTTTCGGACAGGAGAGACCCCTAAGCCGAATGGTAGGATTCAGAAAGTTTTCCTGTAAATGATGCTGGCCACCAGCAGGAGGGCCCGACGAGGACTTCTTCGTTTAAAGAACGTCTGCAAAAAGAACATGAGATCAGATCATAAAAGAGTTTTGGATCTTTAACATAAATTTATAGCTGGGAGTGCACTAAAAAAGTCAGACTGAAAGAACATTAGTTTAATACTGTCGTCACTTAAATGACTGACATTAAACTTTGAGATGATCTTTTATTGCGATAATGTGAAAATAATTCTACGAAATATACTTATTTTCATAAGTTTAAAAAAGAAACAAATATAAAAAAAATGAATGGTTTAAATAATTTTCACATTTTAAATATCTATAATTGTATTTAAATAATAATAATAATAATAATAATAATATTAATAATAATAATAATAATAATAGCACTAACCAGTCAACTTAATAAGACAGAATGTGGTTATAAAATAGGCCAAAAGAAAATAAGCCATCTATTTTACATGGATGACTTAAAGTTATATGCTAAGAATGATAATGAGCTGGAAGGTCTTCTGCAAACTGTAAAATGCTTCAGCGAAGACATTGGAATGAAATTTAATTTGAATAAATGTGCTAAAGCTACAGTTTTACGTGGATCAATGCAAGAAACATCCTCAATTAGCCTAGACCCTGCTGTAACAATAAAAGAATTGAAACCAGAAGAAGCTTATAAATACCTAGGTGTAAATGAGAGCGAAAACATTCACCATAAAAAAATGAAAGAAATAGTGCGTAAAGAGTACTATAGAAGGCTACGAATGATATTAAAAACTGAATTAAATACACAGAACAGAGTTATGGCCATTAATAGCCTTGCAATCCCAGTTGTCCAATATAGCTTCAACATCTTAATCTGGACTCTAAACGACATCAGACGAATGGATGCTAAAACAAGAAAGCTTCTTTCTAAGCATAAGATGCATCATCCAAAGGCTGATGTAGACCATCTATACATGCCCCGTAAAGAAGGTGGAAGGGGTCTTATTCAGCTGGAATTGTCATACAAGACAACAACTATTGGCTTACTAACATACATAGAAACAACAAAGGATTGGATGATACAATTAGTAAGGCAACATGAAGAAAGAAAGAAAAATATTCAATAATAAAAGAAGGCAGTAAATACAAACAAGATTTACAGTTAGTAGATTCTGTAGAAAAGCAAATCAGAAGCCAAGAACCAACTATTGCGGCAAAAAATATGAAAATGAAAGCCAAAGATAAAGCTCTTGAAAAGATGAAACAGCGCTGGCAAGACAAACCTCTGCATGGCCAATATCCAGTACGTGCCAATAAATCCAATGTTGACAAAGTTAATATTCATCGATGGTTACGTGCATCTGGATTAAAGTCTGAAACTGAAGGATTTATACTTGCAGCACAAGACCAAAGTCTTTTCACGAGAAACTTTCAGGCAAATATTATGCATAATAATATGGATCCAAAATGCAGGTTTTGTGATAAACACCAAGAAACAATAGACCACCTAATCTCAGGCTGTTCTGTGCTTGCCCCAAACGAATATAAAAATCGCCACGATAGAGTTGGGCAATATTTACATTGGACAATGTGCAAACATTATGGAAAAGCTGTAAACAAACACTGGTATGAACATCATCCAGCACCGGTTACAGAAATAGAAGATGTAACCATTTTATGGGATTACACCATCTACACAGACAGAAAAATTGAAGCAAACAGGCCAGACATTATTGTTAAAAACCAGAAGGAGAAAACTTGTCTATTAATTGATATGGCTTGTCCAGCGGATTGTAACATAGCAATCAAGGAATTTGAAAAACTGTCAAAATATAAAGACCTGGAAATTGAAATAGAAAAAGTGTGGAAATTGAAAACAAGAGTTGTGCCAGTGATAGTAGGTGCACTTGGAATGATAAAAAATGGAACAAAACAACACATTGAAAGAATCCCTGGAAACCCCAGCTTAAGAGACATACAAAAAATTGTCTTATTAAGTACAGCCCACACACTAAGGAAAACTTTATCTATGTAATGCTGAGGATGATAGGGAAGATAGAAAAACATGAAATGTAGCCATAACCACACGCCACTACCTGCCTTAGGTCTCCCCGCAGACTTGGTTGGTAGTGAGACCAAAGCAGAAATCGAAATATGATGAAAAATGACATAATAATAATAATAATAATAATAATAATAATAATAATATTATATTATTACATTTATATAATATACTGTTTCTTTTGTGATAATCTTTCTGGTTCAGTCATTTCTTATTAATTTCACAATTAATTTTTCTTTAAGACACTTCCTGGTTAGGAACTATTGCTGTGTCAATTCTTTGGTGTAATATGTACAAATTACATTTTCTGTAAATGTTTACGTGTGAATCTAAAGGCAGATTTCACACGAGATTTTGATCTAATTTTCATATGTAAGGTTACAGGAGTGGACTTTTTTCTTTGGTGCGGATAAGTCACAAGTAGCACGAGAAGGACCGTCACTGTATACAGTGATGAAGCGTCAGTCAAGTTAAGTTTGTTTACATTAGCTAAACCTAGGGGTTGTTTAACCAGATTTCAGACAGCGGCTAAATATGCTTTCACAGCATCTTACAAGTCCATGTAGCCGTTTTCCAAAGGGAAACAGCAACATTCAGGAAATGTATTCTGTTTTTTTCCTAAACAGAGAAATAATCTTAGGACAACCTTATTTTCGTTTGTGAAATATGTCATAGCCTGTTAAATAGTAAAAAATCCAGCAATTTTGAATCTGTTTAAAACATGCCTTCTCCAGACACAGACATCTCAATATTAAATGTAAATCCCTTTTTTGTCTCTAGTTACACTCTTGCCACCTTGTTGCTATATGTGATCTGTCATCCTCAACGAGGGATCTATATATATATATATATATATATATATATATATATATATATATATGTAGTTTTCTAAACATATGCTGTTAAATATAAGAGACAGTTATATTATATTTATATTATATTTAATCATGAGCCGTTCTAAACGTCGTATTTTTGCTTTAATTTCAGTTGAAAATAAAGACAAAAATTCTCCAACATTTGGATAATTATTTATTGATTTTCTTCTAAGCTTTCGGCTCCCATGAGCTATCTTCAGAGAGGTTGTTAAGGCTGAGAAATTATAACATCCACCATCACCGACGATTTTATTTTGTGTTATCAAAGATAATAATAAACGCAGTTCTTAAATTTGCGATGCGATTTTATGACGTCACACCGCGTGATAGCGTGAAATGCCAACAAAACCATCTAGTCAAATGCAATATAATATGTTATGTCCGGAATATATAGTTTTGGGTATGTTTTTTTCTGGAGAAAACATGTTTGTCACATCTTATTCTTTCAGCCATTCCATTCCGTTAATGAACTGTGACGTTAATATATAACAGATATAATAATGTACATAATGTTGTATACGTAAATGAGATTATATTTTTCCTAGCACTCTCCTATTGTACATAAAATATCAAACCTCGTTAAAATTGTATTTTGGTTTTGTTTAAATAAATTAATCTGAAGGATGGACGTACAAATGTCTCGACAAATGACGTCGGCATATATACAGTTTATTTTGCTATGATAAAACATCTGTTATATAAAATGAATGGCAATGGGATTATAGTTATTTATCGGTTAAGCCCTTGACCTTTACTATATGAGATAATGACTTACTTCTTTGTTATTGCAACATAGAGCCAGTCAATGTTACTTTGACGAAAAAATTAGTATTATTATTTCGTTTCGTGTGAGATTTCTATAGAATTTTTTACTATTTTCCTTCAATCAGAATTTATTCAGACTGTAAAATAACCTGTGACAATAGAGATAATTATATGAAAAATATCTTAGAGCAGTAAAGCAGAAAATATATGACCAAAATTAATTTAATATGACATTCTAGAAAAAGTATTGTGAAAGTTGCATTCATAATCATCACTGACGCTATCGACTGTTTATGTGTGAAACACTGAACAGGCGAAAGAATGAAAGAATTAAAGATGGCGGAAAAGACCGAATTATACAACTATATTGAGAGAGGAAAATTGTAAAAGAAAGTGAAAAAGTAAGAAGGGGAGATAAGTTCTTAAAAAAAGAGATTTTATTTTATAGAAAAGAATTTAAATAACACTTTCGTATACCTATATATATTTATTCAAACATATTTGGTTGAATAATATCGACAGGTTATGTCTATCCGAGTTTTTATTAACTTCATAAGATTTCCGACTTATTAGTTTTATATAATCGGTACATTTTTCAAGTGCTTACGAATGGTGCTACATTTATTTTCAAGGATTGTATTTTCTGTGTGTGTATGTAACTATTTTTGGTGAATTTTGCCTTTCTAACGTTTGCTGGACCAATTTCAAGTCACTTAATGTGACGACTTTTAAACTGTCAAACTGAAATGTTTGGGTATTTTAATTTTTTTATAAGATTCATTATGGAGAAAAAATACCAAATATAATGCTGGTTGATTCACTTGTGCTACAATAGCTTTCATAATTTTGAGTCTTTCTTTACCTTGAGTCTCATATAATATTTTAGGGAAATCTATTAAAATTTCTCTTATGTAATAATATTGTCTTTTTTTGTTATATTTTGATCTATATATGCTCAAACCGGATTAAGTTTCTACGAGTAAGTATGCTGCATTTGTTATTAAAGTAAGAATTTGATGTTGCATGTTGATTTTTATTGTTCAAGATACAATGTCCTAAAATATATAAGAATTCATTAACAGAATTATTTTTTTTTTACATAGGGTAGATTTTTGAGTTGATTAATTATTTCTAAGAATTAGATTAGATCTTTTGAAACTTTTATAATAAAATTTAATTCTAAAGTATTCGTTAGGTTCAATAATTTTAAATACCGGAGGATTGTAATTTTAATAGCCCGTTGGTTTTGTTTATAATTAGCATGAATCTGGTTACACAAATAATAATACAGTATATATTTTTTCATATCAAATTAGTTGATTATATTTTTCTCAATTTCTTTAGTTCTAATCATATTTCTACATCAAAAACATATTTTTGTAAATTATTGATAAGTGATTGTTTGATGTGGTTTCATTCTATATAGGACAATGTATCAAAAAGGGAGATCATTTTAGCACAATAAATCATATTTTTATAACACCTAATTTATGTCTCTGTAGAGATATGCTTTGATAATTAAAAAGCAATGAGTTTTTACTAGTAGGCTTTTATAAATTGAAGCGATAAATTCACCGTTATTTGTATCTGCTACAACATCCAAGGAATGTATTCTATTTTTATAGTTGAGTTTATAAGTAGATTGTAGAATTGAGTTACTTTCAAATTTGTTTTAATTTTAAATTTTTTGAATTGGGGTTTTTATTCATCTATATATTCCTTTAATATGAAAAGGCCATCATTATGTTTGGCTTATATTGAGGGTTTCTGAAAATATTACAGACCTTATTTTCTAAATGAAAGTAGGGCTAAGAGAGGGGCTCATCGCTATGCAGTCAGTCTGTGCCAGAGTGATGGTAAAATTGTATATGTGGTGCCAGACAGTAAGAGTTTACATAAAATGTTTAGTCTAACATTATGAGGGTAAGCTTAGGGTGATTATATGAATTTTGTATTATCAATTCAATACTTGCTTTAATAACGAAATAATTAAAAAGACATTCAAAATCTAATGATCCTAAGATGCAGATTTTAAGCTAAGGAAGAGAGTTTGGAGAACATGATACTGATTGGCTAGATAGAAGGAATAAGAGACAGAGGAAAGCAGCGGACTGCGGAGGCGACCATCTGCCAGTCGTATACAAACTAAGGATAAATCTAAGGAGATTATGAAACCTAACACAGCCCTAAGACTAGAGTACAATAGACTCATGAATGACCAGAAAACGTATACGGAGAGCGTGAAAACGATATACGAAGACACATTGGAAATGGAAGCTTAAAATGGGAGGCACTCAGAGCGGCTCTAGCAACATCGGTGAACGACATCTTTTCAAAGGAAAAAGTACACCGGAAAAAAAAAAAAAAAAAAAAAAACAGGTGGATCACCGAAGAGATTCTTGATCTGATGCAAAAAGACAGAAAACAACTCCAAGATATGGAACGGAATACAAGAGACTACACAAGAAAATACGGAGTAAATGTAGACAGGCTAAAGAAAGATGATAAATGCGCCAAACTAGACAGATTGATCACAACACCGGAGACATGCATAAAAAATAAAGGAAAATACAGGGAAAAGATCATGATCAGCAGCAGGATGTATAGAAGCAAAGGATGGCGCACTAATATTAGAAAAAGAAAAAATAATTTAGAGATTAGAGTAATATATCGGAGATCTCTTCCACGACAAGAGAGAGCAACCAGCAATGTAGAATATTACGGATGGACCGGAAATATTAACAACCGAATTGGAATCAGCAATAGCCAAATCAAAGAGAGACAAGAAGCGGGATCAGACGAGATTCTAATAAAGATGTTGATGTCCCTAGAAGGCATTGGCGTGTATAGACTAACAGAAATAATAAACGAAATCTACCACAGTGGCAATATACCGGAGAACCTAAGCAGATCAATCTTCATAACACTACCTAAGGAACCAGGTGAAAAGGAATGTGAGCCCCACTGAACAATCAGTTTAATGAGTCACATAACAAAATTAATCATCCGAATTCTTATGAACAGAGCGCGCATCAGAATCGACCCAGAGATAGAACAAGAACAATGTGGGTTTCTTAAAGATACCGGAATGAGGAATGCGATTTTTATGCTCAGAATGCTACCTGAACGAGCAATACAAATGCAGAAGAACCCTTATTTGTGATTTGACAGGCGTTTGACAAAGTACGACAAAAGGACTTGATAGATATGTTCCACAACCTCGACATTTTTGAAAAAACGTAAGCATAATCAAAAATCTATATTGACAGCAAACCGCTTGTATACGGAGAGGAAGCGAAAACAACAAAATAAATAGGGACATAAGACAAGGATGTGTTTTCTTACCAGAACATTTAAAGCTGTCTTGGCGAAGCATTTATGAGAGGAATAAAACGTGAGAGCAGACACAGAAAGGAAAATCCAGGATCTTCTACCGAAGGTAGCAAAAGAAAGGGAGAAGAAACAACTGAACATAAACTTAAAGTAAAACGAATTTCTGGTCATCAGCAAAAAGAGGAGACCAATATGCCAGCTGCAAGTTGGAGAAACTAAAATAAAACAAGTAAAAAATTCAAATACCTGAGAAGTATTTGGACAGAGAATGGAAAGTGCGGCATGGAGATCCAAAGACGCATTGTCATGGCCAAAGACGCATTTAAGAAGCTAACTAGTACTAAAAGACAGGAACATCTCATTAGAAACAAAAAAAAATAGTGCTGGATTGCTATGTGATATCTGTCCTTCTGTATGGAAGTGAATGCTGGACGATCTCATCAAGGATGAAGGAGAGGCTTGAGGCGGTAGAAATGTGGTTTTACAGAAGGATTATGAGAATACCAAGGAGAGAGCACGTATGCAATAATGAGGTGTTAGAAATAAAGCAAACGAGAAGAGAATTTATACTAAATATCAGGAAGAGACAAATGAAGTTCCTGGGACACATAATGAGGAAGGAGAGACTGGAGAACTTAATACTCACAGGTCAGAAATGCAATAAATGGGGAGACAGGAGAAAGCATAGCGAGATCTACTTGATTGGTCTGAGCAAATGGAGTGCAGAGCAAGGCTTAGAAGAGATACCAAGAGAAAAAAATACTGAGAGCGAAAAGAGACAGAGCCAAGTGGAAGACAATTATTGACTACGCCATGAAAAGTCACGGCACATGAAAAAAATATATACGACAAAAAGAATTTGAGAGATTATGGAATGTAGACATGACTCTGATGTATGGATTGTCACATTTCTATATAAACACCAGGGATGATACCCAACCACAATTTTATTAAGTTTTATTGATTCTGCCCCTCCTATTAATTGTAATTGGTTTGTTTGTTTGTGTCTTATAAGGGTTAGTAGCATTTTCTTTAATTTCTTAAATCTGTTTGTAATATTTATGGCACCTCGACGTTGTGTAATGCTTAGTAAGCATGTCTTGTTAGAACCTATGACAACTGAGTCGTGAGTTTAATCCTCACTAGGTATCTCATAATTTTGGCCTTGTACGACATCTAAGCAGCGATTAGAAAATCATTTGTCTGTATTACTTAGAATGAACTCAAGTTATCTGTTATAGTCAATCGTTATTTAAAATAACAAACATATCAGTCAGTCAGTTAAGTGCCATACTTGGGCGATCATGTCTCGAAAGAAGATTATCTCGCAGTAGGTTGCCATTGCATTTTGCGGTAGACGGGTTGCCAGCCAAAGCTATAGAACCCAATCTGTCCTGTTATTTAACCCATAACTGGGAGGAAGAAACGGATTAATACCTTTCCCAAGGGTATTTGCGCGTAAGTGAATAAAATCAATTCAACTGGAATTGAACTCGGTTCCCCGATTTCTCGTTCCGAGCCGATATCCACTGTACCACAACGAACTTATCACTCTTCCTAATTATAATATTTTTGTTTTTTTTCTTCTTTTCTTTAATGTTTTGTTTAGAAGTTGGTTACTTCGTGTATGATTATTCAGAGTTAAATTTTCTGCTTTCAATATGTTTTTTTATTTCATTATGAAATATGAAATATGGCGGTTTGATCCGAGGTTAGGTAAATCCTTTTGCTTTTTACGGAGATGATAAGCGGAATAATTAATAAAGTTGTCAGTAGAATTATTAGGAATATAAATTTTACTTTTACATAAATTATTCAGTTTAATATTGTTTAGTGTTTGATATGTTTCTTCTGAATTATATAAGAAATATGACTTAGGATTTCTTGGTAGCTTTCATAAGTAGTAGAAAATTTAGATTTGTCATGAATTTTATTTCTATCCACTTACAATTATCTGATCTTATGCTTGAATACTTTAATTTCTCTTTCTATGAGAGAATTACCAAATGTTTTTATGTTAGTTTTCTTATTCGCTGCGGGGTTATATAATTCTAATAAGATGTATTTCGACAGCAATAATTCTTTCAGGCTCATTTGCCTGAATAATATCGACAGGTGGTGTTTACCCAATTTTGATTAACTTTTTAAAATTCCCGAACATACAGTTACATCTAGTCACTTAATTTATTTATTCAGATTTCCCCCCAGAGTACGTTAGAATTTTGTTACATTCATTTGCAAGCATGATGTTTTGTATATGTTTATTTAATCGTTTTGTTTAGTTTCAACTTTATCAAATATATACATACATATATGGATATTTTACTACGTTTTGGTGTCAAAAAGTCTCACACAAGTTTATTGGATCGTTTACTTAACAGGGTCAACGTTAAACTTTAAACTTAATAACTAAAAAAACGAAAGATTTGCGAACATACATTTATATGGACTTCTGTTCTTTTTTTCAAAAGTTCTACAATATAAATAAATGTATTGAACACTTTTTAATACAACTGAGTCCTGGTCTAATTTAATCATGACCAAAAACTAACCAAAATTATATATACATGAAACGAATTGTTTGAAAATTATTTTTTGTCGATACTCGTATTTAAGTAGATATTCTGTTTTTAATTAAACAGCATTTTTATATTTATATCTACCGGCCTGATTATTTTTGTTACCAAAATGTGTGTCATTCAGCAGGATTCGGACCTGCGACCCCTATCTACATAGGAAAGTTACCATTTGATCTGGCAACGTCTTAGACCGCTCGACCACGAATGATCTCCAGTCTAAACGAGGTCTTAATCAAGCCTATATACCACAATTTTCGATTCATCGCAACAACCATATCTGCTCTGAAATGTATCGTATTGTCAACAAATGTAAACATGTTACGGGAATTAACGAATTTTAACGAAACTTAGTTATAAACAACCGACATTTTGAAATGAATTGTTTGAACATTATTTTTTTTTATCGATACTCGGATTTAAGTAGATATTCTGTTTTTAGTTAAACAGTATTATGTATTTATATCAACTGGCCTGATTATTTACGATAAATTTTTATTACGAAAATGTGTGTCATTCGGCAGGATTCGAAAATTTATTGTAAATAATCAAGCCAGTAGATATAAATATATATTACGAAAATAATATTGTTTAATTAAAAACAGAATATCTACATAAATACTAGTATCGATAAAAAATAATGTTCAAACAATTCATTTCAAACTGTCGGTTGTTTACAACCAAGTTTCGTTTATATATATATATATATATATATATACACTGATGAGCTGTGGTGCAGCGGGGCGGGCTTGACTAATATATATATATATATATATATATATTTCCATACTTCCTAAACATATACTGTTAAATATAAGAGACAATGAAATTAAAGCCAAAATACGATATTTGGAATAGCTCATGATTAAACATAATATACATTCATTGTCTGCTATATTTAAGAGTATATGTTTAAAAACATTATCTTGTGCCTCGATAAACTAAATTCACACACACTCACACACACACACACACACACACATACACACATATATATATATGTGTGTGTGTGTGAGAGAGAGTGTATATATATATATATACACTAAATTCATACATATATATATATATATATATGTGTGTGTGTGTGTGAATGTTTATATATATATATATGTATGTATATATAAACATATATATATATATATATATATTTCCATATTTCCTAAACATATACTGTTAAATATAAGAGAGAATGAAATTAGCCAAAATAAGATATTTGGAATGGCTCATGATTAAACATAATATACATTCATTGTCTTTTATATTTAACACTATGTGTTTAAAAAATTATCTGGTGCTTCGATACACTAAATTCACACGCACACACATACATACACATACATACATATATATATATGTGTGTGTGTGTGTGTGTGTGTGTGTGTGTGTGTGTGATAGAGAGAGTATATATATATATATATATATTTATATATACACTAAATTCATATATATGTGTGTGTGTGTGTGAGAGTATATATATATATATATATATATATATATATATATATATATATATATACAGTGTATATAAACAAACCTTTGTAAAATTTGGGAGCGTGTTCCAGGAGCAAAAGAAGAACATAAGTTCATATAAATATATGATTGCTAATCTTTAGATTTTTTAGTTATTAAGTTTAAAGTTTAACGCTGACCCTGTTAAGTATACTATCCAAGGAACAACCCAAAAATTCGTTTATAATGTTTGTGGGAGCCATTTGAAACCAAAGAAAAGCATGTATATATATGTATATATTTGAAAAAGTAAAATATTCGTATATCTATGTATATATTTGATAAAGTTGAAACTAAACTTTTGAATAGTTTTCATTTAGAGATGAGTTATTCCCGCAAAACTAGTTTCTAGCTTGTACGTATCTTTAGGCGATTTATAATAACTGATGGTCTAACGTTTTTCAAACGTACAAACATTGATTTTTACAAATATTTTGATGATATGGTCCAGCGTTCACTTCCATACCGAATAACAGACATCGCATAGCAATCCAGTACACTTTTCTTTGTTTCTAGCGAATTTTTTCTGTCTTTTAATATTTTACTCAGCTTCTGGAATGCGTCTTTCACCATGCCAATTCGCCTTCGGATCTTAGTGTCGCACTTCACATCTTCTGTTAGAAGACTCCCCATGAATGTAAATTTTTGTACCTGTTTGAGTTTAGCCTCCCCAACCTGTATTTGGCATTTTGGGCTGCTCTTTTCTTTGATGAGTATGCATTTAGATTTCACGCAGGTTATTTGCGGTCCTTCCTGGTTACCTTTTTTAGCTACTTTCCGTAGAAGGCCTTGTAGCTTCCTTTCTGTGTCTGCTATCAGCACTGTATCATCTGCGTATCTTATGCTACTCAGATTAAGGTCTTCGATGGCGAATCGTGGCATAACTCCTAGAGTACTCAGAATAGTTTCGCTGTTCAAGTTGAATGAACCTGGTGCAAAACACATCTTTGTCATAAGTCTCTTTCGCCTGCTAACGGACAGGAAACGAATTCTGCTGAATTAGTTTCCTGTCCGTTAGCAGGCGATTTACTGCGAGTAGAGATTCTAGTTTACTCTGATATATTTCCGAAATATGTCGATGTTACTGAGTATTTCTATCCTTCACATAATCGATAAAACACAGGTCAGTCAGTTAAGTGCCATACGTGAAACACGCTTGTATCGAAAGAGACATGACTGACTGGGCAGAAGATTATCCCGCAGTAGGTTGTCATTGCATTCTGCGGTAGACTGGTTGCCAGCCAAGACTATAGAACCCAATCTGTTCTGTTATTTAACCCATAACTGGAAGGAAGAGGCGGATTAATACATTTCCCAAGGGTATTTGCGCGTAAGTGAATACAATGGATTCAACTGGAATTCGAACTCAGCTCTCCGATTTCTTGTTCCGAGCCGATATCCACTGGACCACCACGCACATCCACAGGTACACGTCCTTTTTCATTTGTTTTGCCCTTTCTGATAGCATCCTAATCATAAATATCGCGTTCCATATTCCAGTGTCTTTCACGAACCCGTGCTGTTCTTGTTCTATCCTTGGCTTGATTCTGCTTCATGCTCTATTCAACATGATTCTGATGATTAGTTCTGTTATGTGGTCCATCAAACTGGTTGTTCGGAGGACTTGTTTGCAACTGGCTTCTTAGCCATTGCTGTGAAAATTGACCTGTTTAGGTCGTCCGGTTTTGCACACCACTGTTATAAATTTAATTTATTACTTCTGTAATTTTCTCTACGACGAAATCGAAGACTGTCAGCATTTCTATTCCAATCTTGTCTGGTCCTAGCTGCTTTGCTTCTATTCAGTTTAGCCATTGCAGATGCCACTTCAGACTTAGTATTTCCGGTCTGTCCTCATCTTTGTGCATCTTCAGTTGCTCTCTCTTGTCGTGGAAAATATCTTTTATATATTATCCTCATCGCTGGAGTATTTCCTCTTTCTTCAGTATGATTGTTTCATCCTTGGATTTTATATTGTGTTAAACTCATCTTTAACAAAGAATAAAAAATACTTGAAAATAAGAAATAAAAATATATACTAAACTGATAAGACACGCAAAAATTTTATTTTTTGTTGCTGTGTAGAATAATTAAGTTGCAAGGGTTGGCAAGTTTTGAAATTAATGGGATAAAAAATGTGGAAGTGTATGTTAATAGAAATCAGAGAGGACACACACTGATACGCACGCACACACTGACACTCATGTTCGGTCTTATTTATATAAATATACGTTTTCTTCCAATAATATTCTCAGCTAGACAACGGATTTAACTTTCTCGACATCTGTATAAATCCGGCTTGAATGACTATTAAGTTGCGCAAAGAATTACTTGCCTTGACAGAGATTGTGGTGATCGAGTGCTGCCCATACATCAAGGTTATGCTCCTGGACTTTAGATGAAGTGTTTACAGAAGCGTTAAGACAATATAGTAACGGCATTACTATAAGAGTTAATGCAATCTGGCGGAGCAACCCGTCTAGCCCCTGTAATTTAAGACATATACATCTTCGTATTCCCTTTTTTAAAGATACTCTCAAACCAGTAGGTGTTGAATTCAGCGTTTCCTTTTGTTTTCCTTAGACCAATGTAAGAGATCCCTTAATTCATAACTGTAGAAAAATGAGTATATATGCAAAGTTAACAAATCTAAACGAAGTTCTAGGATGATTCAATTTTCTCAACACCAGATAATAACTACTGCTTCGTGTTATTTTATGAAAAAGCAGTCACATATTTATCCTTAACCGTATAATTCTATTGAATTATAACGAAATTCCATTTAGATGTCTGGTCAACTTTCAAAATTTCTTAACATCTTTAAAAAATTACATGAGATTTGTCGACTCATTTCAGAGTTGTCATCCCCAAAACACCTGTCTTCTTTCTCCGTTCTTAATTAAGCAAGATAAGTTATCTTGAAACTTGCGAACTGTGAAAATAAACTCGCATAACAACATTTGATACATCTGAATTGATTTTGTTTTTTATCGAATTATTTTAATACAGTAGATTTTCAATCCTAAATTTAAATAACACTGGGAATAAATTTAAAAGTTTTATCTATTAAATTAGATTTGACAGTTAATTGTATATTATTTGGCTGTGCTGAGCATGAACTTTTACTCAGTTTTGCTCTATCTGTGCCTGATTTTCTCCAACACCCGTCCTCTTTATTTATATTCATAGAATGTATTTTTTGCTCAGTACTTGTTAAGTATTTTTGCAGTTACACTTTAGGCAACTTTTTTTTAGGTACGAATTTGCATAGATACTAGTTTAGCAAATAGGTCCGGCCATTTTAGAGTGAAACCGATAAAATGTAATCGCAATTTCTACTCCAACAGCTTTTTTTCTCGCATTCCTCCTCTGTGGAATTCCGTTCCACATACTTGCTTCCCTGACAGCTACAATCTCCAGGAGTTTAAATGTAAGTTCAATAGACACCTACTAACACACTAACTCGCATCCAGTCTCTCAAACACTTTTCCCATCTACCCCACCCTCATCCTCGTATCCTTACCCGTATATCACCCTCCTTCTGACATTTCCTATATATAATCACTCTTTCTCATCACTTCCCTCTCTGTAACCCCCTGCGCAATAGTGGCAGTGGAATGCCTTTCTGGAGTGGAATGATTAAAAAAAATTACCAAGAATCAAGTATCAAGTATCAGTCAAGAAAATACGTAAGTTTAGCTCAAGTGAACATTGTAGCGTTGCATCCCAAACCAGACGCTCAGTTGCAGCCTTTTCATTCAAAGGCTTGTGGCTTACAAAACAAAATAAAACCATGATACGTAATTGTAGCAACAGGGAAATTTTATTCAGGTTACAATCTTCTGCTGTCGACGGGCGAGGCAGACATGAAGTGCAGGTTAGATACGAACAATCAAACATACATCTCTTACTATTCATTGCTCGATGAGGACGTTTCTCATCTCTTCCTGTTTCTTCTCTGTATTTACCACCTTCACACACTGGCAGATGTCAATTAAAGTTGGAATTCTGAGCACTAAAGCTTAGCCAAAAATATCCCGTAGAGCCTGCTTAAGGCCGGTTCGAGCATTTGTCTGTTCACCCCAGTTGAGATTTCATCTTTCGGCGGAGCCTCGTCTGAGTCTCTCTCCGCTCGGACCACTCTGTCTGTCTTTTCGGCCTTAGCTGCCACATTTTATATATATATATATATATATATATATATATATATATATATGCTTTTACAACAACACGTAAAGTAACTCGAAATATTTCGCAATTACAATTTCACTTTGTGATGTAAACCTCAAAATACTTCAGCATTGAACTCTTTTTACTGTTGGCTTAATATAACGTCACACCGTCACTCCTTCGATATTTTTATTGTACTTATTTACCCGTCAGCAAATCGATAAAATATTTCCAGGCTGTTTTTAAATTTGCATTAATGCTGTGAATTTAACTTCTGGTCTGAGAAAGCTTGTTTTGTCAAGTTATTCAAATATCTATTTAAGAATTTGCGAAAACATGGCACATATCTGACAAAACAATGGATTTTCCCAGAAAGTTTCTTTTGGTCTATAAAGTTAATATTGTATTTCAGCAAAAGTTTTAGAATTGCTTATAGCGCAAGACTTTTATAAATTTCCTCTCACTGAAAGGAATGCCTATACATAACAATGTCTGGGGCGCTTTTATAAAGTGGACATGAAATTTACGTATTAGGAAAAGGCGGGAATTTAAATAAAGATATTTTGAACGAGGTATTCTGAAAAGATGAACATCTAAATTAGGCTTCAAAAATAATTTTAGTGCATTAATTTACAAGAAATATTTCAGTTTTTATACATAACTATCAGTATAACCCGGCGTTGCTCGGGTGTAATGAAAGCTTTAAAACTAATCCAAAAAACATCAAAGCAATAGTTGTTTCTAGTTAAAGCGAAATCGTAGACTGAAAGAAAAATGAATGGATGTAAGTCAAATTTTGATTTCCTAGTATCGATATCAAATAAGTTTTTTTCGTCGTAAACATGGCTGAGACTAAGAACTACAATACTTAGAGCCAAACCGAAACCAAAAACTAAAATAAAAGGGCTGAAAAAATACACACATACAGCAGATAAACAGACACACACACAAACATCTTACCTTTTATATATATATATTATCTATTTTCTCCACTATTGTAAGAACTGCAACTTTGAAACTTCTGAATATCGTTTATGATGTTTTTGTCTATGAGTGTATCAAATTTGATTAAAATTGGACCAAAATTTAGCCAATCTCTCTTCTGTTTTGCCAACAAGCTCATTAGATAGGTTATTTGCTGCCTTTCTCTATTCGTTTTGCCCTCAATATGTCCCGTGAATGTCAGATTTTGTAAGACCTCTTTCAGATCGGAGAAAATCGCTTGTGTTGTTACCTGAGACAAGATGCTCTACGCCAGATTCAACTTACCAAGATACGCTATGCATCGATAAATACCTACACGAATTTCAACACAGATATGTAGAGGGAACTGGATAAATGCTCAGCTACGCAAATACCCGATTCTGAGATTGATGATCGTAATGATTGTGATGATGATGATGATGATGATGATGATGATGATGATGATGATGATTAACATTTTTAAGAGTGTCACTTTTATTATTCAGACCAAATTATTGAAACATGAATTTCTGGAGTGAATACATGCAAAATTATATAGGACACAGAATCATACCCGTTTTCCACAATATCCTACACAGCAGTATAAAAAATTATATAGTATTATATTTCATATTGTTTTATCATTTCTATTGTTATATAATTTCTATTGTTTTAAATTTATTATTTTTAATCCAGATCTTTATTTCTTTCTCGAGGATTTCTGTTGCATAATTACCTGAAAATACTGGCGATCATTACATTATTTTTGCCTGGAAAATTTTTTCACAAAACTTTAAAAATACGAAAATGTATTGTCTTACGTGAATATAGTCTTTAACTTGAAGTTCCATGGTTTTGAAGTTTACTACAAAAAATTTATTGTCCAAAAACTTGGAAAAAAATGAAATAATTTTATTAGACACATAACTCTACAGTCTAAAATGTCTCACAAGACATTACTCAATGCGAGGTGTAATTTTCTCAGGCTTGTTGTTCAAATATTATCATTCTTCGTCTATGTCATAGCGCCCTTCGTGGCGTGAGAGGTAATGACTCTCCACAGCTTTTTCTTCTTTTTACGTCTGTCTTCTCGCAATCCCCGGTAAATCCTGTTCAGTCATTTTTTTTATAATCCTTTCACCTCCAAGCAAGTCAATATTGCCAAAAATGCGCAGGGGTTTACATAAGAGGAGAGTGAAGAGTAAGTTTAAAAAGTCACAAGGGGTGTTAGAAAATAAGTTAAGGATAGGTTGGAACACTGGTGTGAAGTGAGAGGCATAACAATAGATTGTAAAAGAAGAAGAACAGAATAGAATAGGTGTCGGGAAAAGGATGACAGTCAAAGTGATAAGAGATGGCAACTGACGTTGCATTTAAACTCTTGGAGTTTATTTACATAAGTTTGATAAACAAATTATTCGCTAATTTTCTTTATCTATTTGTTTTGAATATATCCTGTGAATGTCAAATTCTTCAAGCCTCCATTTCTTATTTTATACACTAAGAATTTGTACAGTCTTATTCATATTTTAAGTAGAAGTGTCCTTTTTGTTTCCATTTTCTTTAAATTACTGTATTTAGTCACATGTCAGTTGATGGTATTCTCAGTATCTTACTGTAGAACCACTTTTCTGTAACCTCAATTCTCTTCTTCATTGGAATGTTCAGCATTTTTTACCATATACTGGATTGATATTATATAATAATTTAATAATTTTATATTTGTTCATAACGAGATATACCTGTTTCTTAATACATTGCTTATTTTTGGATAAGTATTTATCGTAACTTTAATAAGCCTTCGAATTTCGGTGTTGCCTTTTCTGTCATCTGTAAATACTTACATATTTAAATTGTTGTACATGCTTGAAGTTACTGTCTTCAAATTCTATGCTGAATCTTGGTTTGTGCCTTTTGATCACCAAATTTTTCAACAGAATTCAAAATTAAAATTCTAAGTATCGGATAAATCTGAGACTCTCTGAACAAATCCTTGTTTTGCATTTAAAGTTATCAGCCCTTTTATTTTGGTTTTTGCTTTGGGTTTGGCTCTAAGTAGGTATAGTTGTAGTTCTTAGTCTCAGCCATGATACCATTTATACAGAGAACTTATTTAGTTTTTTCTTTTGATAATCATTCTTTGTTCATTGAACAGAAAATTTAATTTTTACACTAACTTGGAAAATTTGATTTCGTCTTTTTTTAAAAATTTTCTTGAGCGATTTTGACTCAATTTTGTGTGTGTGTGTGTGTGTGTGTGTGTAATTCTTATTTTTAGTGATAAGAAATTTTATATGTGTCTTGTCAAGTTTTGCTTGTTGTATTCGGAATCCAAAATTACTATTCGCAATTGCTCGCGAGTTTTTTTTAAATTTAGAACGCGTTTGAATTTAGTGCATGTGAGTTTTTTCATGTTGTTTTGTTGTGGAAAAGGCTTGTAATTTTTATGAAATATTCTTATTTCATCATAAGCGTGATATAGTTTGCGTTTTGGCAGAGAGGCATTACTCTGAATTTAATTTAACTACATTGGTGTAAGTGTTAAGAAACATACAATTTCGTGTTATTTGATAGTGTAATGTTACTTCTGTGCATGACTATTCTTTTATTAAGGCCTTGTTTTGCTTCCACGTATATTTTTGTGCACACATCTCATTTAAAGCATAAATTACGTTTTTAGAGTTACAGCTCAGAGTTATGTAGATGTGTTTTCGAAATTGAAGTGGTTTGCTTCTATTATTAAGTTGCAGACATCACATCTTTGTTGTTGTATTTTGTAACCCCTGTGTTGTGCGTTGCACAAATGTTGATGAGATTAGTATTCTTTTTAAATTTTGGGGTTGGCATTTGCTTATAAGACTTTTAGCTGTATTTAAGATTTCGTTTATTTTTTATTTTTGTTGATTAATTCTAGGTGTCTTTTTATCTTTGTAAACAATTCTGGGTTGCTTTGCTTGTGTTTAGAGACGTAAGCAGGAATATTTTTTTTCTTTTTCATGTTTTTTTTTTATTTAGCATCCGGATAAATTCTGATAGTATTTCTTATGCCAGTTTGAAAAAAAAGACTGGTTTATTAGTGGAGTGGGATATCCACTTATTGTAGTGTATTACGTAATTCCTCTATGCGTATGTTAGGAAGGGTTTTGTCAGCTACGATTGTGCAAAGGAACAGGCGTTGAATTTTAGACAACGTTTAGGGTGGTAACTCTTAAAATACACGGGTGTCTCTGGATTTATGGTTAATTTTTGTGATAATGTAATTGATTTTGTTTTCATGAATATGTCTAGAAATGCAAGTTCATTATAGCTATATTCTAAGTTGCAAATTTTGGAATAGATTGTGTATCTTATTTTTCTCGTCAGGTTGATCTTTAAAAGATAAAACAATCATCTAGATATCTTTTCCATGATTTAGCGAATTTTATTTTTAAGACTTCCACATATATGTGTTTTATTTGGTTGCATAGGATTCCTTCTAGATATGCGTGTGTTAGTGTTGCATTAAGTGATGCCATTTTGTCCCCATCCTGGTTTCTGTTGTTTGAATATAATTTTCATTATTAAATTGAAATGAAGTGTAGTCAAAAATTAGTTCTATACTACGTATCATAATTTATTTGTAAACAGTGTAGGAATTATTTCCTTGATGTTTTGCAAACCATAATGTCTAGCATTCACTTCTGTACTGTTCGAGAGACACCACATATCAATACAACACTCTATTCTTTGTCTCTAATAATTCAGTACGCTATTTAGCTTCTGAAATGCGTTTTTGACCATGCCATCGCGTCTTTCGATCTCCATGTCGCACTTTCCATCCTCTGTCAAAATACTTCCCAGGTATTTTAACTTTTTTGAATAGGTTAAATGTCAACATTTAATTGTATGTGAAAGTCAGTTAAGTGCCATACGTGAAACACGCTTGGACGATTATGTCTCGAAAGAGACATGACTGACTGGGCAGAAGATTATCCCGCAGTAGGTTGCCATTGCTTTCTGCGGTAGACTGGTTGCTGACCAAGGCTATAGAACCCAATCTGTCCTGTTATTTAACCCATAACTGGAAGGAATAGGCGGATTAATACCTTTCCCAAGGGTATTTGTGCGTAAGTGAATACAATGGATTCAGCTGGAATTCGAAGTCGGCTCCCCGGCTTCTCGTTCCGAGCCGATATCCACTGTACCACAACGCACATCCTGTATGTAAAAGTAGGTGACCGTATAGCGGAGGTTTTGTTAGTAACAACTACAAGATTATACATGCAGGTGGAGACAAAAATGAAAAGAGAATTGGATTGTTACTAGAGCACGGTATCAAGAAGTACGTTCTCGGAAAACAAAAAACTTCTAAAATAGCAAACCACTTCCGTACAATTCTGTCAGTTACAGCATCTTCACCGGAAACAAAACCTATCTTTTTTGCTGCTTTCGATGCGTCTCTGCCTTTACAGTAATAAAAAGCATCAAGTGTCTTAAATACATCTTATAATATTCTATTTTTATAAGAAGGCACGAATTAATTAATTTTTAATATTCTCCTCGAGAGATAGCTTGCAGTGTGCTCAAGTTAGAAATGAAAGCTTGTTATATATTCATTCTAAGTTTGATACCAAGCAAGCGGGTGCTGCCACTAATGAGCATATCGTTACAGTGAGAGAAAAGACTGGGTACAGAGGGTATTGAAGAAAGGATAAAAGATGATTGGGATTCAAGAAGATAGAATAGGAGAATTCACGTTGCATTTAAATTTTGGAAGATTGTACCTATTAGGAAAGCAAGTAAACGGAATGGAGAAACACTTTCTAGAACTGCTAGAAAAGAAACTGTTGAAGTAGATGTGACTGTTGCATTTAACTAATTTAACAATATCGATCGATAAATATAATGTGCACTTACGTGTTGGAATTTCAACGATTAAAATCGGCATGAACTTTCCGGACAACCCGACAGACTGACTGACAGACAGACAGACAGACAGAGAGTCAGGTGACACAGTAAAAGTTTAATTACTTCATATCAGGGTCATCGCAAGCAGAAGTATATTAAATTTACAAATAAACTTATGAGAGATGAAAATCTGCAGTATGAAAATAAAAAAAAATAAACATTATGAAAAAAACAAAGTTTTTGGGAATATGTTAAGTTTCTCACTAAAAAATCTGTGTAATATTTTTCTTAAGGCATGCTAAGCAGTCTAATGTTATTACGCATTCTGTTACGCCTGCCATCTTAAAGTGGTTATATAATTAGCATTTGGCACAGTAGTGTCTGTTAGAGTTATGAAAACATCACAAAAAGACGACAAATATTCCTGGCAGATATATTCATGGAATACGTGGCTATTGTAACTGCAAGAAGAATGAAAACTAAATAATGTGTTTCTCATTATATAAGGTCAGTTAAAAGGAAGTATATATTATATATTAATCAGTAAGTGAGGAAGGTTATATTATCTTTAATGTCTGGTTTATATATGAACGTAAACACTGATAATAATCAAATAAAAAACACTATGCAAAGTCAAAATTAATGGTAATTATAATAGATGTTCAAATATAGGGAATATTTGATATTTATTAACTAAACAATTAGCATCAGTAAAATTATTAAAATCTTTCTCTTAGAACGGTTTTTCAGGTATATAGTATTTTAGGGCTGCTGATAGCGCAGGAAGAATTTGTCATAGAGAAAATTACAGAAATAATAAATTAAATTTATAATAGTGGTGTAATACCAGATGACCTCAGCAAGTCGATCTTCATAGTACTGCCTAAGAGGTCAGAAGCAAACGAGTGTGTACTCCACAGAACCATCAGTTAAATGAGTCATATAACAAAACTGATAATCCGAAACATGATGAATAAAGCGAGAAGCAGAATCAGGCCAGGGATAGGACAAGAACAGTGCGGTTTTGTCAAAGATGCTGGAACAAGGAACGCCACATTTATAATTAGGAAGCTCTCTGAAAGGCTAATACAAATGAAGAAGGACGTATACCTGTGCTTTATTGATTATGCGAAGGCGTTTGACAAAATACGCCACAAAGTATTGATGGAGATGCTCGGCAGCCTTGACGTATTTTGGAAAGAGATAAGAGTAATCCGCTTGTATACACACAGGTAACGAATACAGCAGATATACAAAGATAGAAATGGGCGCAAGACAAGGATGTGACTTTTCAGCCGATCTGTTCAACTTGTACAGCGAGAATATTTTGAGCACCCTAGAAGTTATGCCTGGATTCGTCATCGGAGGCCACAGTTTAAACAACCTAAGGTATGCGAATGATACACTGCTGATAGCAGACACAGAAAGGAAACTACAAGACCTTCTACAGAATGTAGCTGAAGTGAGTGACAAGAAAGGACTATAAATAAACTGCAAGAAAACCGAATTCATGCTCATCAGTAAAAAGAGCAACCCAATATGCCAAATACAGATCGGGGCTACTGAAATCAAGCAGGTTCAAAAAATTGAATTACCTGGGAAGTGCTATAACAGAAGACGGAATGTGCGACACTGAGATCCGAAGGCGAATTGCAATGGCGAAAGTGCATTCCAGAAGTTGAGTAAAGTATTAAGAAACAGGACAATTTCGCTAGAAATAAAGAAGAGAGTACTGGCTTGCTATGTGATGTCAGTTCTTCAATATGGCACTGAATGCTTCAAAATATCAAAGATGAAGGAAAAACTTGAAACAACTGAAATGTGGCTCTACAGAAGGATGCTGCGAATATCATGGATCCAGGATGTGAGCAATGATCATGTTTTGGAAATGATGGAAAGAAAACGAAATTAATATTGAGCATCAGGAAGAGACAACTAAAGTTCCTGGGACATGCAATGAGGAAAGATGGCTTGGAGAACCTGATACTAACAGGCCAGATAGAGAGAAAAAAAAAGACAGTTGAAAGCAGCGGATAACAGATTTGCAAAGAACCTAATCAGGTGTTGCATGGTGTAACAGGAGAAGGCGTGCTAACAGCCACCAGAGATAGGGAGACGTGGAAAGCCATGATCGCCTACGTCCTGAAAGAACAGGGCACATAGAAGAAGAAGAAGAAGAAGAAGAAGAAGAAGAAGAAGAAGAAGAAGAAGTATTTTCAAGTTCACTGTTACTGGAATTTATAGTACTAATAGTATTCTTCCCAATGCTTTGTTATATTAGTGTATGTATCTTTATTATAGAACTATTTTCTCTTCAAGTTAACGGTACTCTCTATTCTAGTTTTTGCTGTGGTTGCAAGTCTTCAGGTGATGACTTAGGTGAAGATCTCTGGCATTTAAAGTGATATTGTAAAATCCCCTGCAGGCACATTCAGTTGAACTTAATGCAAATACCGCCCTACTGATTTAAAACGTTGTTCGCAAGGAAATTTAAACTGTATTTTACTGAGTATAGAACATTTATCATTGAATAGTATCATTTCTCCAAACTCACTAAGAATGCGTTTCGAAAAAGAACGTGATTATTTACGCTGTTTGGACTGTTGTTCACATCTTTGTTTCCATGTTCAGAGCGCTTTCGGTCATTGTACGCTCTGGCTTTTTTCAGGTGCTATGAATTTTGAACTGAATCCTTCATTTTGATCATTGGTGTAAATAAAGAGTTTGGTTCAAAAGACTTCGCACCTGAAGTGGGTAGGAGCATACAACGACCGTAAAGTCGTAACCATGGCAATAAAGATGAGAACAACAGACCAAACAGTGTAAATAATGTAAATACTACCTTATTTCAGAGGTATAGAAAATAGAGAACGTAATATTTGCTAATTTTCTTGTATCATTGAATGACCGAAAATATTTTAGTAAATAATCAGAATCAGATAGACCAATAAATACTTAGACTGAAATGCTTTAGCTATATACAGTATAATATTCGATTTGTGTGATTAATATTTCTGCAGATGAAGGGGGGTTATGCTAAGATATGACTTTGTTAAAAAAGGCCTTTTTTCCTAAATTAGGCTGACAAAATATTGATATACATACATTCGTTTCCTTTCTGTATCTTCCATCAGAAAAATATGAGTATCCTATAATGTTAATCTTCTGTCCATAAGAATAACTATGAGAGCAGCATCGACTTGAAGGCACATTGAAAAATCACTGCGATTTCTAATCTTCAGCATGGCTATCCCGTTCCTATATATATATATATATATATATATATATATATATATGAACTTATTTATAATTGGAAATTTGTCTGTGTATGTATCTGTGTGTGTGTGTGTGTCTGTGTTTATGTGTGTCCGTTACATATAGACTTCGAAACGGCTGAACCGATTTTCTTGAAAATTTACACAGTTGTACCATAAGCGTTTGCGAGTGTTCTTAGATGGGTTTTGTGTTGAGGTGCCTCCGAAAAATATCGTAAATCGATAATCGAAACAATCGGGTTATAGAAGGAGTGGTCCGATTTTAATTAAATTGGATACACTCATAGACAAAGACATACGAAACGATAGTCAGAAGTTTCAAGGCTGCAGTTCTTACAATAGTGCAAAAAATCGATAATATATATATATATATATATATATAAAAGGCAAGGTGCTTCTGTGTGTGTTTGATTATCTGCCTGTATGTCTATAATTTTTTCAGCCTTTCTATTTTAGTTTTTGCTTCGGGTTTGGCTCTAAGTAGGTATAATTGTAATTCTTAGTCTCAGCCATGATACCATTTACTCAGAGGACTTATTTAGCTTTCAAAATTCAGTTTACGACGCAAACAACTTATTTGATATCGATACCAGGAAATCAAAATTTAAAATGTATAAATTTAAAGATTTAAATATTCTATTACTACATGTAGGTAAAAAATTAAAATTATAAACGCTAAAAAAATAATTAAAATTAAAAAATTAAAATTAAAAATTAGAAAAGCAAAATTTAGAACTGACATTAAAAATTAAGCAATGCAGCAAGCTAAAATTAAAGGGACTCAATTCATATTTGTTAAAAATACTTACGGGGAAAAGAAAGAAATGGAGAAAATAAGGAAGAAATAGAGAAAGAAAGAGACAATCGTATAGAGGAATCTATGTCAATCTGGGTTCAAGAATTTAAGTATTTTTTCTTTGAGGGCATGTGGTCATTATATTACTTTTTGTTAAGTAAATTAAGATTATTGGTATGGTTTACGATGACAAGTTTTTTCTAAAAGGCATGACAAGTAAACTTGTCATCATAAACTATATCAATAATGTTAATTTACTTATTAAAAAAGTGACATAATTTTGTTAGAAACTTCAGTGAGTAAAACACTACTTTTAACCGAATTAAGTATTCATTTTTGAAATTTGGCCTCAATACATATTGTAAAGTCATATTTGTCTATTGGGACTAACCGAAAAAATTTGGAAGTATCTTTAAGGACAGACATCATCTTGTTAACATGATCTTGGTAATCAAGAATGATGACAGCCGCATCTTTATCCGGTTTCGTAATAATCAAAGATTTATTAGGCCGAAGTAAATGAAACAGGATTACCTGCGTAAGAATTTACAATATCATTGAGTTTAACCTTCAGGTTACTGAATTAGTTGACTGAATCATGTTGAAGTGTGGCCAACTGGGCGAAGAGAACTTCAAACTCTGAATAAATCTCCTCTCGTTTAATATGCGAGTGGGGACGCAAAAATCCAATCGATATCTCTGCCATGGACAATTGAAATAAGGATAGGTTCAGGACGTCTCGTAAAAGCCATGACTAACTGGGCAGAAGATTTTCCCGCAGTAGATTGCCATTGCTTTCAACGGTATGCTGGTTGCCAGCCAAGACTAGAGAACCTAATCTAACGCATAACTGGGGTGGGGGAGGATACAGATTAATACCTTTCCCAATAGTATTTCTGCGTAATGCAAAAAAAAGATCAAGATACAAAATGATTTTATTTTAACCAAGATGTATTGCAGATTAAGAATGTGTAGGTGGAAGTAATAAAGATGAGTCTAATACAAATAATGATAAAGGCACTTAGTAGGCGGCACTCTCACCAGTAGGTTTGTGGGATAGCGCAAATTCATAAAGTGTAATTGACTATTGACATTTTAACCTAAATGAGGACTAATGCAAATAAGAATGGAATATTTCAGCAGGTGGCACTTACAGTTAAAGAAACGACAAGCCAATGGGACGAGTAGTTGAAGAGAACATAGCTCACACCGACACGCATTCTCTGTCAGCCGTCTGAATGCACGCGTCTTTATGCAATCATATAATAGGCTTTAAAACTGGCGCTACATGTCAGCCTATTCTTTCATTTTTTCTTTACACTCAGCCGCAAGCGATTCATTGCCTTTTTTCAATTGAGCATGCCAAAAGCGAAAACATAAAGTTAAACCATAATGCGATTCTAATCGAAAACTATATAATAACGACTCTGAGTAGAATCTTCTGAAACATTATTTGACTAAATCAATTTAAGCACTGAAAATGTTTATTTCTCTATCAGGGATGGTTACATGCGAAAGAACAGACTTTCGTGCCTATTTTGTTTTTACATTCACGATACTTATTCAGGAGTAAACATGCCTGAAATTGACGGAGGAAAAACTATGAGGAAACAGAATCAAAAATGCAAACCGATAGCAAAACTTTATAAGTCTCTGAAATTTTTATTTCTGTAGAACGTTTGTCTAGAATGGGAAAACTTGTGAAGTAAATTTATACGTGATATCAATTGGAAAAGTTTCTGTTTATCTATTAATTCAATAAAAGTTCTCAGGTAACTAAAAGTGCTTGGGGAAATAAATGAAAATTAAAGCTGAAGTTAGATGCCATTTCTTTTTGTGAACGAACGATAACTGCAGTTAGTCATATTGAAAATGTTGATCGTAATCTTTGGGGTAAAGACTGGTTTGAAAGATTTACTCTGTGGAAATGTGCCATGAAGTCAATTACCAAGTATGTTATTTTTTCGCCAAACCATTCTCAAGTGACTTAACAATTATAAAATAAAATACAGAAAAAAACTGATATTTTCTTAAAGAAAACTTTTGTCTATTTGTACATTTTCTTGAAAGTCATTTTACTAGAAAATTTACTGGTGCCTTTAGGAGTTAATGAAAGGGTGGAGTGTGTATGTGATTATAGGAAAAGTTGTCTGTGATTTTACTGGTAAATACTACTTCCTTGATTGAATTAGTTATCATTGTAAGGAAGAGTTAACAAGTTATATTTATGTTCATGTTGAAGAAAGTGTAACTTGGAAAGGAGCATTATCAACAAAATACGGGTAGTGTTCATAATTATATGGAGAATTTATTTATTATTCAAATTCCCATATTGTTTTCTTTTAAATAACAGTTGAGTGACACTTTAAATCCTGACTAGCAAATACATATTTAGAATTATGTCACTAAAATATGTTGTTTCACGCGTCAAACTCGTTCCAGCAAATTTTCAAGAACTTAGGATAGGAAGTTTGCAGATATATTTAATAAAAATAGCAATGGGTACGTGTGAAACATGATAAACATGTCCAACAAAAATTAGCTATATAAAATAATCCTCTCAACTCTAATAAATACCGTTATATATATATATATATATATATATATATATATGTGTGTGTGTGTGTGTGTGTGTGTGTGTGTGTGTGTGTGTGTGTGTAGCATGACTCAGTTTCATGCACTCTGCAATCATCAGGTGCCTATTATGAACTGACCGTTCTATGATTAGAAATTTAGAAAATCTCACTTGTGCTATAAACGTGGGATAAGACGTATATTTATTAATATATTCTGTATAGCTTAATAATATTACATCGACAACTGTTTTATTAACACTAGAGAAGTATTTATATATGTACGTATAATTGCGTGTATATGCATATGTATGTTTATTGGTATATATATATATATATTATTAGGACACACCAGTTTCTTTTGAAAGAAATTATGTATATCATACTATTTTTAGTATTTATTGGCAAGTGGATAGAGCCAAATGAGGATAGAATGCTTCTTTTGTTATTAATATTCTACAAAATTTTACAAAGTAATGAAGCAAAGATGAACACGTCCAAATCACCCGAAATTTTCTTCATTCTTTTATTGATGGAACTGCAATATAGGTAATTATTAAATATTTATAAATTCGTTCGATGTACAATGTGCAGTATTAACAAAAGGACCATTCAATTTTCATTTACAATTATTCACTTGGCAATAAATACTAAAAAATAATATAAAGAAGCCCCCCCACCCCCCCAATTTTTTTTAAATCACTCGGGTGGCCTTATAATTATGGTCGGTAGTATATATATATATATATATATATATATATATATGTGTGTGTGTGTGTGTGTGTGTGTGTGTGTATATCGAAATAAATTTCAAGCATGTAACTTTTTTAACTGCATAAAAGCCATACCGCCATAATGAATAGTGGCAATAGAAACTATCTTTTGTTTTAAGCATTCTTTTAAGTTGATTTCTATTAAAACCTCATGTGTTCATTTAGCAGACAACAATTAAACACTCGACATGTAGCATTTAATAGACTTGTATGCCATTTTACGAAAATTTAATAACGTTTTGGATGTTCTTCATATAAATAATTCATATTTGATGCTGCAATAAACCGAACGCGTTTTCACCATTCTTCCAGCCTTGAAAAGTTAAATAATTAATCACACTTAAAATGAAAAAAAGCAACAGAAGGTATATATATATATATATATATATATATATATATATATATATATATATATATATATATATTATCCCTTTTATAAATGTTTATTTCCCTTTGTTTATTCCTATTTTGCTATCTCTATCTTCATATTTTTTTCTGATATTATAATTCGTTTTAATCTACACAAACAATCAGAAGCGTCTGTCTGGTCACACAGATAAATACTATACGTGATACACGCTGATATGCTAATGTTTCTAAATCGATATGACAGGCTTGGCAAAAGATTCCCCTTCAGTAGTTTGCTATTACCTGCTGCGCTAATTTGGTTGCCAACAAATGTTATAGAATCCAATCTGTCTTGCTATTTAACCCATAGATAGTGGAAGAAGAGAGGAATAAATCCTTTCCCAAAACTATTTGCATGTATACGAATGCAATGAACTCAACTGGAATTCCAACTAGGCTCTTCGATTTCTCGTGCTGAGTTGATATCCACTGCATAACAACGTCCACACTATTTGTACAGAATGTATAAAAAAGAACCTCGATTGATTTCAAACAAAACACATCACTCAATTGTCTCAGGCCAAATAATAAAACAACAACTTTTAGGGAAAATTTGACTTTATTTATGAACATAGTCTCCTGCTAGTCAGATTCCAAAGGTTCACTAAAAATCTGTTGATTTTTTTGAAGAACGATTAGTCTTTGACCTCAAAAAACGACTCAGTTTCAGATATCACTTCTTAATTGGAGCCAAATCTCTTCCCCTTTAGCACTTTTGAGGTCTACGAACAGCCAATAGTCGCTAGAGGTCAGATCTGCAGAAAAGGTTGGATACGGATGAAATTAAAATGCAATTAATGTAGTTTTGCCATCGTTGCGATCGACATGTGACAGAGTACATGAACGATCACTTAGTGAACGATCACTTTTTCTTTTTCATTTGTGGCTGGTTTTTGGCAATTTCTTCGTTTAAACGCAAAACTAATGTTATATAATATTTGCTATTGATAGGTCTTCCCTTTGCAATGTAATCTGTGAATAAAATACTATGCGTATTCCAACATATGAAGGGTAAAACCTTGCCTGATGATGTTTGCATCTTTGGTAGTTTTGGACGGGTTTCATCTGCTGCTCTCCAATCAGCTGACTGCCAATTTGACTCTGAAGTGAAGTGGTGGATACATTTCTCATCTATTGTGACATATTTACGAAAAAACGTCTTGTTCTTGCATTGAAACAGTTGCAAACAAGCCTCTGAATCGCCGACTGTTGCTTTTGATTGACTGTGAGCAAATGGATCATCCACTACGAACATATGTTTCTCATTGACAAATATTTATGCAAAATGGGGAATACAGTGCATTTTGATATGTTCAACTCCTCTGCTATCTCAGGCAAATTCAATTTACGATCGATCAAAACGAGTTTGTGGAATGTTTTTGGTGTTTTTCGGGACAACTGCGGATTTTGGGCGAACTGAGCTTGCAGCATTATTTTTGTCTGTACGACCTTGTTTAAAATCAGCATACCATCTTTTAATCGACAGAGCAGAGTCTGAATAAAACTTATCAAATCATTGCTTTGCTTAAACAGTATTTTTACTATCAGAAAGCAATGCTTTATGAACACGCAAATTTAGACTTTTCCATTTTTCATTGTTTTGAACATTTACAACAGTAGCTTTACTTAAATACCTGCAATTTGCTAACTAATATTCCGATTGGGTCCAAATTTTGTCACGTGCTATTTTAAAAGTTAGTATTTTTAAAAAAAATCTGGATTTTATTTATAAGTGGCGCTACCTATATATCATACCCGGGATGTTTTGAGTGATGTGTTATTTGGTAGGCTAATATTTTATAAGTTATGTCGTGTTGACCCAGTGCAGTCTTGAAAGTAATGGGAGTTTATAACTAAGTCCAAAGTTGCTAATTCTCACGAAAATTAAATATGTATTCCCGCGTCAAAATATAGTGATAGGGAAAGGGAATACACTTTTTATTGGAAAATAATATCCTATTACTTTGCTTAAAATTTTTATAATCTACACAAACAAATTAAAGTGTCTGTCCATTTGTGTCTTTTTACTTAAAATAATTAGCTCTATCCTAATAAAGGACAAATCTGCTATTAAAAATATAAAGAATACGCACTTAAACTTGTGAAAAATATACAAATTCTATATAATTTAGTGCTTATATGCTATATGCACAAACAAACCTAAAACTCTCCACAAGAGGAATTCCTTTTAACAAAAAGGTTGAATTCGAACTATAAACCCTTGCTTCAGATGATGCAAAATTAGGATTATTTTTCAAAATTTCAAAATATTTTAATTAAACTAATAGAAAAATTTATTTTTGTCCAATCAAAAGGATTTTCTACTTGATTATAACTGAGCTGTTTTTTATTTCTGTCATCTTTTATCTTTTGTTTTACGTTTTCTTTTGGTAGAGATTTAAACCTCTAAAACAAATGGTAGAATCTTTTCAAAAGGATAATTTTTCTTTTGCCTAAAGATAATATGTAAAACGGGAAAAAAACTTCCCTCAATGACTTCATTTATAATTTTATTTCATTACCATGGATTTTGACGATTACTGAATTCGTTATCGTGTCCTGTTGGTAGAGAACTTTACCATCTGCTACAGCGATTGGCCCATATTTCTGTGAAATTGGTATAATAGCTATAATTTTTCTATTTGTGTAATGACGAATGTTAAGAAGAGGAAAATTCCACGATATAAAATACGAATTTGAAATATCGAAATAAAGCAAGATTGAAAATTTAATTTTCTTTTTTAATGATATCGCCCCAAGCAAGGCGGTTTATTGCCACTGGTGCGCAGGAAGTTATGAGACCGGTTCTAGGGGGTGCCAAGAAGTGGGTAAATGAAGGATGAGAATACTGATGTGATGAGAGTTGATTGGACAGAGAAAGGAGCATGAGAAAGAGGATACAACTCAGTGAGATAGAAGATGACTATTGACTTTACATTTAAATTCTTGAAGATGGTATCTGTCGGAGAAGTAAGTAAACGGATGGGAATTCCACAGGCGGGAAGTGCGCGTAAAGAAGCAGGTAGAGTAGAAGTTATCTGACAAATGTTTTAACAGAAAATATAACAAAGAAATAAAAAAATGAAATAACGTAACTTTCCTTCCAAAATCTGAAAAAGTATTAAAAAAAAGACAATTTTGTTAGAAAAAGACTCCTATGTTGTCATGTAATATCATTATTTGCATATATCCGTGAATGATCGTATGATGATACGTTCACTAATTTTCAATACCTAAGGTTATAAATGAATTTTTAAAAATGAAAAATCATTTTATAACTTTTTGGTTGTTAATTGAAAGCTAAAATATTAAATTTACTATATCCAATAAGCAAAATGTTCTGGTATATTTCAACTAAAAATAATATTTATTGATATAAAATTTTTTTAGTCGCGTTTAATTGAAATCCCTCATTTTCACATATTTCTTTACACATTTATAACCTTTACAAGAGTATAATTAATCTGATTTGAAGAAATATTATTTTCTTTATGTTTAAAATTTCAGAAAAATGGATTTTTAAAATAAATAGTAGCTGTGATTATATACTTTTATGAACTTTTCACTAGTCAATCACCTATCAAGTACTGAAAAGAAAAGTGTTGAAATTTTAAACTTTGTTTAAACATAATTTAAGAAAATAACAGGTGATTTCTGTTTTTATATAAATTGGAAGTGCTCATTATTAATAAAGATGATGTAAAATATTCTTTTTAATATAATGTTAAAAGTTTTGAATTTAAAATTACTATAGTAATCGTCTTATCTTCTGATAATTTTGTGTATGTTAGGCCATAATTTAATAACAAATAAACAAATAAAAATAATTAAAAAATCTGTGTAGGAAATGATTTTTATTTAGCTTTTAATTTTTGATTAACTTGTAATACATAATTTTGGAATATGTTTTATATATGATAAATTCTTATAATTAAAAATTGAAGAATTTTACTTTTATTAACTCAAGTCAATAATTCCCTCAATGAATTAAATATATAAAAAAAATTCTCTCTCTCTCTCTCTATATATATATATATGTATATATATATATATATATATATATATATATATTCGGGTTTCAATCCTGGGTTAAAAAGCAATTGGAGTCTAACCGTACTGATGAGCTGTGATAAAGCGAAACAGATCTGTCTGCTGATGACATATATATATATATATATATATATATATATATATATATATATATATATGCAATTTAAAGCTTTTCTAATGAAATAATGTCATAGTTTTATTGCATTTTTTATTTTACGATACGGAGCAGATTTTGGAAAAATGAGTTAAAAAAACTTGTTTAAAAAATTGATTAGTTACATTTTCCAAAACAGTTCTAATTTTAAATGATAAAATAAATTTTCTGACGAAAATTTAATTTCTCTTTTGTAAAGTGGGGTTAACATATGTAAAAAAGCATTTTAGCAAAATTTAAAAAAATGTATAAAAAGAAAATATATAAAACTAAAACTCATTCTTTTGTGAAAATTGACAAAAAGAAAATTCATTCATTCGTGAATAAATCTTGAAAGTTTCATTGAAGTCCGGCAATTATTAATTTTTGCAAGACTTTCTAACTCTATGTGTCTTACACAGGATGGAAGGCGGAAAAATAATAACTGTAAATATTATGTAGACCGTTTACGAAAACAAAATGTAATCAAAACTTCAAACGTACTAGAAAAGATTAAAAATATTGAATAAAATAAAGAGATAATTTGGTCTATGCTCTTAATCATAATATAAACATTTTCATGATGTATCTTTGTTTTTAATAAATTTGGGAAATTTATTCAGCATGCTATCCTCTTTTAAAGCAAATATTGGGGGCACTTAGTGTACAATCTTAAAAAAAATGAAAAAAATATTTGAGGTAGAAAAGATGTGGTTCCACAGAAGGATGCTGAGGATATCATTGATATGTGAGTAACGGAGATGTTCAAAACAAAATATAAGTAAAAGTACACATACTTAACCCTCTAGGGCCATTCGTATCATATTTGATACAGTATCAAAACAAGCCTTGAAAGAAATATTTTCCTGAAAAATTTTTTAAGAGAAATATTTTATAAATTTCAAATGAAAGCAGTACTGACTGCTCAGTCAATGAATACTAAATGTTTCCTTATAGGGAAATACCAAATGTTTCCTTATAGGGAAATACCAAATGTTTCCTTATAGGGAAATACTGTATCAAATATGATACGAATGGCCCTAGAGAGTTAAAAGGAGAAAGGGGCATTCCGACGTAGTGTAATGGTTAGCAACGTTGTCTCGCTAGAACCTGTCACAACTGAATAGTGATTTTGATCCTTACTGGGAACCGCATACTTTCGGTCATGTGCCACATCTATGCGGCGCTTAGTAAATCAACTTAAAATGAGAAAGAGACGGTTGAAATATCTAGGCTAGATACATGAAAAATTAAGTCTTCGAGTATTTGACTCTCACAGGACATAATAAAGGCAAGAGCAACAGAGGAAAAGAGCCAGTAACGTACTCAACGATTGTGTGTAAATGAATTTCAGGACAGGAACTAGAAAAATGGTGAAAAAACAAGGCTAAATCAGCAATAGAAAGAATAGGAGGATGTTGAGAGCCATGATCACCTACGTCTTGAAAAAGACACTGCACAGAGAAGAAAAAAATGTTTTTATGAAGTAAATATCTGTAGCATAGGAACTCAGACCAGACACCAGGGTCGTTTTCAGGGGAATCTTCGAGTTTAGAGAACATTTCAGCCATATATACACGAAATAAAAATAGGAAACGTAATTGTATCAGAAGGCAATTTTTTTTCTGATTCTAAACTTTTGTTGTCCATGAGCGAGCCAGACATGAGGCGTGTTGAGGGAGTGAACGATTTAACCGATGTATCTTCTTTTTTCGTAACGAGTGGGTGTTCTCCTGTTACATTTTGTGCCACTCTGTGTATTTCTCTGTGCCTAAATTTGGCACTCTGGCTTTTGCTCTGAGTAACCACAACCTTATATAGAACGGCGTTTTGGACTGTCCACTCTCTCTACAAAAGATAATTTTTCAAGGACACCGGATTTGGCGTCACTCAGTGACCTATTTTGTCAGGACCATTTAACCTCATTCTCGGGTGGAGGGATCCATACTTTTAAGCTCACCTTTTTTGACAAGAGTATAAGTGTTGGAAAATTTCTGTAACATTTTTCATATGTTTTCCTTTAACATGATAACGGTTGACACTCATGTCACAACTTTTCTTCCTTCTCTCTATCTCTATTGATATTTATATCTGAAAAAGAAGAGTAGGATCAACGGGTGGTGAATTTCAAAACAAAATAACAAGAAAGAATGTATTCAGTAGTTCGACCAGACGTTAATATCTTAAAATCCAAGTTGGTGTTGCATTAGACCAAATACTTACAAACAGCTTGCGCAGCAGAAATAACTCCCACGTATACCTTCCAGAAATACGTCCGACATATTGACACGACATTAGTTGCAATAGTGTTTTCTTCTAGCTAATGCATTGCCATAATCGGAGAAGGTATGTCTGTTCACCCTGTGTTTCATACAATTCTGCAAGCAGAAGGATGAATGAAATTAGCATCGTATTTTCGATTCATATTTTCAAATGTATTTAAAAGTTGTTCGGATCGATTTTTGAAATACGAATGGTGTTACTAAATTAAGATTAACATCGCAATGATTAGTTGCTTCGGTTAGAATGGAATCTGATGTCATTTAAACTTGAAGCATGCTTTTGTATCTTTTTTAAATTCTATTTAAGAATTTGAAAATTCTATAATTATATTACCACGTCATAAAGATTACTTTAACTTCCATACAACAATATTCCGAGATCTTTTGTATATCATGTTGAAATGATCCCTTAGTAGGTAAACATTTTTGGATTGAAAACTTAGGTGTTTGTGGCATATTTGAATAAATCTAATTTGAGGTGTATTTTAGAAATTAAGCTTTATTTTATTACATGTGAATAACGGGATACCTCGCTGGAGAGCAAAAGTTAACACTTTAGAGTGACACCTCTTACATGTTTGACGCTTTTCCAGCATCTGTTTTTCGTGTCAGATACGGTTTAAAAAAAGAAAATAATAGACAATAACGAGTGTACCCTGGCGTCAAAATACTTGGAAGGTCTATTAGCTGCTTTCTCACACGTTATTCCCCCAGAGAGTGATATATATATATATATATATATATATATATATATATATATATATATTAATGCAGGTTTCATTGAATAATATAGACAAGTTTTGTCTATTAATTTTGTGTAGGATCCGTTCATACCGTCTGATATACTTGATGGTGATATCGTTGAAAGACATCAAAACATCACAGTAATTGTTGATTTTTTTATCGTGTCTAAGCTTTCGGCTCACATAAGCCATTATCAAAGAGTAAATATTAAACACACAGTAAACATTGAACATTTAAGTTATTAACAATAAAGAGAATTAAATTAAAAATATAAGTCCATCCCTACCGTGGCGGATGGCCGAAGACAGTGACAAAATGGTGGCGTTGTGGTCCCTGATCTGATTACAGGCATTTGAGTACGTTATTGGAAATATCGAAATTGATTGTATTCAAACCAGGTTTAAATTGTTTAATGTAGATTGCTTCGAGGATTGTTAGTTTCTGTTTAATATTTTCTTGTTTAAGTATGTACGTGTTATCAACGAGCATTTTTCTCAGAAGTGTCAATCCTGGTTAAAAAAGCAATCGGAGTCTAACCGTACTGATGAGTTGTGATATGGTGAAACAGATCTGTCTGCGGATGACAATATATATATATATATATATATATATATATATATATATATATATACGTGTTCAAAAATTTGTTTTAATTCTGGATACCCTCCTTTGTATGAATGAAGGAACAACACCGCACGAAAAAGATTCATCAGCCGATCATGTGCATGTAGAACGAGCGATTTATTCGCTCCTTACAATTACTGGAGGGTCTGTGAGTGTTATATTTTTCTTTTTTATGACTCTTATGGAGCTGTGTATTTACGCCCCCTTAAACTTTAATTATTCCATTAAAATTTACTTTTAGACGAGCTCCTTCTTTCCTCCGTTTTTGGAAGTAGAAAATGTGGTTTTTCCTCGTCCTGCTATATTATTCATAACAACGCCAATGAATACCTTTGACAAGTGTTGGCCGAAAGATTCCTCAGGTTAGTAAAATGAGGTCTATATATATATATATATATATATATATATATATATATATATATATATAATCATTTGCGGATAAGCTTCTTTTGCTGTATCACAATTATTTTCAAGCTTGGATCAAAATTCGTCTAATTTGTCATTAGATGAACATTTTACCACTGAGCCATCTGCGTAACGGTAGAGACAGGCACCTTTTATAACAGGCTATTTACATTGTATAAACAAACTCCAGTGACAGGGAGCATTCAATTTGGCAACTGAACGAAACTACGTCCAAGTCAGTAACCAAAGAACGTAGCGTAAATTCATAAGTAGTCACCGTTTTACAGAAAATCTACCCCTCTTTAAAGTGCTCTATCAACTAGCAAAAGAATAAATAATCATCTGAAGACAAGCCCGTTTCGCTGTATCACAGCTTTTAAGTGCATCTAGATTATCCCTTTAATAGAAAGGATATATATATATATATATATATATATATATATATATATATATATATATCCGTAGACAGGTCTGTTTCGCTGTATCACAGCTCATCAATACGGTTAGACAGCCATTTGCTTGTTACCCAGTATTGAAAACCGACCGAATTGGCGTCAGTCGCCGATTCTACCTCTTAGCATTTTACTTATATATATATATATATATATATATATATATATATATATATATATATAACTAAAAGGCAATATGAAAACGGTAAGAGTTGCCAACGTGTTTCTTACAGCGTGAATCTTTTCAAGGCAAATAAACCCAAACGAAATGAATTCCTTAAACCAAGTAACTAATAATAACAAAACAAAATGTCCTTAGCAAATGAAAGAAATTAAAGAACGCTATTTTCAAACTGTTAAGTAAAAATTACGTCAACTGCTGCCACGTGTGGGATATTATTTTTATTGCTGTGTTGGCGGATTCACCCATTTTTATGATTTCTTGATGCTCTCAGGTACATTTGTTTAAAAGAAATAGGGAAAACAAGCCTGGGCGTAGATTAATATTTCGGTAATATTCAGTAGTGGCACTCTCGAATATCCACTACATCACCAGGCACATCCAGGTTCATATAGTAGGCCAGATTGGTTTCAGTAGTCCTGGCTGGCAACTAGTCTACCGCAGAAAGCCATCCATGGCAACCTACTGCGGGATAATTTTCTGCTCATTCAGTCATGTCTCTTTCGAGACATGAAGACCCCAAAAAGTGTATCACGTATGGCACTTAACTGACTGACTATTCAAATAATAATAATAGAATTACTAGGACTGATGGAAAAAATTATACGCATTCACAACTAAAAAATATCATTTACTTTATGACAATCCATTGAATTTTATTTGAAATCATGAAAATAATATTACATTATCTGCGACTTTTTACGAGTTCAGCTAGTTGTATATTAATGGCGTTATTTTCACTTTTCGATATGCGTTGTGGTGCAATGGATATCGGCTCGCTATGACAAATCGAAGAGCAGAGATCGAATTTCATTTGAATACGTTGCATATACTTTCGCGTAAATATTTATTTAGAAAAGTTATTTAACTACCCCTTTTCTCTCCGGCTATGGGTTAAATAACAGGACAGATTCGATTCTAGAGCCTTCGTTGGCAACCAACAGAAAGAACTGGCAACCTACTAGAGAAAAATATTCTGTCTAGCCAGTCATGTCTTGACAGAGACATGTTCACCAAAACGTTTATCTCGCATGGTATTTAACTGATTGAATGATTCTTTCTTTAGTTGAATCAGTCAATTGAAAACATTAAAAAAAATGTTCATTACCACAGTAGTGCAATAAGATTCGACCGTATGTCATATAATTATAGTTTCGTCTTAAATATGACACATCGCAGATCAATACTACTTGAAGTAGATCAATTCACATTGCGTGAAAAGATAACTGCGAATCAAAGATTTTTATAGCGTAACTCGTGTAACATATTTAACAGTGCATCTTAACCAAGAAAAATTTAGTATCGAGTAGTCTAATGACACGTCGATGACACACATAATAAAATGAGCTCCGACCTTACCCTATCTTCCGACCTCAAGTGGAATCATTATATTGAATCTATAGCTTAATCTACTGCTAGGAAGTTTGAGTCACTCTGTTGGGCCAGGAATTTTTTTTTTTTGAATCTATCTTGCGCATTACAAATCAACCATCCAACCGTGCATGGAATACTGCTATCGTATCTAGCCAGGCGCCTATGCTGTTCGTCTCAGTGTTCTCGACAGGCTCCAAAAGAGAATCTCTAATGTTATTAGTCCCTACCTGGCAGCTCGACTCCAGCCATTTCTCACCGGCAGGTTGTGGCTCCCTCTGTCTCTTCTACAAATATTTTCATGGCTTCTGCTCTGGAGAACATAGGTCACTGGCGCCCCCTCCACAAGAATTTACTCGTGCAACAAGACTGGCAACAAGATCACACCTTTTTACATTTAAATCAACCAAATGCAATTCTACCCTTGGAGTGTCTTTTCTAGCACTTCCTGCCTGTTGAACTCCCTTCCATATACTTATTTTCCTGACGGCTACAACCTCAAGAAATGCAATGCAATCTCAATTCACATCTTTTACCCACTTAACTCCAGTCCTTTCCACATCACCCCATATATCTTGTTCTTTTCCTTTTTTTCTACCTCCGCAACTGTCTTCACTCCTGTATTCACATGCTTCTCTTGCCTATTCTCGGACAGCCCCTGTTGCTGATTCGATTTCTCTTCACTTTCCCCCTACCTAAAATTTAACTCTCTTATGTAGCTCCCTGCACATCAGTGGCGGTACTGCCTTGCTTGGGGTGAAATGATTAAAAAAAAAACTCATAAAGTCACATGAATAAATACCGATTTGTCAGATGCATTAATTAGTAAATTAGTATTAAAAGAATAGTAAGCATTAGTTCTGGGTAAGACGAGTTCCATACGTAAAACACGACTTTGTATCAAAACCTGCTTCAGTGGAGAGACTTTGGGTAGATAAATATTGAGATCCACGAAGCTTCAAACGTTTTCAAGCTCTCTATCTTCGGTTAGAGAGCGACGAAATCGGGGCTATATCTACGAGCAGTTACTCGGATGAGAAAAATAGACAACCCTACTTCCACGTAAATATACTTTCTGGTTTTATACAACGGAGTGAGGGAAATTATTATGAGTGTTATTGTTGGTTGTTCAGTATTGTAATTCGCGATATGAGTTCTGTTTAAAAATATATATATTTAATACTTATGTACTTGTAAAAGAAAATTATATTTTTCCTATTATATTCAGGAGCGAATTATAAGGGCCAGTGGAAGAGAGAAATGGCGATAGTCACAAGTTGTCAAGACTTTTGATGGGGTTAAATAAAGATCAGATCCTTGATCTCACATCTACTGGGAAATGATATTAAAATTTTTGAAGACCTAAGATGATGTAATTAAGAGGAAGAGGACAAAAAGAAATTACGTCATATGAGATGTTGTTGCGTCATTGGTTGAACAAAGGGCATGATATAGCGACACCTTAAATTGTGCGGGGGAAAATAATCTGATTTGCATAAAGATATCCCGGGTTTCATGGCACCCCATAAGAGAATTGGGGACAGGTATAAAAATCGATACCCCAGTGAGAAAAATCAGTGTGTGTTCTTCGAGCCACCGGGTGACAGAGACCAAACGAATCCAACGAATAAACATTATAAAAAAAGTTTTATAAAGAGAAAGATAATAAATGCAATGTAATTATTTCAACTTTTTGGAAAATGATATAAACAATCTACATAATTTTAAAACCAATGTAAATCTAAACTTATTTATAAATGGAACTTTGTATGTGTCTGTGTGTGTCCGTTACATATAGACTCCGAAAAGGCTGAACCGATTTTCTTGAAAGTTTACACAGTTGTACAATAAGCGTTTGCGAGTGTTCTTAGCTAGATTTTGTGTCAACGTACCCCCGATAAATATCGAATATAGATAATAAAAAAAAATCGGGTTATAGAAAGAGTGGTCAGATTTTAATCAAATTTGATACACTCATAGCCAAAGACATAAGAAACGATATTCAGAAGTTTCAAGGTTGCGGTTCTTACAACAGTGCAGAAAATCGATAATATATGCATATAAAAGGCAACATGTTTTTGTGTGTATTTGTTTATCTTCCTGTATGTCTGTATTTTTTTTTCAGCCCTTTTATTTTAGTTCTTTTTCGGGTTTGGCTCTAAGTAGGTATAATTGTAGTTGTTAGTCTCATCCATGATACCATTTACTCAGAGGACCTATTTAGCCTTCAAAATTCAGTTTACGACAAAAAACTTATTTGATGTCGATACAAGGAAATCAAGATTTAACTTACATCCATTCATTTTTTTCTTTCAGTCTGCGGTTTCGCTTTAACTAGAAACAATTATTGCTTTTTGGATTTCGTGCCAACATTCAAAGAGTCTAAGCTCCAGGACCATGGATGAGTTTTAAAGCTTTCATTACACCCGAGCAACGCCGGGCTATACTGCTATACTGCTATACTGCTATAAACCCATTACACTTTATAACCAATATAAACTCAATATAAATACAAACCCAGTGTTTTTCTCAGAGTTATTCTAGGCTAGGGTGTTTTTGACTCGAGCATAGATTATGCGTTGTGACTTGATGTTTCTAGCTAGTATATACCCACCTCAACCCGTATCTATATTTCATTCCATAAGGTGATTTTTTTGTCATCGAAAGATGTTTGCTGGAAACACTCATGGTGATGCTTTGTGACACATTGAAGAGAATATTTGTTCAAATTTTATATATTGGCTTGTCCGGAAAGTTCTTGCCGATTTTAAGGGAAAAACAAAACTCAAAACAAAATTAAGCCATTAAATATTTAATTTATTCCACTAAATACGAACCATTTATTGCACAATCTTTCTCTATTTCTTCTTGTCTTATAAGAATTTCCGTGGTTTCGCAGCAAAGAACTCATAAATTTAAGCAGGCAGATATATCATCAGATCGTAAAACGGCACCCACTATCACTTAAACGAAGATGCGAAAAAGCCGAATCCTACTATCAGTCAGCACACACATATATAAATCATAAACACACACATACATGCACATACACACTTAAGGGTATACACACACACACACACACACACACACACACACTCACTACAAGTCACGACAGTAGTAGCAGTGAAAGTGAATCATTCGTTGAAAGGCACGGTCCACGAGAGGACGTGAAATCATGCCTTCCTACCGTTCTGAAGATGTGACTTTGAAATCGAAATATTAATAAATAATAAATTGTTAATACCAAACACCTTCTTTACCTTACTTTATTTTCTTAAACACATTGTGATAGCCTTCAAAACCTAATCATACACCTAATTTACTTAAGTCAAAATGTATAGAAAGTGAAGTAATTTTCTTCTATGTCCAAGTCCTTACGAAACAATTATTATTATTATTATTATTATTATTATTATTATTATTATTAATAATAATAATAATAATAATAATAATAATAATAATTATAATTATAATAAACAAACTCAGATTGCAGCTGTTTAGGGTTGATTTCGGGAGAACATTGATTTTGAAGAAAGGGTAAGTTTTGTGAACAATGTCAGCTATCAATACTTGTTCGAGGGATGCGCTCAAATTGCATTTTGATAAAGACCCATCTATGTCAGTTTTATTAGCTATATCAACAACTGGTTTTTATTACCTAAAATATCATGTCATTGCTTTCATCTACAAATTAATATAGAGGAGGCTATTATATAACCCCAGGTATGAAGTAGGTTGGCATAAACCGGGAACTATACCAGACAAATTTATACCGGGCATTTTAAAACGTGAATCAAGTTTATTCTACGCGAAAAGTAATCTCAACCGCTTCATACAGAGATACTGAAACCTTATAGTCAAGGAAGAATAATCTCCCTTGCTGAGTTGATTACCAGACCTTCATCTTAGTTTTTCTTGATGTTTATGTTTGGGTTTGTTTTTTAAGTAGCATATCAACTCGTTATAGATAAATTAATGGTAAAATAGCTGTGACCTAATAAAAATATGATATATATTATTCTGCTCTCACAATTGAATGTATGGTAGATGGTACTCAACTTTTTGAGTACGTGATTAATAGAAGTAGTGATATGTGTGTTTTATGTTGTAGTTTTGTGGAAGTAATATTTGGAATACAGTTTGATTTCTTTAAGAAATTGTAGGATATTATACGGATTAATGTCGGGAAATAGTTCTTTCGTGTTGACTGTTTGATTTTATTTAGCAGCGTATCAACTTCTGTGGGTTATTTAATCACATAATCTAAATATTTTGAACACAATTTTAAGGATTCCACTAAATATATTTTGAACACAATTACATGCCTTCAGCTACAGATAAAATAAATTATTCGTCATTCTTCTATAAAATGTATTGCTGGTGATTTTGCTATAATATGCATTGTTAGTAATTTTACTGTAACATGTATTTGCATATTTTCATACTGTTTTGTTCTTATTTTGAGTTGACTATTTGACAATATATGTGCATTGCTGTGCAGTGGATATAGGCTAGGAACAAAACATCGGGAAGCCTAGGGCAAATTCAGGTTGAATTCTTTGCATTCACTTACGCGGAAATACTCTTGGGAAAGGTATTAATCCGTTTCTTCCCTCCAATTATGGATTAATTAACAGGACAGATTGAGTTCTATAGCCTTGGTCGGAAACCGGTCTACCGCAGAAAGTAATGGCAACCTATTGTGGGAAAATCTTCTGCCCAGCCAGTCATGTCTCGAAAGAGACATGATCGCCCAAGCGTGTATCACTTATGGCACTTAACTGACTGACTGATTTGCCAATAGCTAGGACCATAAAAGGTGCTATCATCCCAGATCAGGGTGAACTAGTATAAATAAAAACAATAATTAGATGGTTTTACGCTCTTCAAAACCACCAATCTGAAGGTCAGAGGTCTTGCCGTCGGATTTTTCTCGGTGTCATATTTGCTAACCGGAAAAATGTTAGTACAAATAGTACAAAAGTGGAACTGCGTTACTGAAGTTAAAAATCGGAAAGAAAAAAAAACTGTCTTCTTTTTATTATGGAAAAGCTATTATGCGTATCGATGAATAAATGGTTTAAGTTATCTTACTGTTCGCTTTTTGAATAAACCTTCGAGTAGAGACGTTGGAAAATATCCAACAACAGCAAAAAACGACAAACAAAACCGGCTTAAGTAGATAAATATTGACAAAACACTAGAGGCTCAAGTAAAATAGAAAGAACTTAAAAGAGATCATAGGACATATTATAGCGGCTTTTATTAACAAACAAAAAGACACACACTCATATATATATATATAGAGAGAGATAGAGAGAGAGCGACAGATGGATAGATAGATTATGGCCGGTTTACTTATCCTGAAAAGCTATTTAAAAAATAAAGAAACAGCTTTGCACTCAGTAACCATGATCAATAAATGAGATATATCCGATGAGAAAATGAGTGCAAAAAAAAAAAATGGTTTTCAGTAGTAGTACGCAATTGTGAGTACAAAATTTTCTGGATAAATTTACAGTGACACACATCAAAAAGCCCATTTAATTAATTTTTATTTATGATAAATAAATGTTTCTTTACAGAACAATAAATAAGACGCCTTTCAAACAAAAGAAACACGAGATCGAGTTCTACTTTCGCCCATGTAAATTCAAAATGCATGTTTGTTTTGGCTTTTTTAAAGGCATATCAACACACTATATGAAATTTAAGACTGAAATTAAGTTTTGTTGGAAACTTTGATAATTTCCTTTGTTTAAATAAGATTGGTGTAAATTTATTTCTAAGAAAAACGTACTGAGGTTAATTTTATTATAAAAATGTATATTTATAATTTCATACTGATTTAACCGCCGATTGTGTGTTCACTTAACATATGCTACGACCCGGGTCAGGGGGAACCTGGGAGCAACACCAATTAGGAGGTCACATAAAGGTATATCCCACAGCACGAATGCCGGTGTCCCCCAAGGCTCTATCCTGGGCTCGACGCTCTTCCTTATTTTCATCAACGACCTCCCAGAGGAAATCAAGTCCCAAGTAGGCATCTACGCAGATGACACCACAATATACTCCCGCACCAGTAAGAAACCAGACATGGCGGACTGACATAATCTCGCTGATGACCTTGAACGGGATCTACACTCTGTGGTGAATTGGGGCAAGAAGTGGCTTGTCAACTTCAATGCGTCTAAGACCAAGCTGTTGTCTGTCAACCATCACAGGCAACCTCTCCTGCCTCCCATAAGCATGGACCAAGCAATTCTCCCTGACTGCAATACACTGCGCCTCCTCGGCCTTACCATCTCTTCTGATCTCAAATGGAACCGCTACATCGAATCCATAGCTAAATCCACTGCTAAGAAGGTTGGGTCACTGTGTCGATTCAGGAAGTTATTTCCGCCTGAATCCATCCTGCATATATACAAGTATACTATTCGACCCTGCATGGAGTACTACTGCCATTTATGGTCAGGCGCCCCTGCCGCTCACCTCGACAGGCTCCAAAGGAGAGTTAGTAACATGATAGGTACTGACTTGGCGGCTCGTCTGCAGCCACTTCCCCAACGTTTGGCTCTAAGTAGGTATAATTTTAGTTCTTAGTCTTAGCCATGATACCATTTACTCAGAGAACTTATAAAGCCTTCAAAATTCTATTTACGACGAAAAATCTTATTTGATATCGATACCAGGAAATCAAAATTTGACTTACATCCATTCATTTTCTTTCAGTCTACGATTTCGGCTTAACTCGAAACATCTATTGCTTTTTAGTCTTTCGTGCCAACGTCCAAAGAGTCTGAGCTTCAGAACCATCGATTAGTTTTAAAGCTTTCATTACACCTGAGCAACACCGGGCTATACTGCTAGTATATATATATATATATATATATATATATATATATATATATATATATATATAACATAGTGATTATCCACGTATACTGTCTTAATATGTATAGGAAAAACTACTAAAAAATTGTAAGTTTAAACATGTATTTTTTTGACAGTATTTATTTAGTTCTATTATTATATTTGATATTTCAGTCCGCCCTCGGGCTTTCAAATTTTATTTTGTTTTAGAGAAAGAAAGAAAAATACTTGATTTTAAAATTAAATACACACAGGCTAGGGTTAAATAGGGACTTAGGTGTTTTGAATCTTTATAAATATCCCAATAGTTAAACATTTTTTAGATACATTCAACAAATTTTTCTCTAAAACAAAATTTATAAGTATTATTAAAGATAGGTTTACGCTTACAAACATTTAAAACAATCTGTCGCTTTCTGCGTCTCGTGATGTAAACAATCTCTCGGACGAACGCTGATCGCAAAAACGTTTCTTATTTAAATTTTAAAATCATTTGTTTCTGATGAAAGGTCGAGGACGGTCTGAAATATCAAATATAATACTAGAAATAAATAAATACTGTCAAAAATACATTTTAAAACTTACAACTTTTTAGTAGTTATTCCTATATATATATATATATATATATATTAATATGAATTAATTTTCTGGTGATGCTCGCAAAAACGAATCGCTAAGCGATATGCACTTTTTATTGGTAAATTGTAATTAAAAAAAATCTACAAATATAAATTAAGATACATCCCATAAATAACAATAAATATTAAATTTCGAATGGGCAGAGTGCGTTATACGCGCATACAAAAAATGCGTAACTGTCGTCTATATTAAATTTTGTCTTAGAAATTCATGCCAAAATATTATCTTGGATCCGAGTGAAAGTACTTGAGAGGATAACTGGAATGGAAAAAATGACGGCGCCTTTCTTAAGAAGTTTAATTAAAACTCTGGGAAATTAATCCATGAATATGGGCGGTTTAAAATATAGACAAACTAGCAGTATAGCCCGGCGTTGCTCGGGTGTAATGAAAGCTTTAAAACTAATCCATGGTCTTGGAGCTCAGACACTTTGGACTTTGGCACGAAAAACTAAAAAGCAATATTTGATTTCCAGTTAAAGCGAAACCGTAGACTGAAAGAAAAATGAATGGATGTAAATCAAATTTTGGTTTGCTGGTATCAATATCAAAGTTTCTGCACTATTGTAAGAACTGCAACCTTGAAACTTCTGAATATCGTGTCTTTGTCGATGAGTGTATCAAATTTGATTAAAATCTGACCACTCCTTCTATAACCCGATTTTTTTTATTATCGATTTTCGATATTTATCGGGAGACGTTTATAATACAACTGTGTAAACTTTCAAGAAAATTGGTTCAGCCATTTCGGAATCTATAGGTAACGGATACACACACACACACACACAGACTATGTTCCACTTATAAATAAGTTTAGATAGACAGAGAATGCCTCGATTATTAAACCACACATGCTTGAATAAAGATATTTACACATTATTATATTAAAAAGAGCATTGTTAAGATTTACCATTTTTGATATCTATCTATCTATCTATCTATCTATCTATCTATCTATCTATCTATCTATCTATCTATCTATCTCTGAGCGTTTGCGTGCGCGAGACCGTGCTTATTTCAAGTGTAATTACATGTGGGCATAGTCTACTTTACACACACACACACACACACACACACACACACATATATATATATATATATATATATATATATATACATTTAGGCAGACACAGATATACTGGGTTGTTCAGAAATTTCATGCCACTTTTAAGAGGGAATTAGAACCCGAAACAAAACGATGCCATTAAATAATTAATTTATTCCACTAAATATGAACCATTTTATTGGACAACATTTCTCTATTTCTTATTCCACTTAAAGATTATGTCTTACAATTTCTATAGTTTCGTAGTAAGGAACTCATATAGATGGTATTTATGTCATCTAAAGATGGGAAATTTTACTACTGAGATTATCTTGCAAGATTATTGAAATTCTGAAGGAGCAATATATAGTAAAAATGGTGGGAGGGGTAAGGCACCTTAGCCATGCCGAAGTAATATTAGCTGTGTTACCAGAAAAACGTAAGGTCTGGCATTGTCCTTAAGGAAAAAGAAACATTCCTGTAGACCAATGTTGCACGTTTTTCTCGTAGTGCTGCCTTTAATCCGTCCAGTATCCGTCCGGTAGTGAGCAGTCTAGTAGTGAGCAGAACTTTTCAGAATCTATTGACTGGTTATTTGGCTCATCATACAGGATTCCTTTCAAATCTCACTAGATGCACAGCATGCCTTTCTTAGGATGAAGTGCTGCTTAGAAGGTGGTGCTAATATTGGCGCATGTCAGTTACCCCAGGATCTTTTTCGCTGAACGTTGTTGTAAGTAATTCTTTTCCAATTACCCGTCAAAATTTGTTTCTTACCAGATACACACCAAAACCTTCTTAGAATTAAGGCCTGCTTGGGTAGGTACTAAAGTTGCTTCAGAGCCTTACTCTAGGATCGTTTCTGCTGAACATGTGGGGGCAATGATGTGGTCTTAGAAATGATGGAAACAAAACGAAAATCAATACTGAGTATCAGGAAGAGACAGCTGAAGTACCTGGGACATGCAATGAGGAAGGAGGGCTTGGATGAACCTGATAGTAACAGACCAGATAGAGGGAAAAAGAGACAGGGAAAGCAACGGATAACATATTTGAAGGACTTAATCAGGTAGATGACGGAACGAGGATTGCATGGTGTAACAGAAGAAGGCGTGCTCAGAGTCACCAGGGATAAGGAAACGTGGTAAACCATGATCGCTTATGTCCTGAAGGGACAGGGCACATAGAAGAAGAAGTGTGGGTCATTCTCAATCCGTGTCTTTATTTGTATTTGGCGTCTGTCAGAGCGTTTCTCATCAATAACGATACAATCCCCAACATAGCACACTATTTCTTTAAAGTTATGTCAAGTAAAGCACCTGCGAGATATTTTCGTTTTTACTGTAATAAAAAGTCACCAAGTGTCTAAAATGCACATTATCACCTTCCATGTTATAGGGACACAAAACTGACACAAAATAAGTAATTATAAACTTTCTGTCTCGGGCGATTTTCATATCATTTTCTTGCTGTTTTCTTCTTGGAAATAGTGTATATTCCTGCGCATATTTTCGCTCACTTTATCATGCAAGCTTTGCATTCAGTTGTTGCTAATACTATGCAACCTGATAAAAGATGGTCAATTGTTTCTGGATATTTATCACATAATCTCGATTTCGAGTTAACAATTGTTTTTAGTATGTTTGATGGTAATTTCTACTTCGCAGGCATTAGTTCTGCGCAGCAAGAATAAAACCTGTTTCAGCATTTAATTCAGCAGAACTTAACCACTGACGCTATTATTATTATTGTGTCATTTTTCATTATAAATCGATTTCTGCTATGGTTGCACTACCTACCAAGTCTGCGGGAAAACCTAAGGCAGGTTATGGTGTGTTGCTATGGCTCCATTTCATGATTTTTTATCTCCCCTAACACCCCTAGTGTTACATAGACAAAGTTCTTAGTGTCTTAACAAGACAAGTATTTGTATATCTCGATCAAAGCTGGGGTTTCCAGAGATTCTTTCAATGTAGTTTTTTGTTCCATTTTTTATCATTATTTTTTGAGTAACGCTTCATGAAATGCAGTCATAACTACTTTGTACTTCTCACGAGACCATTTTATTTATTCTTTCTTTAAATATACGGTTATGGTTCTAGCTGGAGAATTTTCAGGGCCATCATTAGGGTTATTCTGGTTGAGGGGACCTGAAGATTCATTGCGTAGGAATTTGTTTTTAGGGCAGATTTTTTGACCTCAGGTTGGTTCCTTCTGAAGGATAGGCTCCCTGTTTATTATTATTATTATTATCATTATTATTATTATTATTATTATTATTATGATTTAATTTCTGCAATTTTGAAGAAGATACAAACAAAAAATAAACTTATATTAACCATCCTCTGTCTCCTTCAACTCTGCACATATACAAACGATCAACATTAGCTTCTGAATGTTACCTGCTGTGACAAGTGAGATGCTTTCTCGTTTTTACATCTATTCTTTTAATGACAACTATTATTATTATTATTATTGTTATTATTATTATTATTATCATTATTATTATTATTATTATTAATATCAATATTGGTATGTCATTTTTCATCATAATTCAATTTCTGCTATGATCGCACTACCTGCCAAGTCTGCAGAAAGACCTAGGTCAGGTCGTTGTGTGGGTTATGGATCCACTTCATGTTTTTTTCTATCTCCTCTAACAACCCTAGCATTATATAAACAAAATTCTCCTTAGTGTGTGGGCTGTACTTAACAAGACAATTCTTGGCATATCCCTTAAGCTGGGTTTTACAGGGATTCTTTGAATGTGTTTTTGTTCCATCTTCATCATTCCAAGTGCACCTACTATTACTGTTACGATTCTTGTTTTAAATTTCCATATTTTTTCTATTTCATGATGTAATTCGATAGAATGGTTACATCTTTTATTTCTGTAACCGGTGCTGGGTGATGTTCATACCAGTGTTTATTTACATATTTCCCATAGTGTTTTCACATTGTCCAATGTAAATATTGCCCCACTCTATCGTGACGACATTTAAATTCATTTGGGGCAAGTACAGAACATTCTGAGATTAGATGGTCTATTGTTTCATGGTATTTATCAGAAAACCTGCATTTTGGATCGACATTATTATGCATAATACGTTCCTGGAAGTTCCTAGTGAAAAGACTTTGGTCTTGCGCAGCAAGAATAGAGCCTTCAGTTTCAGACTTTAATCCAGATGCACGTAACCATCGATGAGTATTAACGTTATCAACATTGGATTTATTAGCACATTCTGAACATTGGCCATGCAGACGTTTGTCTTGCCAGCCTTGTTTCATCTATTCAAGAGCATTATCCTTGTTTTTTTTTTTCATATTTTTGCCGCAATATTTGGTTCTTGGTTTCCGTTTTGCTTTTCTACAAAATCTACTAAATGTAAATCTTGTTTGTATTTACTGCCTTATTTCATTATTGAATATTTTTCTTTCTATTTTCATGTTGTTTGACTAATTGTATCATCCACTCCTTTGTTGTTTCTATGTATGTTAGTAAGCCAATAGTTGTTGTCGTGTATGACAATTCTAGCTGAATAAGACCTTTTCCACTCTCTTTACGGGGTATGTATAGACGGTCTACATCAGCCTTTGGATGATGCATCTTATGCTTAGAAAGAAGCTTTCTTGTTTTAGAATCCATTCGTCTGATGTCGTTAAAAGTCCTGTTCAAGATGTTAAAACTATATTGGACCACTGGGATGGCAAGGCTATTAATGGCCATAATCCTGTTCTGAGAATTCAATTCAATTTTTAATATCAGTCGTAGCCTTCTATACTACTCTTTACGCACTATTTCTTTCATTTTTTTATGGTGAATTTTTTCGCTCTAATTTACACCTTGGTATTTGTAAATTTCTTCTGGCTCTAAAACTTTTATTGTTACAGCAGGCTATTATCTAATTAATGATGTTTGTTGTAGCGATCCTCGTAAAACTGTAGCACATTAGCACATTTATTCAAATTGAATTTTATTTCATTGTCTTCACTGAAGCATTTTACAGTTTGCAGAAGACCTTCCAGCTCGTTATCATTCTTAGTATACAACTTAAAGTCAGCCATGTAACATAGATGGCTTTTCTTCTTTTGAGCTATTTTCTAACCACCTTCTATCTTGTTAAGTTTACTGGCTAATGCTATTAATGATAATCAAAATAGTAAGGGAGACAAAGAGTCACCTTGAAATATACCTCTTTTGATGTTTATTTCATCAGATGTATAGGTTCTATTTATAAGATTGAGGTAAAGGTTTGTTTTCTATACCGACATACATTGTTTGATGAAATTGCTGATGACGGGTGATACTTTGTACATGTTTAAAGTCTTTAAGATCCAGGAATGTGGTACGCTATCGAAAGCTTTACCATAATTTATCCAGGCAGTGCTAAGATTTTTCTTAGCATGAAAGCAGTTTTCCAATGTTTTTCTTTGCATGAAAGCAGTTTTTCAAGATTATTATTATTATTATTATTATTATTATTATTAGTATTATTATTTAAGTATGTTTTATTAAAGAACAGAAACAATAATTTGAACTCATTTTTAATGATTATTCACCTGTTTTCTTACAAAATATCTGCTGGTTGTCACAGTGTAATATAAAAAGTTGTAATGTGTATATGTATCTGCTACTCCAAACATCATAGGTTGTTTTCAACCGCGAAATATATTGCAACTTTGAAATTGGAATAAAGGTTCATTCGTTTGTTATATTCTGGACTATTATGGTGTTTCTCTACAACCAACCTTCATTTGATTTATCATTAATAAACCAACGGTTGCGCTGATATTATAGGCGCCACTTTTATGCAAAGGTTCTCGTTGTGAAAATACATGAAAACGCTAAACAATAATGATATCCCAATGATAGCTCGGGACTTTTCACGCAGACTGGACATTTTGTTCACGATACTTTATGTACATGTATGGGCAGAGAGCGTTAAAATGACCTGCAATCTTCAGAAAATAGCATAGAATGATTAAACCAAAATTCACATCAGCAACGCTAATTAAACGCCATGTTTCACAAGACGTGGACAATAATAATTCTACAGTCTTTCTTTCATTTGTATCTCTAACAAACATGTAGCTCTTTACCATACATCCGCATCTCAGCTCTGCCATACATCAACACCCTCATTAGGCGATTTCTTTCCTTTTCTCTGAACCGTATTGCATATCAGATACATTAAACGCAAACGCAGAACCATTATTAAAAAAAAACGAGTACATATTTGGGAAATATACATCTTAATTATGACAATACTCTATCGAATATGGCAATCAAAACCAATCAATATATGGATAAAGTGTGCTTCAAAGACGTAGCTTTAATAAAACGGATGGATTGTCCGTTCGATCTAATCTTGATTGAAGTATCACGGGGCATGAGAAACATAAATATTTCCTTAGAGTACAGAGAGCTGCCAGCATATATAAAGTGAGCGTGTACACACACACACACACACACACACACACACACGCACGCACGCACTCAAACACACACATATATATATATAACACAAACATATATATGTGTGTGTGTGTGTATACAAAATGATATCGAATATTAACTGCTGATTTTAATAAAACAGTACTTAATGTAATATAACAGAGCTATTAAGTATATATTCCTCCCCTCCCCAATTTTTTTTCTCCTCCTTCCGTTCATCTATTTCATTCAGAACAGATATTCTCTTCTCATATAATTAACTCCGCACATTAAACACAACGAAAATACACACATTAACCATTACTCAGATTATCGGATATTCCTGCGCAATCCAGTTGTGAGAAAACATTTACACACGCACACACACACACACACACACACACACACACACACACACACACACACACACACACACACATACGCGCTAGCACACACACACACACACACACACACACACACATATATATATATATATATATATATATATATATATACCTTCTCTGATTTTGACAGTTGAAAGCTCGGATCATATGTCTTTCGCAATGAATTTTAGATAATTTCTGATGCAATTTCCTCCTTATCTGCAAAGGATACTTCGGAGTTTGAAAAAATCGATCATTAAAATAATTTTTAGCTAGTTCTAATTGGATCCTTTCGATTGATAGGAATCGATTCCGAAAGATTAATTGAAGGGATTCTAGGCAACCCATGCCTTGAAGAAATGAATATGATTGTTCTCCCAAGTACCACTCACATACAGAGAACGATGAATAAACTGTCTCCTAAATTAGGCAAAAACGAAAATAACACTGATAGCTCATTATTATCAGTCAAAAGTACACTAAAATATCTTGAAACTCTAAAGAGTATATTTATTCAATGAAATCAAAATTGATTTCAATCGCGGTCTGAAGAAACTCCTGCAACTCCTCCTAACGATTCTCTTGTTTATGTTTTTGACGTCTGCGTAAATTGTTTACTTAATTCATTTTTGGTTGCACAAGAAGTTTTGTTGGACTTTCACTCAACTGTGCATCTTGGTCTCACAATTACAGCGGACCTCAAATGGAATGACTATATCGAATCCATTGCGAAATCCGCTGCTATGAAAGTCGGTTCTCTGTGCAGGGCCCGGAAGTTTTTTTCCGTTTGAATCTATCCTGCACATTTATAAATCTACCATCCGCCCGTGCATTGAATACTGTTGCCATATCTGGTCGGGTGCTCCTGCTATTCTCCTCGGGCTTCTCGACAAGGTACAGCGGAGGGTCTGTAATGTGATCAATACCAACTTGGCAGACCGCCTGCAGTCTCTCTCTCACCGGCGCGACGTGGCTTCCCTGTGTCTCTTTTATAAATACTTTCACGGCTTCTGCTCCAATGAACTTGGATCACTGGTGCCCCCTAGATACGAATTTGCACGAGTAACTAGATTAGCAACTAGATCCCACCCTTTTACAGTGAAACCAATAAAATGCAACCGCAACTTCTACTCCAATAGTTTCTTTTCTCGCACTTCCCGACTGTGGAATTCCCTTCCACATGATTGGTTCCCCAACGGCTACAATCTCCTGGAGTTTAAATGTAAGGTCAATAGACACCTTCTAACATGCTAACTCCCATTCTTTCAAACACTCTTCCCATCTGCTCATCCATCATCCTCGGTATCCTTACCCATCAATCACCTTCCTTCTTACATTTCCTACACCTAACCACTCCTCCTCTTTACCTTCCCCTATGTAGCCCCATGCGCAATAGTGGCAATGGAATGCCTTGCTTGGGGTGAAATACCACTTGCTTCTGGCCAAATCTTTCCCCAGTTTGCAAGCTTCATGATCATTATATGTTTTTTTTTTTATCATTTCACCCCAAGCAAGGCATTCCATTGCCACTATTGCGCATGGGGAAATTACGGAAATTGCCTGATATCCGTCCTTGTGCTGTATGGTGCAGTGATAGGATCATTTAGCAGCCATCCTCTTAACTCAGAACAGCACTACATCGTTAAGTCACTTGAGGTAAGCCCTCGTGATGAAGTCTTCTGGGATTATTAATGGAAGTATAATGTCGCCATTACTATTGATCACTCCAAACACCATGATGTTGACTGGATATCTCATCCAACACTTTCCGATTCCTTTGCACTGTCCTCAGATTAACACCAAAACATTCTGAAATGTTAATATTTGAGCTTCTGGCGTGAATGGCAAGCAGTATAACATGCAATTGCAAATTTCTGGCGTGGTGAAATGTGCCAAGGTGCTTTTTTATTTCACAGACCCTACTATACTGTGCAGTCAACAAAATCCAAAACAAGAAACGCGCATGCGTGAAATTAAATATAATAGTAACTATTTACCTATCACATGTTTAAGAATGAGCTTTATCTTTATAAAATGTGTGCGATCTATGTTTTTTTATTAAATTATTTGTCAGTAGAAGATTTTATTAATCGATTTCTGATTTGAGGTTGGAACACGGAAGAAAAGGAGTATGCAACAGAAATCTAATGAATAATAATAATAATAATAATAATAATAATAATAAAGAAGTTTCAGACAAATATTACACATAATAATGTGGATCCAAAATGCAGGTTCTGTGATAAACACCATGAAATTATAGACCATCTAATCTCAGGATGTTCTGTACTTGCCCCAAATGAATATAAAAATCGTCATGATAGAGTGGGGCAATATTTACATTGGACAATGTGCAAACACTATAGAAAGTATGTAAATAAACACTGGTATGAACATCACCCAGCACCGGTTACAGAAATAGAAGATTTCATCATTCTATGGGATTACACCAGCTACACAGACAGAAAAATCTAAGCAAATAGGGTTGACATTATTGGTAAACGTCAAAAAGAAAAAAAAACTTGTTTATTAATTGATATGGCTTATCCAGTGGATTGTAACACAACAAACAAGAAATTCGAAAAACTGTCAAAATATAAAGACCTGGAAATTGAAATAGAAAAAATGCGGAAATTGAAAACACGAATCGTAACAGTGAGAGTGGGTGCAGTTGGAATGATAAAAAATGGCACAAAAAACACATCAAAAGAATCCCTAGAAATCCCAGCTTTAATTGTCTTGTTAAGTACAGCTCACACACTAAGAAGAAGTTTGTTTATTTAAAGCTAGGGATGTTAGGATAGATAGAAAAAACATGAAATGCAGCCATAACGATACACCTCGACCTGCCTTGGGTCTTCATGAAGACATGATAGGTAGTGCGACTATAAAAGAAATCGAATTATAATAATAACATATTGTTGACGTAACATTAGATATTGTTTCTACTCTTGAAAAATTTACGTTATTATTATGTACATGTTTATTCTTAGCGAATTAATATTGGTTGTAATAATTACTACTTTAGTGCTACATATCTGCATGCAATTTGTGCATTTCTTTAAATGTTTAGTGTACTGTACAACTCTTTTCATGAGATATCGTAGAAGGAAGACTAGAGGATGGTGTATGTTAAGTTCGAATGATGAGACAAACAAGGAGACTTGGAAATCACATCTAAATAATGTGGAACGTCTCAATAGGTGGCAATTTGTGCACAGTAGATTTACTAGTCAGCAATTTCTTTTTAACTAAACACAGCCTATAAGGTTATATGCTGGCTTTATCCGTCGCAACTGGCTGTGATGCATATACGTGATATACATCATCAGAATGGATTTCATGATATATGCATTGGCCTTCATAAAAAAAAAAAACTTTTCCGTTACAGCCAATGGAGGGCAGCGTTTTTGCTGTTTCCTTAACAACCGTTTTTTATGGGGCAGGGTTATTAGCCCTGCGCCCAACCACCAAACCTGGAGGAAGGTGATTTTCTAACGTAGCTTAGGCATGACATACGGCCGTAAGTAGGGGGTACTCTGTGAGGATCAAACTCACGACTTAGTTATAATGATTCTAGCGAGATGAGCTTGCTAAACATTACATGGTTTCCGGCTTTATCTTTTCCAATCTTTTCACTATTACGTAGCCCCCTGCACATCAGTGGCGTTACCGCCTTCCTCGGGTGATACGATTAAAAAAAAATCACGCCGAGGTACCCACTGGCCTTTATAGATGTGTATTATTTAGAAAATGTTCAACATTTAACAAGATGTAGGTTCACAGATATTACCAGCCGATATTACCCCACACTTCTCTTCAATATGAAGATAATATAGTCTTCTTTCAGAATGTATAATTATGTTCCTTCACAACTTACTGTCGTTTTTAAATCAAAGTAAATTTTGCTGCTATCTTATAAGTCTTTTTTTTTGCCTTTCATTTTCATAAACCATTTATTGACTGCTATTGACTGTTAATCCTGTTTGTTTTTCACATTATTCTCTGTAGGAGGTAAATTCTATGGGCTCTTTTCCTCATTAAATTTCCGAGGATATTCAGCGGGTAACCTTGTAGTTTTTAATCTTCTTTGCGTAAGCACAAATAAAAAATGAAAATAATGAAATATTTTCCTGTCAAGTTTTCATAGTCTTCTCTTAAATGCATTTATCACGATAAACTATATTCTCATTTCCTTGTATCTAAATCAGTCGGACATGGACATCATATTTTCCTTTTATATTCTGTTCACCACTTGTGTCCCAATGATTGCACAAATGTATTAAGCACCTTTTTTACGAATGTTAGTTATTGTCTTCTGAACTCAACATCTTTCCATTAACCGAATGAATCTCATTGTTAACCACTCAATGTAAATGTTAAACAATTACAATAAAAGCCTCCCAAATGATACGCACTGAAAATCGGCATTTTCATAATACAAAAAACATCGATAAAAAAGTTATGTCGCTGTTGTCACTTTACAAATGTTTGTCTTTGTCAGTCAGTCATTTAAGTGCCATACGTGATGCATGCTAGGGCGATCATGTCTCAAAAGAGACATTACTGACTGGACAGAAAATTATCCCTCAGTAGATTGCCATTACATTCTGTCAAAGATATAGATCCCAAACTGTCCTGAAATTTAACCCATAACTGAAGCGAAGAGACAGATTATTACCTATTCCTAAGGGTATTTGTGCGTAAGTGAATGCAAGTGAAAGCAACTGGAATTCGAACTCGGCTCCCCGATTTCTTGTTCCGAACCAGTATCAACTGCACCACAACGCATATGCAGTTTTTATTGTTCATAAAATAAAATCTATGAAATGAAGCTTTAAACAGTTGTATATTTTTGCCATTAAAATATATTCGTTGTTAAGTTATTCTCATTTTAATAGGCATCAGCATCTCGAAAAGAAAATAACCTATTAATGCACACTATATTATTAACAAAAATTAAAGAGTAAAAATCGTTACTAATAATAGTTTCCTAATAATATACGCTATTAAATGATAAAATCAGAATTATTTATAGCTTTTTATTAGGTTGTTACAAAAATAATCAGCGCCTGAAGTTCTGTATTTTGAATAGCCATTTTAACATCGTATTTACTGTACATATTAGGTGAACCTTGTTATACATAATAGTTAATGTGTTCTCTTTAATAATCTTTAACTTATTTTCAGATATAAATATTTTTGGTGCATAGAAGAGTTCAACTGTGAACATGACAAAACATGATCTTCGTTTACTTTGAATATTGGAGGGAGTGGCTCCAAAATTTCTGCTAATATCAACAGAGCGTGGGTAAATAAGTCAAATCGTTATCGGCCAGTACGGTGGTAGTTCCAGAAATTCCGTATAGCTCGAATTTTGAATAATTTCAACAATTCTACAGTTCATTTTTAAATAATAAAATTATGTTTCTGAAATCGTCCATTATTTTTATAACAGCGTTGTACATGAAAAACACAACTACTTACATCCCTCATAGCCGATTGAACCTTAAACTATCACAAATGACGATCAATAGATGTTCCATAAAGAAGGCCTGGTGCCTTGAGAGCGTATTGGGACTTAAAATCAATCCAGACCTAAAGTGGTTATCGTAAATATGTGCATGCACCTCTAAATCCTGGGGAAATGATTGATTTCTTGTATCGATCAAGCAAATGATTTCTCCTAATATCCTCTTCATTTACTACAGTCAAGTCAGTACTTGAGTACTTTTGCTGCATATAGACAGGAGCTGTCCAGTCTTCACTTTTCAGTCTTGTTAGATTCTAAAAGTTTGCCTGCTCTCTCGTAGGTGACAAATTTTTTAACCCTAGAAATCCTTCCACACAAACCAAACGCCACAAGCCTTTCACTGTTCTATCGCTAATTTCAAGGGAAGTGTAAGACGAACTATATTCTTAGCTCCACAATTTTCAATTTTATGCACATTTTATGCGCATTCTAGCGAACCACCATCATTGTATTTGAATCCCATTGATGAGATGTAAGTTCCACTCAAGCAGTTTCTTCCTATGAACAACTACTTTATGGAACAAACCTCCAAGAGGATGCTTTCCCGATCACTACAATTTCAACTTGTTCAAGTTTAGGGCTAACCGTTATATTCATCACATTTTCATAAACTACTCTATAATCCTCTACTTCGAGTATCGCGGACCTTCTAGGGAGTGGTCGTCACTGTAAAACATATCACTTATTGTTTATAGTCTATTATACAAACTATGTGCGATGAGGTGCAATGGATATCGACTCAGAACGAGGACTCGGAGAGCCGAGTTCGAATTTCAGGTAAATTCCTTGCAATTCACTTACGCGCAAATACCGTTGGGAAAGGTATTAATTCGTCTCTTCCCTCCAGTTATGGGTTAAATAACAGGACGGGTTGGATTCTATAGCTTTGGCTGGCAACCAGTCTACCGCAAAATGTAATGGCAACCTACTGCGGGATAATCATCTGCCCGGTCGGTCATGTCCCTTTCGATATATGATCACCGAAGCGTTTATCACGTATGGCACTTAACTGACTGAAATTTGATTATATTAACTTTGAATAAACAATCGGGTGAATGTTGTTCGATTTGACAGTATGAATTCTTTGAAATCTTCTTTGTTGGATGACCACATTCTTCAATTGTACGATATATTATTATATTGTAAATATATTATTAAAATGAGACGTGTGAGAGAGATTTTAATTTTTAAATAATTTAGGTGACAATTCATCTATTGCACCCTTTAGTATGATTATATTCTTTTATTAGTACGTGTATGTGCGTTGTGGTGCATTGGATATCGGCTTGGAACGACAAATCAGGGAGCTGAGTTCGAATTTCAGCTGAATTCATTGCATTCACTTACGCGCAAAAACCTTTGGGAAAGGTATTAATCCGTTTCTTCCTTCCAGTTATAGATTAAATAACAGGACAGATCGGGTTCTATAGCCTTGGCAGGCAACCAATCTACCGCAGAAAGCAATGGTAACCTACTGCAGGATAATATTCTGCCCAGTCAGTCATGTCTCTTTCGAGACATGATCGCCAAGCGTGTATCACGTATGGCACTTAACTGACTGAAATTTGATTATATTAACTTTGAATAAACAATCGGGTGAATGTTGTTCGATTTGACAGTATGAATTCTTTGAAATCTTCTTTGTTGGATGACCACATTCTTCAATTGTACGTTTCTGTGAAATAAACTGATGCTTAATAAGAATGCCATCCATCGATAAAGCAAAGTCGATCAAGGATATTTTATCTTTCACCTTTTTAGAAATCTTGTTTTTTTGTGTTTTTTTATAGGAATCTTTCCGACTATTTTACAGGGAACTTTCTTTCAATCTATAAAATTTTACATTCCAGGCTACCGTCCCAGTAGATGTATAGAGGCAGTTCCATTTGATATTTTATTTTATTTCTTTCAAATAACATTTGTTTTTTATATTTATTCTGACTCCATACTCAACTGATGATAATAAACATTTTTTATGTATACCACTTTACACAATGTATAGTTTACTACAGAAAAATCGCTGTAACATGTCAATTTCGAAATTATCTATGTTGAACATATTTTGATATGTTTATATTTAAATGTGTAATGCCCAATGAGGTTTGAAAATATACGACATAAGATAGATCTTTTGAATTCAGTACACATTCGCAAGACAACATATTCATATTTTCGGAAATATTAGTATTTGTTCATAAATTATAATGTCTTTTGTTTTTTAATGTGAATTCTACCAGAAATAATAATATCATTTTAGGTCGAGTAAGAGTAGAGTAAGAGAAGCGACTCTTAATCATAATATTCACTGATTTATTGTGAAATTCGGGGTAGATGGAGCCCTTTAGCCGCAGTGAAAATAGTCTGACTAGTAGGAAATACCTCCGGTTTAAAAACCGTTATTAGGATATAAATTCAATGTTGGTATTTGGCTAACTCTTTGTAAAGAGGAAACTTCCTTAAACGCCAGTAAATACAACCTGAATTCGGGGTACGGCACCCAAGAATGGTGCTGAAACTAAAGTGAAAATATCAAACCAAATATTATCATAAACGAAGCAACGCTGGTTTGAGGTGACAATGGTGATCCGGAAATCATTGCAGCAACTTTGAACTGGTATGTCACATGCGTCCAGGGAAAATAAATACTGCCACTAAATTCGAAATCTGTACCGAAAATAATCTCATTCTAATGCGCAATCAACTTCACGGAAGATGACGAAATATTTATTACGATTCGTTTATTTTAAAATTCACATACTTCTAGCATTTAAACGCCGACTCCAACCCTGGGCCCCTACTGTCAACCCTGCTATCAATACCGGCCGGTGGGGTTAAAAAGACTAAAACATAGTGGATATCTCATATAGTATTAAGGCAATGCGATCTTTCATTTCTAATCTACAGCCCCATAAAAGAGCTTTAGAATTGAACAGGCGGATCACACAATATTCTATTCTTCTCCATATAATTACTCCGTTGATAAAATCAGAGACAGCAGTCTAAGCCTTTTCAGTTACTGCAACGACGAAACGACAGATTATACAACTTTACATTATAAATGGACATCCTAATAGTTGTTTATAAATTCTAATCTTTCCCTCTCTTTCTATTATGTCAACTTACCTCTTAAAATCATTACACTTCAAGGATGAGGATTGATATTAGCAACACTTGGTAAATCCGTAGTCAGTATTATTTACTTTCAATTAAAATTATTGAATTCTACATACGATATAGTCATGCAGCAAAATGATTTTTAAAAGATGATAAAGTTAATTTCTATAATTAATACTTTTTTCTTAATAAATATTAACGTTGATTGTTATGTAAAATTGACGTCTCCTAGTTTTGTTTTTCTCTTTCGACCGCACTTTCTTTTACGCTTTGGATTGATGGATCCAGTTTATGACTTCCCCTTAATTACACGACTGTCAATTGAAAGGCTAGCACCAACATTAATCACTATCTCTCTGTAGGGCTTTCCAGTGTGTTTGTGCACCGTTACATATTTCGTACGCTTCGTTGACAATGGCAGTAAGACAGTTGAATCAATAGTTTATAAACGTCATAAAATTCTGAAGCAAACACGGATGACGCTATATATTTTAAAGCAAAACAAATTCATCATACACCCTGAAAATAGTTTCATATTACTGTACACCAGTGCAGGTAAAAATAGAAATCGATTGCACCCTGTCATTCTAGTGGGTCTAAAACTGATCGTACGGTGAAAGAAAGGAAAACAAAACAGTTGTTTCAATTAATTTGCACAAGATGGTATGTAAAACATTTATAGTGAATATAACAATGAGTGAATATATAATTGAATAAGTTGTTATTTTGTGTTCGTGTTAAGAGATTCTTAACTTCGTAAAATTCAGTTGTTAATAATCTCGTGGACATCACTGGTACTTGGTTGAAGTACTAATTCTCACTGACAATTAAGACGAACATCTCCTTATTACAGTATAACAATTTCCAGAATACTTGTTCAAATTTCCGGTGGGATACGTAACTAAACATATTCTGTGACGTGTTCCACATGCTTCATATTTTGTGACCAATCAATGATGTCTAACGAGAAATTCAAATTTAAAATTTTCCAACCTAAAGCCTGTGTTTAGGAAACACGGGTTATCCTTCTGAAGTAAATATAATACTATTGCATTTTTTTTATCTAAACTCAAACATGTGCAACAGGTGAATTGTCGCAAATGCTTTTTTTTTAATTTAATGATGCAAAGTGGATTCCCTGTATTGAATAAGGGAAAGCAATTCATTACGGACGCTTCTGTGCTTGGCCGAGGCCGAAAAGTAACGAATAAAAAAGTTCCGGCTCAGACGTGGCAGCAATACGCCATTTCCGTTCCGATATGGCTCTTGTAGAGTTCGAGAATCGCATAAGGGGTCGGATGTTTCTAAAGCTGTATAAGGAGATGACAAATTCTGCGACTTTTGCAATGAATCATCTACAGCAGTGTTTCTCACTTTTTTTTTGTTTTACCCATAGAACAGTTTTTTTGGTAGACACAGGTGACCGTTCGATGAAAAAAAAAAGCATATTCTATTTTTAAGTACTTAGAAAATGTTTTAACGGAGGACGGAAAGTGTGACACTGAGATCCGAAGGCGAATTGGTTTAGCCATGGACGTATTCCAGAATCTGAGACAGGACATATTGGCTAGAAACGAAGAGAGTACAGGATTACTATGTGATGTCTGTTCTTCAATATGGCAGTGAATGTTGGACAATATCAACAGAAATGAAAGAAAACCTTAAATCAGCTGAAATGTGGTTATACAGAAGGATGCTGCGAATATCATGAATCGATCATGTGAGTGAAAAGGAAACTAATACTGAGCATCAAGAAAAGGTAGCTGAAGTTCTTGGGACATGTGATGAGGAAAAGGGAGACAGGGTAAAGCAGCGGATAACACATTTTAAGGGCCTGAGCAGATGGTTGGCAGGATGGGGGTTTGTGTGGGCTGACAGGAGAAAACGTGCTGAGACCTAACACGGATTTAGAGACGGGGAAAGCCATGATCGCGGAAGAATCATGGCACACAGAAAAAGAAGGATACGATAAGGAATACCTGTATAATCTTTTGTTAAATATATACTCATTCTTTTATGTATCCCCTCAGTTTTTATCTAACTTTTGAAACATTCCATAGAGTAACATAGCCACTAGCAGACATCTCATTTTCTGCAAGATTTAGTGTTGTTTATCTATTGTTAGTATTTTAATATGGCGTTGATAATTATATGAACATTTTTCGAAAATACTTGTTCGAAAACAACTATACAAATAACATTTATTCTAATTATAATTTTTTTTATGAAAATTAATTGAAAAGACAATTATACTAAATGATAATTATCCAAAATACAAAAATCTTCATTGCGATAAAAATGTAATTAAAAGACGAAATACACAAATGATGATTATTCGAAATAGAAATATGATGAATAAAAGAATCTGTTTTCATTTGAAACTTTAATATGATTTTAAAGTAAGATTTAGTAAGAAAAATTCTTATCACTTTAACTTATATGATACTGCACGCAAATAGTCAACTACTGAAGAGCACTCGATAAGGGATGCTACTAATTTTTTAAGATTTTCATTTATATTGTGGCATTTCTTGGTGCTCTTGACATTTTTGTAACCTGCCCTTATTTTTGCAATATCAATTTTTTGCAATCCCTGTTCTATTTTAAGAGCGTCTAAGAATTGTATGCCATTTATTTAAAAAATCCTTATGTCATCCTTCAAGGGCGTTACTAAGTCTAAGTAAATCGATATTGACTCTCTCAAACAAGACTACATACATATTTAAAAGAAAGATATTTCGAATAATTATCATTTTTGTTTCATTTTCATTCCAAAAATTTACAATTAGAAAAAATGTTTTTCGAATAATTGTTTACGGACAATTATTTTTAACAATTTTCTTGATTCGGGCGTAGATTACTGTAGAAAACTAGTTCTCGGTCGTAAAAACCATTCCAAAGTTAAATTTAGTCTTCTAGTTTTGTATTTAAAAAAGTTTTGCTGAGAATAATTTTTTCTTTCAACAATGAGTTATGGTAATCATTTTTTCTTCGCAATTATATTGCTGGTAATATTTTATCTTCAAAAATGTATATTTTTTATAGAATCTATTTATATATATATATTTCTGTAAAAGTGTATTTTTATAATTTGATGGTGGTTTGAACCTAGTTTAGGAGTTAACTATTTGCTCATAGCTGGGACCGTAACAGGTGCTACCACTGAGGGCTAGAGTGAACCTGAGAACAACCGCAATTAAGAGGTGATTCGATGCACCTCACAACCTCCAAATCAGAGGCCCGTGCTGCCGGATGCAGTTTGCCGTCATGCCCAGGAGCCATTCCAAAGTGAAATTGCTCTGCGGACCACTAAAATAATACACAACATGTTATTTTTGTGTGGTCACGCGGTAATGTAAAATGTTACCACAGAATCAATTTGGATGCCGGTTGAGACACTCTGGTCTATAAAATGTGAACTTTTTATGTTTAAGCTTAAGACACAATAAATCTTCCAGGCAATGAGCCCCATTGAGAGGACAACCGTTTATCCTGACTGGAGAGAATTCGGGCATTTGAGAGGTCAACTGTATATTATGGCAGAAGATAATTCGACTCACTGAGAGATCAACCATTTATCATAAGCGGGAATAATTCGCCTTATTCAGAGTTCAACCGTTTATCATTAAAGGAGAGAAAACAGCCTCATTGAACGGTCAGCCTTAAATCATAACTAGAGATATTCGCCCCATTGCGAAGTCAGCCTTTTATCACGATTGAAGTTTAATACACCTCATTCAGAAATCGACCGTTAATCATGACGAGATAATTCGCTTCATCAAGAGTTCAATCGTTTATCATGATTAAAATTGATTCGCCTCATTGATAGGTCAACTGTTTATCATGACTGAAGAGAATTCGCCTCATTGAGAGGTCACCAGTTGATCATGACTGGATACATTTGCCTCATCGAGAAATCAACCGACTATCATTATTGGATATACATCGCCTATTTGAGAAGTCAACAGTTTTTTATGACTCGAATAATTCGCGTCATTCACAGATCCACCGTTTATCAGGCCCGGAGAGAATTCGCTTCATTGAGCACTAAACCATTTATCATGATTGGAAATAATTCGTGGTCCACAAAAATCTTCGGTTTGGAAATAAATTCTCAATATCTCGGAGTATCTCTGTTTTTGTTTGATACAGTTCAGTATTTGCTAGTTCTGCTTTTCAAAAATTCGGTTTCTTTTCTATTGACTGACTTCACAATTTTATCGTCACTAAATACCCAAACAAAAGATTAAATCTACTAGACTGAATATCTTAGCTTATTTATAAATGAAACGTTGTCTCTGTGTGTGTGTGTCTGTGTGCGTATCCGTTACCTATAGTAGACTCCGAAACGACTGAATTGATTTTCTTGAAAATTTATACATTTGTATTATAAGCATCTGTGAGTGTTCTTAGCTAGGTTTTGTGTCGAGGTACCCTCGATAAATATCAAAAATCGATAATCGAAAAAATCGGGTTATAGAAGAATTAGTCCGATTTTAATCAAATTTGATACACTCATAGACAAAGACATAAGAAACGATATTCAGAAGTTTCAAGGTTGCAGTTCTTACAGTATTGCAGAAATTTGATAATATATATGTATAAAAGGCAAGATGTTTGTGTGTGTGTGTGTGTGTGTGTGTGTGTGTGTGTGTGTGTGTGTGTTTATCTGCCTGTATGTCCTTTGTACAAATCCACAATTTTTATCCGATTCTCACCAAACTTCACACAAATATTCTTTAGGCTGAGTTTGAGCTCCAGGACCATAGATTAGTTTAAAGTTTTCATTACACCCGAGTAACGCCGGGCTATACTACTAGTTTAGACATAAATCTAAATGTATAGCCACCATTTTTATTTGATTTGCATTGACTGTTTTAAGAGCTGATGCGTCATTTAATGCCAAAATTTAATTTTCTTAGTAGCCTTGAAATAAGACATAACTGGTTTATTTTATTCTCCTTTCACAAGTGAATGCATTGTTGTGCTCATACATGTTTTTCTGGACATAATTATTAATGCCGGTAATATATGTGTGTTTTATGTTGTAGTTCTTTGAAATTTTATTTTCGAATTCAGTGATTTATATAAGGTATTTTAAGATATATGGATTAATATAATGTAAGAGTTTGACCCTGTTGTTTAATTTTGCGTAGCACAATAGCATATACATGTTATTCAATGCCGAAATATAAATATATTTAAGACAATGACTTTAATTAAATATATTGTGAACGCAATTGTATATCTTCAACTATAGATAAAATCTGTTGCAGCTAATTCTGCTATAAAATGTAATGTTGGTAAATTTACTATATTTAGATATCGTTAGTAATTTTTATATATATGAAAAAATATACATTTATTGTATTTTTTACTATATACTGCATTTCTATAATTTCAGTGTGTTTTAATTTTGTTAGGGGAATTCACTATATTCTCATATTAGACTCTAACAGGTTAGAGTGAACCTAGGAACAAAATCAATTAAGCCGTGGCTTCACTTTCCTCAAAATCTCCAATCCCCTCATCAGAGACCTTGTTACCAGATTTTGTTTATCGTCATACTTAACTAGTCACCATTTTAATAGCGTCCCTTGCAAAATATAACATAATTCGCCATTGCTATTAGAGACCAACTATCAGCTTTCACAACATCATGCTGACAAGCTGGATCAATAAAATTATCTCCTTCGAAAACGAAATTGACTCTGTTTAAAGGAACTAGAAATGTGATTTATCTGACCAGGCCCCTGAGTGTCTATCTTACACGGTCCAAAACGATATTCCTTAGACTAGCTGAAGCCAATTAGAAAACAACATGGATTTTTTCTTCTAGGTTGAAGAGTACAAAACAGCAGGGAATAAATATAATGTAGTGTAGTCGGTAACGGCGTTGAATAGGAATGTCAGTTGACGACATGTTTCTTAGTTGTATATTTACCATTATTGTCAGTCTATGGCCGCTCTGTTCTAGCATTGCCTGTATTTCGCGTGGCATATATATTTGTTCAAAATTCACGTCAGCATGGTACTCCCTTGATAAAGTTTCCTGAGATAAACTTTTAGATTAATCATTATTATAGACCCAACAATCATTCCAAAGTCTAGAAATGTTAAATATTATCAGCATAACACAGTCCCACCGTAAGAAAATGTCCACTTTAGATAATACATCACATTTCTGTAAATAATCTAGATGAGCATATTTTTCTCCAAAATAGGGTATTTGAATACATCGTTTGTTAACGGTTGTAGTGGGACATAAATTAAAAGTAAACATGATTTATAATATTACTGATAAACGGATATGTCTCGTTTTTAGAAGGCACTGATTTATAATGTACGAAATAAAGTGAAAAATATTTCCAGTTTTTTAATACATATCATTCACGAGCCAGTCTATATATATATATATATATATATATATATATATATATATATATATATATATAATAACTTTCTCAAATATGTTACCATTACTTTTGACGGCAGAGGTACACTCGCATATTTAGCAAATATATATATATATATATATATATATATATAATGAATTATTTTGAACATTACTTTTATTTTAATTAAAAACAGAATATCTACTTAAATACGAGTATCGGTAAAAATAATGTTCAAAATAATTCATTACAAATTGTCGGTTGCTTATAACCAAGTTTCGTTAAATTGCGTTAATTTCCGTAATATATATATATATATATATATATATATATATATATATATATCATAATAAAATCATGAGTCGTTCTTAAAATTGTATTTTGGCTTTAACTTCAGGTGAAAATAAAGATAAAAATTGACCAACATTTAGATATTTTTATTATGATTTTTCTAAGCTTTTGACTCACATGAGCTATATTCAGAGAGGTTACAACAATGTTAAAATAAAGACATACACCATCAAAGATGATGTTATCTTGGGTTGACATAAAACATTGCTATGTGACGATAGAAGTCACCGAATAGCAGATGCAGTTTGGAAATTTGTAAAGCGGTTCTATGACATTGGAAAATTTATGTCTTTATTTTCACTTGAAATTAAAGCCAAAATACGATGTTTTGAACGGCTGATGATTAAACATAATAGTCATTCATTGTCTGTTATATTAAAAAATATATGTTTAGAAAATTATCTGCTGCCTCGATAAACCATATATATATATATATATATATATATATATATATATATACTGGAATGTGTGTTATTATTTTTAATGGATACTCGTATTTGAGTGGAAATAGAAACTGTCTACTCAAATATAAATATCCAGAAAAATAATAATATTAAACAAATTAAAATTAAAATATGTCTGCTAATGCCAGTTTCGTGAATTTCAGTTAAATTCTGGAAGTTATATATATATATATAATTTTGGAATTTATACAGAAATCTTTCTTTTATGAAAATTTCATTAAAAATGTTAAACGATATTTATTCATATAGGTTTTAATGAGACCTTTTTTTCAGGATATAAACTGTGTAAAAATTTTTCCAAATATTTTATTTTTTTAAGCGCTTTATTATATTTATGCCGTCTAAAATGAACGGCTCATGATTAAATAGAAACTTACACCAGTCATTACACCAATTAGAAAATAAACAACCTAATAATGACGGCAACATATATAATGATGTTCCTATTATTAAGTATCTTATATTAAGACAGAAGAAAATAAGAAAAAAATCCAAATCTTTGAGCATAACAGTAGGAATATATATATATATATATATATATATATATATATATATATATATATATATATATATATATTTGGGAAGCAATCTCACTTATATGCAGGTTTTATTAAAAAGGTGTGATGGTTAATTTTCTCATGTAATCTTCATGTGATTTTATGTGTTTTTTCTTTTGAAGACACAAATTTTATAAAAATTGTTCAAATATTTCGTTTATCCAAGCGTTTTCGACCACATTTTTAATCATTGTCGAGGATTGATGTTATCTTAAATTATGTAGTAGAATTGTTTTCATTTGTTAAGTTTGTAAGAAAAAGTCTAATGTGGTAGTCAATCAAATAATTTGCAAATCGGTACTTTACATTTTTTTTATCGAGTTTTTTGGAGAAAAGCGAACGACAAGATGAATTCCCGTACGCTAGTGCGAAGAAATTTTTAATAACACTAATGTTCTATCTAAGAATACATTGACTTGTAAAATTAAGATGAGAAAAATTACTAGTGGTGGGGAAAAAGGAACGGGATTTTATGTTTTGGTTGAGCTCATATGTAAAGTTAATGACGGATTTTTAAAAAATGTTGTTTTAAGAGTAGGTACCTCCAAAAATCGCTAAAAAACAGCATGAAACAGCATAGTATGAATAAAAAAGTTCATAAACTTAATAAAACAGACTTTTCCCATCAAAATATTTATATTTTTATTAAGAGGAAAGATCAAAGCAATTCTTAATTATTTTTAAATATTTTGAATCCCTACAAACATTTTCGAAATTTTGATAGAAAATGTTGTTTTTATTTGAGTTAGTGGCTAAAAAAAAGTTTACGACTGTTATAAAATGGGTTACGTTATGATGACACAACCCACTTTTTTCCCGGTAACAAACACATTAATTTGAAAATTCTCGCAAAAATCAAATAATAGTCAGATTTGAATGAAATTTTCAGTTCTCACTTACAAATGAATGAAATTATTTTTGAAATTACCAGTTTTTTTAAATATGTTGGTGAAAATATATTTTTAACTCTGTTCCCCCTATACGTAAATCCATGAAATTTTAATAAATCTTAATTAGATGTAAAATTTTATTTATAAGTTAAATGCAGGACTCTTTGGGGCATATAAATCATCTATGTTTTTTATTTTAAAGTTGACAACCTGGCCGAAAATCTGCTCCGAAGAGTAAGATAAAAATGCAATAAAAGTCTGATATAATTTAATTTGATAAACTTTTAATTTCTGGAATAAATGATAATTATTAAGGACATTATAGTCTGAAGAAAAAAATAATTCGTTTAATAATAAAATTTTGAAATAATTGTTTATATTTTTTTATTTTTTATTATAATAATTCATAAAAGTGTTAAAATATTTAAAAAATCTATTATAAAAACGTTGTTGAATTTCTTTTTTACTTAAGAATTGATTATTATATGCCTATCGAAAATTGAAAGTTTAATAAAAATCATTCACCCATTTCATTTTTAAAATAATTAAAAAACATAAATTTTGGAAATTTTTATTAAATACGGTGTTCCATAGGGGTCATAACAAGTTTCCGTAGAGGCCGTATTGTTTTTAGAAGTAAACAAGTGTTTGGATGAATTCCCCTTACATCGAAAACGACACAAACCACACTTTGATTCTAATTTAATTCTTTATTTATTAAATTAAAATTATTCGAAAAGAAATTTAATTTTTTTGATTTTTCAGAAAGCATATTAATAAATAATTTAAGGTAAATATGTAATATCTAAAGAAAAAATATTTAATATTTCAGAAAATATTAATAAATAACATAATATAACTTAGTTCGGTTATTTTAATTTAATTCTTTCTTTTAAAAGAAATTTAAATTTTTATTTATTCAGTAAGCATATTTTTATTTATTTAGAAAGCATATTTTATTTTTATTTATTCACAAAGCATATTTTTATTTATTCAGAACGCATATTTTCATTTATTCAGAAAGCATAGTCTGGCTATAAATCTAAACTAAAATTCTATAAAATATTATACTCGCTGAAAATATTATGTAACATTTTTAATTTTACTATTTTGTTAAAAATCAACAAAAAACATTTCAATTTCCAAATGTTACGTTTTATGCTACATGAATTTTTTGTCACTTTCGGCCGCCATCCAAATGTCATTCACACCTGCTACTTGTCAACACATAATTTGTCGCTTAGATAACTGCGGACAAGAGGGCTACCGTCAGTAAAGAGTGATTTATTTCGTAAATTTCCCGAGTGTAAGCACTTAATTCTTGTTTGAAATCAGATAAAGGTAAGTTTCAATTATAAAAATTGACTTAAATAACGTGTCAAGGAGGTATATTTTTTTTTACAAGATTTTTAAAACAGAAATGTAGCTACTGTTTACATAATGTGTTGATTAGTCAATAATGGCGGTAAATGTAAAAAAAAAATTTCAGCAGTTAAATTTGTGATTCCGAGCAATATAATTTCGGTTTGAACTAAACCAGGGTATTTTGCTTACTGTAATTACTCTCTTGGCTTTCAATTAAAGCTAAAATTAAAGCTTCAAGGAAACATTTTTATTTTTAAAAATTAAATTTAATTTGAGATATCGAAAATGAGCAGTTATTCTTTTGAGGTACCTATTTAAGAGTATCAATTTTGCTTTTGTTTTCAGCGAAAGTGAAAATAATATCTGCGTAGCGGACGTATATTGTCGTTTTGGAAATAAATTTAAAAACTGTTTTTTCTAAGTGAGTCATGTAACAGTTAGAGAAGCATTGACCAAGAGTGTTTCTCATATTTACTCAATTAGTTTGTGTGTAAATGTGGCCATCATGGTCGTAGAAAGGGTCTGGGTTTTACAGGAAAAGGTTTTTTGAGAATATTACGAATTATAGATGATTGTGAGATTGGAGCGAATGATTATGTCAAATGTTTCCACAACGAGGACATTAGTAAATAAGTTTTCGTCATCGAGAGATGCAAGGGTACCGTGGATTGAAATTGTATATTTAAGAATTTGAAGGAATTCATGGGTGGATTAGTTCTGTAATTTGTAGGTAGATGTGGCGTGATAGTATCATTCAGAAATTCAAACAATTGGTATATGGATGTAGGAACCTGAGAAATTATAGGTCGTAAGGAGTGTCCGACTTTGTATACTTTAAGGTTACCATACTGTATCTAGGTTGATAATCGCCAATAATTTTGTTGATTTTCAAAGATCACACAATGGCATGTCTAGATACTGTGAGTTTATTAACATGTTTTAGAAATTCGGTGGGGTTTCTATTTATTAATGTTAATTATATATCTATCATGTAGAAAGTGTGTTAAGTCCTTGTGGTTATCCATCTTATCCAAGTTGCATAATTGTTGTATTTATCGGCTCATCGGATGACAATATTAGGGTTGTGTTTTTGTTCTTTAGCGGAAGTGCAAATTTTATTGAGATGTTGTTGTGAGTGTTGTGTGGGGAAGAGTCTTTGAAACTTTCAACCTTGAAGAGATCTCGGAGATATTTATTAGGTTATTTATTTTCTAATTGGTGTAATGACTGGTGTAAAATTTCTATTTCGGGTTTCTTTGTTAAAAAGTGAAATTTGGTTTAGAGATGACAATTCGTTCCTAAGATTAGGAGTTCCTTCGGGTCATACGGTATTGCATGCCTAGTCAGGTCTATCTATTTATCAGTGTTGCAGAGGAGTAGTATATTTCTTTGGTATAGCTTGCAGCGTGTTTTTGTTGTGATTGTCGGTTTTTCATATCAGCATTGTAGATATTGAGGTTGATGTGTTGTAATGTCTCTTACTATTCGGGAGTTTTGTTATACGACGTCGTGTTTTTAGATCACATTATTCAAATCTATCTATCTATCTATCTATCTATCTATCTATCTATCTATTTTTCAATTCTGACGACATGATAATTGCAAAATAATATAATAGGTTAAACAGAAAACACAGCAAAGAACTGGTAGTAAAGTTTAATCACTGGTAGCAAAGACAATAAACTGAGTCTACGCTGACTCACTATTCACTCACTTTAATTTATACATACATACATATATATATATATATATATATATATATATGCACACCATTATTTATTATAATAGAGAGGATTATAACCATTTAATTTAACATTTCTCAGATGAAAATTTAGAAGTTTTCCTTAATTATGTTTTAGATATAGAAAATGTATATGTCAGTTTAAAGTAACGCCAGATACATACATATGAAATTCAAAGATAATTAGATTAAAATTAGAAACGTGGTTAGTATGGGCAAGATAAACATGAAGAGAGGAGAGAAGCTAGGCTACATGCACACACGCACGATTAAGAGGCAATGAAATTGACAGTACGTACAGTACAAAATGGTTATTCCTTTCATTTTTTTTACATTACGTAATAAAAAAATCTAAAGAATAAAATTGTAATTAACTTACCATGGAGACAGGGATGAGTAGCTAACGAAGGTCAGCCAAGGAGGAGGAAGGAGGCAGGAATAGAGATCTATGAGACAGCATAGTCTAACCTATGACACACACACACACACACACACACACACACACACACACACACACACACACACACATTTTTTTACTTTCGTTTTGTATTTTTTGGTGGGGGGGCTTTTGTTTTTTTTCTACTTATGCTAATCACTCCCACTATCAGTTTTATTCATTTTGGCTTTTTCACCCTCAACACTGACTTCGTGGTCGTTTTATAAGATATCGATCAAGAGAGGTCTGCGTGTGCCTCTTTTCTTTCAACACCTTATGGGCTTCAAAGGCCCTGGGATTCTCGGAGTGGTATACCAACAATGGCTTCACTTTACAATCGCCCGTAGCGTTATCGCAAATACCGAGCGTTAGACTATCCTTCATATGCTTATCTTCGGGAAGCTTCGATTCTTCAGCGGTGATATAGGTCCTCCTTGGCATTTTTTCCAAGAAAGCCCCGTTTCGTTCACAATTAAATACCTGTTGAGGTATGTAGTCTTCCTGGGAAATAATAGAATTGAATTTCAGGATAAAATTTTCAACAACCTTTACATCGGCACTTGCAGCTTCGCCATGCCTAACGACTGAGTGAATGCCAGAACGCCTTTTAAAATTATCAAACCAGCAACGACTGGCTTTAAACTCATCTCCACTGCCTTGCGATGACTCCTCCCTCCTCAGCTGCATCCCCTTTAAGGTTATTAAAGATGGCGACAGCCTTTTCACAAATTATAGTTTCTGTAACGGAGTCACCAGCCAGTTCCTTTTCCATTATCCAGACCAAAAGTAAGCGTTCCATCTCGTTGTGCAACTCTGAATGCAATTTCGAAATAATAGTTACACCTGCAACTTCTTTATCACATTCTTTTGTTTAAGATTGGTTGATATGGTCGAAATGCTTCGACCATATTCAGTGGCCAAGTCAAGGATTCTCACACCTCGTTCATGCCTCGATATTATCTCATGTTTAATTTCCATTGAGATTATTTTCTTTAGCTTTTTCTTATCCTCGTCCTTATCCTTAGATTTAGGACCGATGATTCACACAATGATAGTTAATAAATGTTCGCAAAGTGAAGAAAAAACACGAGATTCGCAGACTGACACCATCAATATGTTCACTGTACGACACGCCAACTAACGAACTGGCTGGAGGAAATTTTATAAGAGAAAATAAATTATAAAATGAAACCAAAAAAAAAACAGATTGTTAAAAACGTTTCTCTCTGATTTTGCTCTTTTTCTTTCTTTCATTTTTTATAAGTCGAAACTATTGTCTATAAATCCCACTTTGCTTAATCGGCGAGACAGAGACGGCGTATTGGGGTGAGGGGTTCTAACTGACTTTGATCTTCTTTGCTACAGTTTCTTAACGTTTGCTAATAATCTAGGATTTTTTTGTATGAGTGCAGAAACTGAACTTTAAAATCATTTTTTTAGGTCTTAAAAGGAAAAATAATTAGAAATATCTATAAGGAATAAAATTAAAAGAAATAACAATGTCATGTTTGATTTATTTATAAGAATATTTACAAAAACACAAAAGAGTTTTTATGTATTTATATAAAAAAAGGAAATGGTTAATTTAAATGGAAAATATTACATAAAAAACGGGATTCTGTTTCAAATCAACAATTCAGTCCGCGTTGAATCGCGGAAAATTGGGGTCCCTACATATGACAACTATAAGTATTGATGCCACTGTGAACAGCTACAGCATCATACATGTAGGCAAAATAAAAATACTGCGAGCGATTACAAACTCAAAAGTAAAGGTGATCCTTTTTTATGAATACTTTTATAATTGAAAAATCGTTTGAGGAGTCTATCGACCCCCTTTCGACGCCTAGACAATTATCGATCCCTTGGATAACCCCATCGACCCCCAGGGATCGATATCGATCACTTTGCTGACCCCTGGGCTGGCCAAACGAATGCTCGGCTAGCAGAACGAACACACTGCCATCTACCGATGGCGTCTCGCAATTTTTGATTTTTTGAAATGTCGATCGTCGTATCTCAAATTTTTCGTCGTACCTCAAGGCGTAAATTTAGAGAACATATCGTCGTATCTCAAAAAAAATCGTATGTTGGGGCATTCGTATCTCAAGGTTCCACTGTATATTGATTCTCCCATCGGCTGATATTTACTGTTTCAATTAATTGATATATTACCTAATACGTCGTCTACATATGTTTTACGTACATTGTATTTTAGTAAATTGTAGATCTTAAATAACAACACCTCTTTAAATGATCAAAAACATAACAATATTAATAAATAAATTCGTAACCGTTCTACAGGCGCATTCAATATAATTGCCGACATGCCATAATACAATTGTAGACACTCAAATGTATCATAACTGACACCAAAAAAATCTAGCTATTCACAAAACCTCTTCTCGAACTCTGCCCTCTTAACTCATTACTCTACTTGTCATTTACTTATTTTCTATTCGTTAACTTAGACCAACGCTTTCAATCCCACCCCCTTAATTGACTGGATATGTTAACAAATGTGTTTTTTCTAAATTTTCAAATATATATATATATATATATATATATATATATATATATATATATTGTCATCCGCAGGCAGATCTGTTTCGCTGTATTACAGCTCATCAGTACGGTTAGACTCCGATTGCTCCCTAATATATATATCAATTCCTAATTGAAAAAATATTCCAGTGCTTATATTTCAGAGGTATTAACAAATAGTACGAAAACATGACAGCTCTTGTGTTGCATAATCTATGTTCTATTATAAACAATTATAATATAAATATTGCTATAAATATTGCTCTAGTAAGTATCGAGCACTTTTCGAAAAAGTAAATTAGTACAAACAGTTGCCTGTTAACAGATGTGTTTGTACTACTCTTGAGATATGTATCATTTCTTTTGCAGAAGAAGGTAATTTTTAACTTGAAAATGCAGAAGAAAATCTACCTGTGTTTCATAGACTACGAAAAAGCATTCGACTAAGTACGCAACAGGGACTTGTTAGGGAGGCTTACCAACTTTTACATATTCGGGAAAGACATTACAATAATAATGTACGCTGAGAGCAAACTGCAAGAAACGAGTTCAGCAGATATAGAAAGATAGAATGGGGTGTAAGACACGAATGTTATTTATTTATTTTCTTAATTATTTTAGTCTTTTTTCGACATGGTGCATTTAATTGTTTCCCATAGGTTTGCTTTCCTGTCATATAATCTACAATTTCATCTTTACAATTAGCCATAAGTTTTCGGTCGGATTCAGATCAGGAGTTGATGGTGGCTATTTCATTATCTTATGTCTTTTCTCATCAAAAACTACTTCACGTGTAAACTTAGATACATGAGAAATAGCATTTCATGCACAGTTATGGATTCCACATTAGAATGCAAAGCTGGAACTTGTAGCATTCAAAGAAAATATTCTCCATTAAATTGCAGTAGTTAAGACTGTTCCGTGTAAGTCCTTAATCGATTTGAATGGTCCGATAATAGTTTCGTTGACAATTCTTTTGATCATCCATCAGGTCCATCAAGTATTATCTGAGATTCGTCTGTGAATCATACTTTAGAAAAGTGTTTTTTCATGTATTTATTGGTCGAAAAACTTTAAATTATTTATTTTAATATAAGTATTTTGCCTTCGATTCTAATTTACGAAGATTATTACAGTATTTGTTCCTGACTCTCAATTCTATTCTGTTTAAAGAGCACACGAATTAAATATGGTTGCTTTGCTTAAGTTTATGTTTCCTTCGATAAGGCAAATACTTAAAGACATTTCTTTTGCTTCTAGGTCTCAAAGTGCTTATATATTCAACAGCCCTCTTTATCATTGAATAATATCTGCAAAGCTTCTCTAATATCTCTAATGTGGCATTACATCACTAAATAACTGCTATTTTCTGATTTTAACATTACTAATGTTTCAACATATGTAATGGATAAAAAACTATTTTACATCAGATCTCAGAGGCCTAACTGTAATATTAGTTTCATGTGCACTATATTTTCTGATTCTAATTTTCTAATAATTTTGCTAAATGTAATAAAATGTGTTGAAACTACATGTAACTTGAACTCAAATGTTTTTTAGTTTACAAATTAAATGTTTAAAATCTTTCAAAACATTTCAAAGCAAATTCGAATTATTGAGGTGATGAGATTTGCATAATAACTTTAAACGAACTTTACATATAGTTGGGGTTATATGTTTACATCGATAACTTTAAAGATACAAAGACGATCAATTTGGAAATTAGATTTTGACATCGGTTGTATTTAGCTAATTCATGTTATCATTTTTTTTGCATATTGATTTTAGATATTTTTTTAAAAACTTTTAAAGCTATATATTTTTTAAATGCCAGATTTTATTAGTAGCAGTTATGAGAAGAAATATGTTTTGTTGGATCATGAACAGAAATTAACCAGAGATCGTTCCGAAAATCAGTGCGCTTTCAATATAATTAATCTTCTTAATAGATTAACCATGAACATAGATATGAATCAATATTTTATTTAAAGCCGAATATTTGTATTTTTATCATTTTTCATTGTAAACACGAAAGACCGTTCAATGTAATGCCACTTTCAGCTGGCCAGATTTTATGTAAAAGTCTTGGCAGGTGAAATATTTAAAGTTTTATTTGAAGAAATATGTCCATTTCTTCCCGGAAGAAATGGAAATATTTCTTCAAATAAAGCCACTGATTTATCTTTCCCTTTTATCTTTTTAATATAAATTAATTTTTTTGAAATGGGTCAGTAGCTATTTTCATTTAAAATATAAAGATCTATCATTTAATATTTCACAGAGCACTCTTTTTTCCCGTGTGAAACCTTAGCAGAGACATTTGAGAGGTGCATATTATTAGGAGTAGAAGTATATTTCATCATATTTCGATTTCTGATATGGTCGCACTACCTAGAAAATCTGCGGGAAGATCTAAGGCAGATCGTGATGTGTTTCTTATGGCACTATTTCATGTTTTCCATATCTCTTCTAACATCCATATCGTTACATAAACAAATTTCTCCTCAGTGTGTGTGCTGTACGTAACAAGACACTTTTTTGTATATGTCTTAAGCTGGGGTTTCCAGGGATTCTTTCAATGTGCTGTTTTGTTCCATCTTTTATCATTCCAAGTGCACTATCACTGGCACGATTCTTGTTTTCAATTTCCACATTTTTTTTCTATTTCAATTTCCAGTTCTTAAAAGTTTTGACAGTTTTTCGAATTCCTTGGTTGCTATGTTAAAGCGATATCAAATATTAAACAAGTTTTTTTCTGGTTTTTAACAATAATGTCAGGCCCATTCGTTTCAATTTTTCTGTCTGTGTAGACGGTGTAATTTCATATAATGGTGACATCTTCTATTTCTGTAACAGGTGCTGGGTGATGATCATACCAGTGTTTGTTTACATACTTTCCATAGTGTTTGCACATTGTCCAGTACAAATATTGCCCCAAACTATCGTGACGATTTTTATATTCATTTGGAGCAAGATCAGAGCATCCTGAGATTAGATGGTCTATTGTTTCTTGGTATTTATCACTGAACCTGCATTTTGGATCCACATTATTATGTATAATATTTGCATGTATGTTCTTACTGAAAAGACATTCGTCTTGCGCCGCAAGAATAAAGCCTTCTTTTTCAGACTTTAATCCAGATGCACGTAACCATCGATGATTATTAACGTTATCAACTTTGGATTTATTGGCACTTTCTGGATATTGGCCATGCAGAGGTTTGTCTTGCCAGCGTTGTTTTATCTGTTCATGAGCATTATAATTGGCTTTCATTTTCATATTTTTTGCCGCAATAGTTGGTTCTTGGCTTCTGTTTTGCTTTTCTACAGAATCTACTAACTGTAAATCTTGTTTGTATTTACTGCCTTCTTTCATTATTGAGTATTTTTTTCTTTCTGTTTTCATGTTGTTTGACTAATTGTATCATCTAGTCCTTTTTTGTTTCTATGTATGTTAGTAAGCCAAAAGTTGTTGTCTTGTATGACAATTCTAGCTGAATAAGACATCTTCCACCTTCTTTTCCGGGTATGTATAGACGGTCTACATCAGCTTTTGGATGATGCATTTTATGCTTAGAAAGAAGCTTTCTTGTTTTAGAATTCATTCGTCTGATATCGTTTAGAGTCTAGGTTAAGATGTTGAAACTAAATTGGACAACTGGGATTGAAAGGCTATTAATTGCCAGAATTGTGTTCTGAGAATTCAAATCAGTTTGTAGTATCATTCGTAGCCTTCTATAGTACTTTTTACGCACTATTTCTTACATTTTTCTTATGGTGAAAGTTTTCACTCCCATTTACACCTAGATATTTATAAGCTTCTTCTGACTCTAATTCTTTTATTGTTACATCAGAGTCTAATCTAATTGAGGCTGTTTGTTGTAGCCATCCACGTAAATCTGTAGCTTTAGCACATTTATTAAAATTGAATTTTATTCCAATGTCTTTTGAAGTTGACTTATTAATGCTATTAATGACAAGCAAAATAGTAAGGGCGACAAAGAGTCACCTAGAAATATACCTGTTTTGATGTTTATTTTACCAGAGTTATAGGTTCCATTTATATGATTGCGGTAAAGGGTTGCTTTCTATACCGACATACATTGTTTGATAAAATTGATGACGACGGTTGATACCTTGTACATATTTAGAGTCTTTTAAGATCCAGGAATGTGGTACACTATCTAATGCCTTACGATAATCTATCCAGGAAGTACGAAGATTTTTTATTTGCATTGAAGCAGTTTTCCAAGATAATCCTGTTAATAAGTAATTGGTCTTTACATCCGTAATAGCCACGTTTGCACCTTTTTTATTCAAGCGGTAGTATGCCATTTCTTTCCAAGCATTATTATTATTATTATCATCATTATTATTATTTTTATATAATAAATTTGCCTAATATGTGGAATTGTATGCAGGTGAGTAGTGGGACTGAAATCCCAGATCCGACACATAAAAAACAGAATGAGGTTGTCGGATCCTCAAACGTCGAAATCGCCGGAAGTGTCCATCATCATCATCATCATCATCATCATCATCATCATCATCATCATCATCATCATCATCATCTCCCCCCTCTCTCTCTATATATATGTGTGTGTGTGTGTGTGTTATATTATTATATTATGTTGCTATATTTGTACATGTTTCGGAAGACTTTTTTCTTCATTATTTAAATATATACATTGATTTAATTTGCGACTTAAATTACAATCCCGATTTGTAACGAACAATAATTTTAAATTGTAGGATAGTCAAGCTAATTTAATAATTTAAAATTCCTCGAAGAAGAAAGAAAATGTGTTGTTTTCGCAACATTAGATAGCTCATCGCCTACTTCTAGGCATATTAGATTAAGTTTGTCTTTACAAAGAAAAGCTATCAGATAGAGTAAACAGTTGAGTTGTCAAAAGACAGAGATATAGCTGATTAATCAATACATCAGCTGACACACACACACACACACATATATATATATATATATATTGTAATTGAAACAAAAAGTAAATGTAAGTTCAAAAACCTGTACAAATAGTACTGTGAATGTATTTTCTTGATTGATTAATCTATATAATGCTAATCAATAACTTATTGTATTTATATCTTTTCAGTATCTAGTGAATTATACAGTTTATTTGTTTATTTATGTATAAAGTTAATACATTTTCCAGACGTTCAATAAAAAGAAACAATAAAAAAATGACTGAAAAACTGTATATATTTCTTTAGGCTCCCCGCCCATTTTCTAATATGAACAATATTGGACAAAATGAGAATCGTAGGTTTATAACTAAGTATAAAATTTCAAGTACGTTTATCTGAATACAATTGTCAATCTCTAAATTTGCAAGACGCCTTCGATCTTTTATTCATGTCGTCTACTCTTGCCTGAAAGATTGGTTAAATGTGTGGGTTGGCAGGATAAGTTGGTTTGATGTCTGTATTTTTTTGTTATTTCCAGGAGAAAATCAATTGACTTCCTCAAAAAGGTCGATGTCATACGAGAGATTTGATAAAATATCTTGTTCATATGTTAAGCATTTTTTTAACACAGGAAATAACACGGGGTAACCTGAACTTCGGTTGTAAATTGATATTTATTTTTTGCCTCTTTTCTACATTCTTTTCAGTTAAACGATTTTTTCTTAGAAAACTGAGTATCAGGTTATTAAGAAAATGAATAAATTACGTGATACTTTTTATTATGCAAGCCAATTTTTTTACAAGAAATTTATTATTACCCAACCGACGTTAATAAAAATTCCGGTTTATATTATATTGAGACTTGAGTAACATTTATTTTTTACAAAACAATTTTAATAGCTACTGTAGGAACCCAATATGCTAACTACAAAGCGATTTTCTAAGCTTGCGCAGCTTAGATGTGGCCCAAGGCCGAAAGATGAGGCATACAGTAGAGATTAAACTCACTACTCAGTTGTAATAATTTTATAGAGATGAATTTGCTAAAAATTAGACCCCTTCGAGGTGCCCATATGCCAGCTAAAAGTCATAGAAAATAAAATAAAACGAGTAAAAAAATCCAAATACCTGGGAAACAAAGAAAAGAGTACTTGATTACTTTGTGATATATGTTCTTCTGTATGGAAGTGAATGTTGTACGATCTCATCAATGATGATGGAGAGGCTGCAGGCGACAGAAATGTGGTTTGACAGAAGGATGCTGAGGATACAATGGATGGAGTACGTGTCCAACGATGAGTTGTTGGAAAGGATGCAAACAAAGAAAAACTTTACACCAGGAATAGACAAATGAGGTTCCTGGAACACGTATTGAAGAAGGAGTGACTGGAGAATTTAATACTCACAGGTCTGATAATAGGAAGGAGAGACAGGGGTAAGCAGCGCGTGACCCTATATTTTTAGATCTGAGCAAATGAATGGCGGAGTCATGTTTAAAAGAAATACCAATAAATAAAATATTGAAAGTGACAAGAGACAGAGCCAAGTGGAAGTCCATGATCGTCTACGTCCTAAAGGTACACGGCACATGAAGAAGAAGATACTAACTACTAAACATGCATGGCAGTAATGAATAAATTTGAGTACGTTCTATTATCAAAGATTTTGCCCTGCAGTGGTATTGTATAAGATGGGTTAAGAGAAAACAATGCCGTTTTCTATGCCAACGCGTTGTCGCATAGAACAAGAGTGACGCAAGAATAAATAACTACATCCGGCAGATAGGTCTCTGATGGGAAGGTTTTGAGGAGGGCTGCTGATTTTAGATACAGAAAGGAAACTACAAGACCTCCTACAGAAGGTAGCAGAAGAAAGTAACAAGAAATGACTAGAAATAAACTGCACAAAAACCGAATGCATATTCATCAGTAAGAAGGGCAGCCCAAAATGCCAAATACAGGTCAGGAATACCAAAATCAAGCAGGTACAAAAATTTAAATACCTGGGAAGCGTTATAACAGAAGACGGAAAGTGCGACACTGAGATCCGAAGGCGAATTAGCATGGAGAAGGAAGCATTCCAGAAGTTGAATAAAGTATTAAGAAACAGGACACTTTCGCTAGAAACTAGGAAGAGAGTACTGGATTGCTACGTGCTGTCCGTCCTTCAATATGGCAGTGAATGCTGAACAATACCATCAAAGATGAAGGAAAAATTTGAAGCAAGTGAAATGTGGTTCTACAGAAGGATGCTGCGAATATCATGGATCGAACATGTGAGCAAATGATGAGGTCTTGGAAATTATGGAAACTAAGAGGAAATTAATACTGAACATCAGGAAGAGACAGCTGAAGTTCCTGGGACACGCAGTGAGGAAGGAGGGCTTGGAGAATCTGATACTAACAGGCCAGATAGAGAGGAAAAGAGACAGGGGAAAGTAACGGAAAATATATTTGAAGGACATAATCAAGTTGATGACGGAACGAGGATTGCATGGTGTAACATGAGAAGGCGTGCTCAGAGCCACCAGGTATAGAGAAAAGTGGAAGGCCATGATCGCCTACGTCCCGAAGGGATAAGGCACGTTGAAGAAGAAGAACAATCTCTTAATTGCTAAGACCATCTTGAGCCGTGGTGGTAGCACTTGTTAGGGTCAACACGATGAACAAATAGTTAAACCCCCAAAACACGAGTAAAAACACTATGAAAGTATAAAAGTACATCTTTATATTATAAATACCAGCCACATTTTCATCGTAAATTTATTATCTGCAGTAAATTTGTACAAGAAACAAAATACCAACAGCACATTTTTGTAAAAAGAAATTCCTAATGCCTACAAGAAAATGAAATTCAGGCATTAAATCACCCGTAGGGGGAGATACGTCACTAAATAATCAAAGAAAGAATGAATCAGGAAAAATTATGGTACATGTTTCGTCTTTTTTACTCCACCCGTCATATTTAACAGACATTGCGACAAGAGAGGATTATTTTAATTATTATTTTTTGGCTGTGAAACGATTTAATAGGGAAATATTCTGTAATTAAAACCAGATTCAGAAATTCGTCAAAAACTTGCCTACATAAAAACCTACAGAATTATAATATGAAATGAAAACCTGTCATATAAATGGCAACAACGCAATGAAAATAATATTGAATATTATATTTAATAAAATGAAATATGGCTTTATTCATGTAAAAATAAATTTGTTGAAGAAAGACGAGAATTATTTATGTTTCTATCTAATAATTGTATTTATATAGTTGCTATAACAATTGGATTTCTGCTTCTCTGATTTTACACTATTTAAATTGTTCGGGCTGTTTTCCTAATTTTTGTTGTCATATTCGTAACGTTTCATCAGTTTAACGTTCCAAACATTCTTCAGGTGATTTACCTTGAAATTTCTAAGTGAACTTTCTATTTGCTCCACTGGGGTAGATTGTTCTAATTCCACCAGCCGAAACAAATATGGCAATAAATATTTTTATGGTCAGTGACCATGAATAGAATACTGTTGTCATATCTGCTCAGACACCCTTGCTGTTCGTCCCAGTGTTGTAAGACCTAAATGTGTGACTCGAGTAAATTCCCATATAGGGGGCACGAGTGAGCTAAGTTCATTAGAAGCTGTGAAAGTAATTGTAGAAGAGACACAGTGAAGCTACACTGCGTCGGTGGGAAAGTGACTGTATCCGAGCTACCAAATCGGGATCGATCACATTGCAGATTATCCGTTGAATTTTGTCAAGGTCTCCTAGGTAGAAAGTAGGAGCACCTGACCAGATATGGAAGCAGTATTCAATGCAAACATAGGCAGAAAGTGATGAGAAAGAGGGACAGGTTATACGGGGTGTCAGGAAGAGGGTAAGAGAAGGATGAGAATACTGGTATGATGTGCGTGGGGTGGACGGAAGAAAGAGCACGAGAGAAAGGATGCAGGTTGTGAAGATTGTAGCCGTCGGGGAAGCAAGTATGCGGAAGGGAATTCCTCAGGCGGGAAGTGCGAGACAAGAAGCTGGGAGAGTAGAAGTAGCCGTTCACACCGGATCTCGTACGACCACCGAAGTTATGCAATACCTACATAGGTGACAATTAATCCATAGCAAAATCTACTGCTAAGAAGATTGGGTCACTATGTCGATCCAGGATGTTTTTTCCACCTGAATCCATCCTGCATATATACAAGTCGACCATCCGTCCGTGCATGGAGTACTGCTGCCATTTATGGTCAGGTGCCCCTGCCGTTCTCCTCAGTGTTCTTGACAAGCTCCAAAGGAGAGTCTGTAATGTGATAGGTACTGATCTGGCGACTCGTCTGCAGCCACTTTCCCATCGTCGAAATGTGGCCTCCCTCTGTCTCTTCTATAAATACTTTCATGGCTTCTGCTCGGATGAGCTTAAGTCACTGATGCCTACTCAACAGGTGTTTACCCGTTCAACCAGACTGGCAACTGGGTCCCACCCATTCACAGTCAGGTTAGCCAAACGCAGACGACAATTCTACTCCTGCAGCTTCCTCTCTCGCACTTCCCGCCTGTGGAACTCACTCCCGTATTCTTGCTTTCCTGACGGCTACGACCTCCAGAAATTTAAAAGCAAAGTTAATACTCACCTACTAACCACTGGCCTCTAGCTCTCTCTCCCCTCCCCTGTATAACCTTCCCTTTCTCTCCGCCCAGGTACCTGTCATTGCACCTGCTTTCTCAGTTTTCTATTGTTCCTTTCTAACTAGCTTGTACTCCTCACTCTTTTCTAATTAATCTTTCTACATTTATGTAACCCCCTGCACATCAGTGGCGTTTCTGCTTTGCTCGGGGTGAAATGATTAAAAAAAAAAAAGAATTAGAATTCAAACAATCGGATTCAATTTCAGTAGGGTTAGTTATATTCACTTCTGCGCAAATAATCTTTGAAAAGGTATGAATCCACCTCTTCTCCCTCCAACTATGGGGTAATTAGTAAGACTTGTATCAGTAAATCCTTATTATTCCGCACCAAAATTATCTAAAATGTTTTCTGACATTAAATAAGTTGTAAAATGTTGATAAGCCGTAAAACAAATCAAGCATCTAAACATGTGTACCTTGTAAATATGATTTTAATAGTAATAATAATATTGGATTAAAGACAAAACATTAATTACTCATACATGCATAAAAGTGTCAAGAAGTATTCCCGTATCTGCGTCACTAGGTCCTTCCTGTTGCACGCTATGAGGACGTGTGTGCAGACCACTTACGGGAATGGGGTGTCACATAAGCAGAAATATAGAGGCTGTATGAGGTAGTCGGATCCTCATGCGTCGAAATCGATGGAAGTGTCTACCATCATATATCTACTATATATGAGGGGGTCTGTCTGTACACGCGAATGTGTGTAGAGTATAATGTTATAAACATTTGCGTTGTGGTGCAGTGGATATCGACTCGGAACAACAAATCGGGAAGCCGAGTTCGAATTCCAGTTGAATTCCTTGCATTGACTTACGCACAAATACCCTTGGGAAAGGTATTAATCCGTCTCTTCCCTCCAGTTATAGGTTAAATAATAGGACAGATTGGGTTCTATAGCCTTAGTTGGCAACCAGTCTACCACAGAAAGCAATGGCAACCTACTGCGATATAATTTTCTGCCCAATCAGTCATGTCTCTTTCGAGACATGATCGCCCAAAGCGTGTATCACGTATGGCACTTAACTGACTGGCTGAATTGTAACAACTAGAAAGTGAAATAAAACAGAGTGAAAATGAAAAAAAAATACAATTTTCTTTTATAATCATGTCACCCCAAGCAAGGCATTTTACTGCCACTGTTGAGCAGGGGTTACATAGAAGATATTCTTTTCTTGCATTTTCTGCCTGTGGAACTCTCTTTTATATACTTGCATTCCTGACGGCTACAACCTCTAGAAATTTAAAAGCAATGTCAATTCCCATCTCTTATCAACTTAACCTTTCCAATTCACTACGTATATCTTGTTCTCTTCCTTTCTCTTTACCTTCGTAACTGTCTTCAGTCCTGTGTTGACATCCCTCACTTGCCCTTTTCACTTTCACCCCCTGTAGCTGGTTTGTCTTTGTCTTCACGCTCCCCCTATCAAAAAACTTTAACTCTGTTATGTAAACCCCTGCACATCAGTGGAGGTACCACTTTGCTTGAGGTGAAATGATTAAAAAAAAGAAATATATCACTTCAAAAGTGAAAAGAATTATATTGAGATATATGCAGAACTTTGGAAATAATAAAAATATGTTTTTTTAATGAATCCTTATCTTTAAGACATTGGCGATAACGACTTTTCACAATTTCCTCTCCTTTGTAGGGAGCTTAATAAATTTTGTATTTTTGTTATATATCCTAAACCATATTCTGTCATCCAAGTCGGTTACACTTGTTTTTTTCTATCTCTCGTATCCCTAATCAGTCTTGTCAGTATAAAATTTCACATTCCTCGTGATATGCGGTAGAAGATTGAACTGTGTATCTTTGATTTTAAGGTTCTTTTTAGTTTAATTTTCTCTGAAACTTGATGTTACTCACATGTTATTAACATGTTCGGTCCATTCCATTAAAACAACATTTCTATTAGAACAACGTTTCTATTGTCTCAAGTCATTTTTCATCTGTGATGAGATTGTCCAGCATTCACTGGCATACAGGAGGACTGATAAAACTGGTTGAATCATTCCAGTAATTCTGTTAACAAACGATGCATTCTGTGGAAGTGTCGCAAATTTGAAGACGAGTTAGAACTGCGGTAAAATGAAAATGCAATTACTGCTAATCCGTTTTATCCGGTCCGATGCTGTCCTCTTTTCGGATCGCCTGCTTTCAGATCAGTGTTTTGAATTACTTAAACTGATCATCACTTCTCTGAATCAAAGCGAGATTCCCCCATTTTACTTCGGTTGGGGTTGACGCCTCGAAGCTCCTTAGAATACGCCAAGTTTGCGGAAATAATTACAAAGTGGAGATCTCTACTTGCATTCAGATTGACATGAACTTGAAGGAAAAAAAATAGGAGCAGGAAAAGGTCACGTAATGCATTTCCTTTCTCAAGAAAATGCCATGATGTGGGCAACCTTCAATGCAATCTCATCAATCTATAATAGAGGTCTGCGAGAGTAACTTTGTCTTTAGTATTCAGTTGGTGGGATACATGTAGTTGGTGTATATTAATTTAAAAACGTATAAAATCATGCAAAATATGTATTTTCTCTCAGCAATGAGGTAAAAATTATTAAAACAAATGTTGCTAACACTTGCATCATAATTACATGCAGTTAATTTTTGACCAGCACTTTTTATGTTTTATGTTCATTGAAACTTCATTATATTCTACTAAATGATTAATTTTTAAACTATGTCCTCAAATATTAAAGCAAATATTGACGATATATATATATATATATATATATATAATGCTTGTCCTTAGCGGCATATAAAAACAGTTACACTTCTTCATTTTCTTTTATTCAAGGATTAAGCGTCGTTTACAAACCTTTGAAAAGTTAAAACCTAAATCAGTTAAAATAAAACGAATTTTTCAGAAACCTCTCATATAAATAAAACAATTTTATTAAATTTGTGTAAATATCCATATATTAAAAATACTACACATGATTTATAAAAACAAACATTAAGTGTTTTTAAATTCTTATTTTCTCTATACACCAAGTTTTTGTATGTACCTTTCTACTGATTTTATTTATTACCTATATATATATGTATACATATAATGTTAGAGCACTGGTCTTTTAAACCAAAGGTCGTGAGTTCGACTCTCACTGACGGTTGTTCTGCCCTTATTATTATGTTATATGATGGATAATTATATATTTAATTTTGCGCATAAGCGTTTTTTTGTGTACTGTACATTATATTAGTGTAGGTTAGGTACCGTCTTTAAGAAAAAGAGTGAGTGACATGACACCATTCACTCCACCAGAAATTTCGAAACCGAATTTTTTACTAATTGGCATTGGTACCTGAATCTCCAATATGAATCTTTCACAGTGTTTAGGTGTCATGAAAGGACAGTACAGAGGAATAAGAAATAGTTATACGAGCATAGTGAAGTTGCGAAGGTACGTAAACTCTATAAATTCATTCTGATCATTCTAGTAAGAAAAAAACTTCGTAATTATTTGGTGAAGGCATCAGACTAAATACGGAGACCTACATGAAAAGTCTTTAGGAGGAAGTTCCGCCCTAAGTAAAAAAGGTGTCTGCTAGATGATCCCGTGCCTGACAACAGGTCTCTGAAACATGCCACAAAAAACAATTTCTACAAAAATATCCCCGTTTTCATCTGACCCCATGCCATCTCAGGCTGCAACTCATGTTGATCGTTATGTGTTTGGCGCATTTAAGCTATATACAAAAAATCTCATCTTAACACCGACGATGAACTGAAGACAGGGATTATATCAACATTGACCAACTTAAACGAGCAGACCACTCAGAAGAGACACATGAGATTCCGAAGTTATCTAGAGTCAGTGGTTTAATCCAATATAGATTTTATTGAATATAATTGTGCAATTTTAGTAAATATTTCTGTTAAAATGAGATGCCAGCTTCATTTTTATTTTTTGTATTATTTAGACGACAATTTATCTATTGCACCTTGTATTTTAAGCATTTATACCTTCAGAATGTAGGCGGTCAAGAATGTCGAAAATAACTGTTCTTTTGTAGCTGTTCGTAAGCTTTATCTTTTTGCTAAATCTCCTCATCCCTATTCTGCTAAACATTTACAAAACTTCGTTATCTGGGTTATGCTTTCCTCTCTCTCTCTCTTGACTTCAGTATGACTTCTCTGTGTCGCATAACTTCAGAACATAGGCATTTATGACTCTCCACAGTATCCTGCATTTGTGTAGTTCTTAGTAAAGTTTGTCTTTTCCTATATTTATTCATTCCTATTTAGCCGTCCATTTACAAAATTTTGATGGGTAGGTTATGCCTACTTTCTTCTGTCCCACTTGCCCTTGTTATGTCATCTATGGGTGATCTTTTCACATTCAGTCAGTTAAAGTGTCATACGTGATATACGCTTGGGCGATCATGTCTTGGAAGAAACATGACTGACTGGACAGAAGATTATTTCGCAGTATTCTGCCATTACTTTCTGCGGTAGAGTGTTTGCCAGACAAGGCTATAGAACCCAATATGTTTTGTTATTTAACCCATAACTAGAGCGAAAAGACGGATTAATATCTTTCCCAAGGGTATTTGTGCATTAGTGAATCCAACTAATTCAACTGGAATTCGAACTCAGCTCCCCGATTTCTCGTTACGATGCGATATCCACCGCACCACATCGCACATCAGGTTTTTTTATTACGTGCTTTATAAATTCCAATAGTTTCTTTCAGTCAGAGTATTATAAAAATTGTCTATATTTTTTCATTATTTTTAAAATCTATCCTTGATTCTATTAGCAAGAAAGAGAACAGTTTATCCGCTACTGATTAATTAGTGGCCAACATAAGAACTTATAGAACGGCTGAGAGATGCTAAACCAGTTGAATGATGTGTCACGGTAGCAAGCCATTTCAAAATTAATTCATACCAATGTATTTGCTTTTTTACGAACTATCAACCTTTTGACAAATGAATATTTTAGACTGTTAGTATGACACTTTCATTCAAGTGTCAAAAAGTTGACTGGCGAAATTAATTAAATGAAAATTAATTAAATGAAAATTAATTAAATAATAATTAATGAAATCATTATAATAATTATTTTATCAAACCATTATGAAAATAAGTTCATTCTGGATATCCAACATTTTTAAGAACCAGGTGCAGTAAACCGAGGTCATTAAATATAAAGATATCTAGACCCAAGCGGAAGGCTGACCTATAAACTGTCACTAAAACAAAACACTCTGCAGGTGTAATGGCATGTCCAAAAATTACTTCAATTTCAAAATATAAATATATTTTGAGCGTGGCAAACAGGTGGGTTGCTCTACCCGGTGATTGAGTGCAAGTATGGCACAAGGTAATAACTCATTGATCAACCAACCACAGGGCATACTTCTTGTTAGCCCACCCCGATGGCTGCGACTAATTGGCTGATTATCTAAACCAATCGGATGCAACCCAGGGGGTGTCACGACGATAGCCATTGGCCGGTGATCCCTATTGGCTGACCAGTCAGGAGCTAATTATTCAGGATTCGGGCCCATAAATAGAGAACACCCAGAGCAAAAAAATGGAGTCGGTCATTCTTCGCTACTCACAACCGAATCCGTTGCCACTGCATACTCCATCAATGACACTGCCTAATTGCAAGATTTCTTCGAATTAAAGAAACTTTTCCGCCAATCAAACACCACTTCGCGGTGTTTGTTTTAACTTGATAAGAAATTATTGTATACCAGTGTAAATAAATGTCTGTTACCGTTTATCACAAACGCTTTACTTCATTTCTTTGATGGTGTGGCAACTATTCTTCTACTCCGACGCCAAATTCAACACTCCATCGACTGAATTGTATCCATCCCCCCTTTCGCGGATCTTAAGAAACAACGTGGGAGCGGAAGGAATCAGAGAAGAACCAGTCTGGAGCATATGGTAGTCACGAAACTATCGGTCAACCCGGTATTGTGAAGATATAGTACTACATTAGCATTTTGGTGGAGATAATATTGTTTTACTGATACAATTTAATTAACGCACAGTAAGAGACGAAGAGATATATTCATACGTTTACTAAGAGTATATAAGTGTAAATATACGTTGTAACCCTAAAAGGTTACTGCGTGAGTAATCACCAAAACGGAGGTTGGGAATAATAGTATATCAACAAGTACAAGACTCACACGCTACGTGAAGTAGATTTATTCCTAATGAATTGCTATCGTCACTCTACCTTTTTCTTTACTCCAAATATGTCTACGTATTTAAGATGATAGAAACATTCCATTACCGTATATAGGTAAGTATGCAACAATATATATGTAACGAACACAAACGGAATTGGAACTAAGTATTTCGGATTCAAATACTGAGTGCCTCTTCCATTACAAAACCCTGACATCCAAGCTTACAAGCAACAGGTATTGGCGAAAGGTTACACGGATTCAACGTTGCATAACTACAGTGATCGTATGCAATCAGTCTTTCAACATGATATGCCGTCATCCCCATTAATCTAGAAAATGACATCGTAGCATATTGATTACCCGATTATAATTAGCTTCTGCTTCATTTGATTAGTAATATTAGTTACCAGATTAAATGGAAGGCAGCACAGGTGCTGATGGATTAGTAAGGCGACAACAATTGTTCAAAATTAAAAAAAGATTGGAATTAGAGGAGAGCCATGATAACCCCGTTTTCAACGAAATTATTAGCATTAGAATCAGAGGAAACCAAAGCATCATCTCTTTCGATTCATTGTCACCTCTCGTCTCTATCTTTTTGAGACATTTTCAATTACATTGAGACAAAGAACAAGTTCTTGAAGTAGCAAGTGAACGAGACCCATTTAGACACATGCAAAAATTAAATAATTATATTTGATATCCATTTATCCTTGAGAAAGGCAAAGAAAATAAAATCTATCGTTGCGACAAAATTAATACAGACGCGGAAAGAGCAGAAATGAAAAAAGTTGTGTAATGATTCAGACGGTAAGATAAGTCAAGGAAATAAAAAACGATTTGAAAATTTGCCTTTATGTTTACTCAATGTCTCCGCACTGAGAAGGGATGTGACACAAGGTCGGGTTTAACGTGGGCTACCCGAAAGCGCATTCTCGTGCCAAAAGTAAAAATTTACCCTGCTCCTGTATACCTGAGATCGGACACTTCATTGGTTTTTTTTATCAGCAGAGTCTTCATCCGTATACACAGCGTGTGGTACTCTGTCAGAAAACAGAGAGCTAGGCAATTGCCAGCTGTCTCAGAACTCTGGATATGTATCCAAAATCTCCCTAATGAGACGGCCTGTGACATAATGTTGGAGTTAACATAAGGAACCCGAGCGCTTACACATCGTGCCAAGGATCAAAATTTACCCATCTCCGTAATCGCGGGACCGAGGACTTTGCATTATGCATTTTTCTCAGCCGTGTCTACATCCCTATACCGAGCGCGTGACAAAGTCTTACTCTGCTCAAAGACAGAGAGCTTGACAATTGCGAGTTGTCGCTAAACTCTCTTTTAGTTCTTTATTTAAGGAGTCTAGTTCATTTATGTCATGTCTTATATATTCCAGAAAGTTTTTTATTCCGAGAAAATAAATAAATCATTAAATGAAATATTAAAAATAGTGCAAAATAGAAACATTTTCCAAAATATTAAAACATTAACAACAATGAGTAAATATGATGCGTAAAGTAGTAATGAAAGCTTTTTTTTTATCATCTGATTTTGAACTTTCTTTGTTGGACAAGTGATTCATTTTTTTAAATTGTTTATTTTACAGATATAAACTTATGTTTATATTGCAACATTTTTATTTGACATAAAAATAATGCTGATTGGCTGATTTTAATATCTATTACATCTTAGTTTTTTCAATGCCGATATTTTTCTGATGCGCCCTGTGAGAAGCAACCTCACTATTTAATTGTAATTGTAATAATTGATCGGATTAGCCCAGTTTGCTATAATGTAACACCCGGCCGCATGAAACGAGGGGATTTTTGCTTAAATCAAGATTTGATGATCAATTATTGGATTTCCCAGCGTTAAGCAGGACGTTGAAAGCGCTATTACAGCCGATGCTATGGTGATGCATACAGTTGATTGAATTTAGCATCATTGTAAAGTAACACAGGATTAATGGTTTATTATTGGAATTTCAAGATTATCATAAAACAAAGGGACAATGTGCGAATATTGAAATGGGTTTATCACGAAAGAAATGATTAATGATTTGAGTTAGACGATGTGCAATAAACCGGTTCACAAGCCGGTTATTAAAGAAAATAGTCATTGATTAGGTAGTTACTGATTCTGTATCACTAACATTATTATACTGAATTGCAAAGCACTAAAAGAGACGGTATTTAAATTATGGTTCATACAATCTTGTGTTAGAAGACGAAACTCAGCAGTTTTGTTAATTTAATCGCGTTATCCGCGGATGACACGGTGCTGATAGCAGACACGAAAAAGAAAACGCAGGACCTCCTACAAAAGTTAGCAAAAAAAAAAAATCGAGAAGAAATCACTGAGCATAAACTTCAAGAAAACTGAATGCATGGTCATTTCAAAAAGCAGAACACAAAATGGCAATTACATTTTGGAGAAACTAAAATAAAACAAATTAAAATAGAAAGTCAATACCTGGAAAGCGTTGTGGCGGAGAATGGAAAACGCGACGTTGATTTTCGAAGACGCATCAGCATGGCCAAGGACACATTTCAAAAACTAACCACAGTACTGAAAAATCTCATTGACAAATAAAGAAAAGAGTGCTAGACGGCGATGTGATATCTGTCTTTTTGTATGGCAGGAAGTGTTGTACGATTTCCTTAAAGATAAAGGAGAAGCATGAGGTAGCAAAAATGTGTGCCTAAAGAAGGATGCTGAGAAAACCATGGACACATGAGCAACGCGGAGGTGTTGGAGAGAATGCAAACGAGAAGAAAACTCATCAGAAAGAGACAAGTGATATTATTGTTCCACGTAATGAGAAAAGACAATTTAGGGAATCTAATACTCACAGGACGAATAGAAAGAAAGAGAGACAGAGGTAAGCAGCCCGAGATATATTTGATATATTTGAGTAAATGGATGTTTGGGAGGGATACTAAGAGGAAAATCATTGAGAGCGGCAAGGGATACGGCCAAATGGAATTCCATGATCACCTACCTTCTGAAAGGACACGGTACATGAAAAAGAATAATGTCCGAAATGTCCGAATAACGGACAATCACAAAATTATAAAATATATACGGGTGGTGAAAGTAACGGAAAACAGTAAACTTGATAGTTAATCAAGACATGAAAAATACTTTCTAGAAGACTGTCAGATATCTTAAAAAGATCTTGTGGTTAAAAAGAATTAGGAAGCCCTCAACATATGTAATATATTTGTATATGCACCGACAACACAAAGCACGGAAGAAGAAATCAAATCTTTCTAATCCATCATGGACAACTCCAAGGCTCAAAGCAAGTCACTAGAAATTAGAATTATCATGGGAAACCTGAATGCCAAACTTGGCAGAGTGAGGGAAGGAGAAACGGTTGGCAATTTTGGACTGGTAGACCACAATGACCATGAAGAGAAATGGAGAAAGGGGTCCAATGGGGCACAGCTAATGACACAAAAATTAAACAAAACTTAGTTTCAAAACACCCAAGACGGCTATGGATATGAAAAAGCCCAGGAGAAGAAAATAAAAACCAATTCGACTATATCATTAATTATAATTAAGAAATTAAAAACTGCAGTTTTTCACTGCAAAACCTATCCATGTGCTGACTGTGGAAGCGACCGAATCACAGTTATATGAAAACTAAGGATGAAACTTCGGAGATTGAAGAAACCTAACACAACACTCAGATAGCAATAAAACAAACTCGTGAACGACCCGAAGCTGCAGGAAAAAAATACGAAGAACAAATTGAAAATGGAAAGTCTGAATAAAAAACACTAAGCGAAGCTCTAGTGACACCAGCAAACGAGATCATCACAAAGAAAAACGGTCAAAGAAAAAATAAATAAATAAGCGTATCACCGATAAAATTGTTGACATGATGCAGTTAAGAAAGAAAACAATGCTAAGACATGGAACGAAATACAGGAAAATCCACAAGGAAAAAAGACCAAATGCAGTCAGACTAAAGAAAACAGGCTCAATGACAAATGTGTAGGAATACAGAAATCGAGCACAACAAACAAAGGACATATACTTCAAAAAACAAGGGAAGTAACGTGGCAAATATATGTTTGGCAATATATTAGAGAAAAATACTTCAGCGATGACACGAATATATCGGAGATCTCTGGCAATACACAAAAAATTCTGACGCACCATAAATATTAAAAGTCGAAGAGAAAGATACACTGAACAAATTGATAAACAAAATAGCAGCATGATCAGACGGTATTTTTTATAGAGATGCTGACAGCCGTAGATGAATTCGGTGTAGACAATATTACAAAAATAATAAACGATGTCTGCAACAGTGGCAATATAACGGAAGTTTTAAGCAGACCGATTGTTAGAGGACTACGAAAGATGTCAGGGGCAAAGAATCTGAACTAAAAATATCAGTTTAATAAGCCACCGAACAAAGCTCACATTTGAGACTCTGATGAACAGATTGCGCACCAGAATAAACGCAGAGATATGACAAGAACGGTGCGGGTTCATCAAAGACACCGGAACAGGGAATTCGATATTTATTTTCAGAATATTATCACAAAGAAAAATAGAAATTCAGAATGACGTGTACCAGTGTTTTATTGACTAAGGAAAGCCGTTTGATAAATTACAAATGGTCTAGTTTTGAAGAGGATGCAAATAAAAATGAAACTTATAAGTGACATCAGATAGAGACAGGTGAGGTTTTTGAGACACGTAACGAGGAAGGAAGGCTTGGAGTATCCATAAGTCACAGAACGGATAAAGGGAAATAGAGAGGATGGAAGTAGCAGGGGACATACTTAAGAGGCTTAAGCAAGTGGCTGACAGAGCAGTGTTCAGGAGAGGTAACAAGAAGAGAATTGTTAAGAACGAAAAAAAATAGGGGCAAATGGAAGTTCAAGATTGCCTACGTCATGAAAGGACATTGAACATGAAGAAGAAAGATAGTCTGGTCTTATTTCAGAGATATGAGAGATCCTTTCTGCTTTCCTGTTTTAAGTGTTATATGCGAGTAGTGTCGAAAAGTTTTAGTCACGACCAATTTCAAAACTATTGCTATGGCAACAAAGTTAAAGTACCCAAGAGTGAACCTGCACGGCAAAGTCTGACTTTGAACTCTACCGCGAATACGCACTAAAATATAACGTTTACACTCACTTCCTTACTTACGTTTATATCAGCACCTGTAAGGAAAGAGCTTAGAATGCGGCCGTGTGAGGGTATCTTGGTGTTTCTATCAGTAATCATTGACTTCTGCAGCAGTTTGTGACAAAAGACAAGTTTCCTAAAATCCGCCAACCACATTATTCCCCAGGGCACACCTCTTGCAAATTTTTTCTCTTCAAAAATCGAATCTTGCTTAAAAGAAGATTTTAAGACATCGAGAAAATCCAAGGGAGTGCAACGAGACATCTAATCGCTGTTACCAAAGAAAAAAAAAACGATTTACAGAAATGGAAACGATGCTGGTTTCGCAAAGGGACTATTCGAAGATAAAATGTCGAACTGAATTGTGTTCTAAATTTATTTTTATATAATCATCCCCGAATTTTTTTTTCTCTAATATATACAATTCATGACAAAATCAAAAGAATACACAGCAATGATATCGACCTGGCATCTCAGCTACAATCACTTTCACATTGCAGTGACGTTGCTTTCTTTTGTTGTTACTAACAATATTTCAATGGCAATTACTATCATGAACATTTTTCCTTAGTATCTTGATTGCTTGAATTTAGGCGTCGTACTAGATTGAAAACTAAGTCTCGCTGTTTTAGCGATGAAACAACAAGATGAATCCGTAAGCTATATTCAAATATTTTTTAATCTCATATTTCTCGCTTGTGGAAATATCTCCCGGCATCTTACTTTCATGACATCTACTTTCTTCCAAGTTTAATTGCAACATCAATCTTTATCTTCTGTTTTCATCTATTTCTTTATTTTTCTTTATTTCCTTCTATAACGTTTCCTCATCTTATTTCAATCACAGTAACCGCTAGCGTTTCAATGGCATTTCCCCCTTGATTGATGCAAAATGATTTTATGATGCTGGATAAGTAGATATAAGCCCTGGGAAAACGCTAATTAATATGCAAGATTTACATTATAAAAACCTTGCCTCATGGGAAGATTGAAATAAATAATTTTATCTTATTTGTTGCACAAGTGTATTCTTTCATTTCAGAAAACACGTCCTAATATATTTGGTATAAAACGAATATATATTTTGGTATTGCTGAAAGACATTGCGAACAAAATTATCACTCAAGTAAATAAACGTATCTCCATATTTTCATTAATTGGATTGGAGGATATGTTTATGTATTTGTATATTATTGAATTCAGTCACTACTCCGTAGCCTAAAACATCTTCCAATGTTCTAACACCAGCAGGAACACTGTCGCAATCATTAATAATTTTACGTCATTTTTCCTTCGTTGCAACCATGTTCCATCAACAGAAATATGCATCATTCGTAACGGTATCTCATATCTTTGATCAGACTTCCAAGAGATTTACAGAAAATTTAATGACATGACTTTTGACTTGTCCTGAATATTATTTCAGGGCTGTATATCTAAAGCATTTTCTTTTTACCCACATCTTTTTTCTTCAAACCACACATCGATTATTGTGATTTACTGAGTGTTACTTTCTTTCGTGGAAGGCTATCAAAGTGGCCACGTTTTTCAAAGAGTTATTTAAATCATATGAAAAAGAAATCTTTGAAAAATGTTCTTTCAATATATTTCCATACTTACCAAACGTGCAGGAAAATATCAATCGAATCATATAGAATAATCTGATTTTCCCCTCCTTTCATACGATTCCTAGTTAAGGAATAAAGTGAAATTTAATCAAATTGACATTCAACGAATGGAGCTTTGTTGAGAGTAGAACCGTTTATTGCGACAGGAATTTAGAAATTAAATATTTTTGTTGGACAAACATGAACGAGTTACCGTTATTCTTTTTATGAATTTTCCTTCAAAGAGTGTCAGTCAATTAAGTGCCATACGTGATACACGTTTGGGCAATCATGTTTCGAAAGACACATGACTGACTGGAAAGAAGATTTTCCAACAGTAGGTTGCCATTATTTTTTTCGGTAGGCTGGTTGTTAACTAAAGCTATAGAATCCAATCTGGTCTTCTGTTTAACCCATAGCTGGAGGAAGAAGAGAGGATTAATATTTTTTCCAAAGGTTATTTGCGTGTATGTGAATGCAACGTATTTGTGTGGAATTCGAAATCGGCGTTTTCGTTGCCAGCCGCTATCCACTGTACCACAACGCACATATAAATAGTGTAGTTTATAAAAAAAAAACTACGCAGTAATTATACGCGTGAAAAGAAACCAACTTGTCTGTATCCAGCATATTGACTGGGGTTAAAAGTAATCTGTTCGTCTCCTCCATTGTGGTTCTCTACTGGACATCATCTCCATACTTCTGTGAGCAGGATGTTAGAAAAGGGTGAGATCGAAGCAACCTGACGCCAGCGTGACAGTGATTGCAAGGTATGGACGCAAACATAATCCGTATTATTAAATTACTCTATACGACTTAATTTCATATATTTTTCTTCCAATCAAAAATGCAGAATGATGCATGTTTCAGTCATATAATTGTAATATTGGATATAAAAATGGCTGAATTTTTCAGGAATTTAATATTCTCCAAAAACAAGTCTAATCGTATCAGAGAATAATTCTTCCTACTGCTCCATTGTTAACCCTCTAGGGCCATTCGTATAATATTTGATACAGTATTTCCCTATAAGGAAACATTTGGTATTTCCCTATAAGGAAACATTTGGTATTCATTGACTGAGCAGTCAGTACTGCTTTCATTTGAAATTTATAAAATATTTCTCTTAAAAAATTTTTCAGGAAAATATTTCTTTCAAGGCTTGTTTTCATACTGTATCAAATATGATACGAATGGCCCTAGAGGGTTAATCTCAGTCTGTTTATCCAGCTATCTATCTATTAACCCTCTAGGGCCCTTTGTATCATATTTGATACAGTATTTCTTTATAAGGAAACATTTGGTATTTCCCTATAAGGAAACATGTGGTATTCATTGACTGAGCAGTCAGTACTGCTTTCATTTGAAATTTATAAAATATTTCTCTTAAAAAATTTTTCAGGAAAATATTTCTTTCAAGGCTTGTTTTCATACTGTATCAAATATGATACGAATGGCCCTAGAGGGTTAAAGCTTTTTTATTCAATGATCTGTTATAAATAAATTCTATGAATTTGAATCCAAAGTCATTAGCAATATAAAGTGCATTTCAATAATCCTTAGAAATCCGTGATTTCTTTTCCAAATGCTTAAAAGCCTATTTTCTTGACGTCAGGACTATCGATTCGAAGTAGACTTTGGAAGAAACCTGAAGCGCAATTTTAAACAGGTTATCAAACGATAAATCTCTACTCATTTTAAAAATAATCGAAAACGATTGAGAGCCTATTATTTGGTTTACGCTTCTCCCACGAATTTTGAACAAGGTTAGTTGTTTATCCATTGTTTTGTATTTAAGGTAACGATTCCGGATGCGGCTAAACTTTACTTGCACTCTATACTTCTAACGTCTCTTCCCAAACATTGAAATTTTATTTTCTATTATATGATTTTTCATCAATACGAGTAGATAGGTTCCCCTATCCTCTGATTCACACGCCTCCTTGGTCTTTTGAACAGGAATAGAGTCTTATTTCGAGTTTTCTGTTTAGGATTGGCTTTCTAGTTTCTTTTATAGTTTTTTTTTAATTCTCTTTCACTCCAGTAATACCTTACATCTTAGTAGCTTTATCGCCTTGTATGGAGGGAACTGATTAGAAAACTTGCTGGAGACTTTTTAGGAGAATTTGAGAAAGCGATTAAAGAATTGTTTGAAATTGTTTTTCATATTGCATAGGAAATTTACGGAAAACACAATTAAATTTAAAAGAGCCAATCAATATTATTTTGTTAATGCAAGAGACATCAGATGGTAGATACAAAAAAAAGGAGAAAACATGATTTAAAGGTCAATGTATACACCAATAAATTAAATCTTGTGCTAACATATAAAAACATGCTAATTTGTTTTCCACTGATGAATAGTGAATGAGAATTTTGTCGCGGAGTAATATTAAAGAAAATTAAGTTATGGTATAAAATAATTGTAAACACAATTAATAAAATGGAAATTTTAAAGTTTGTTTACAATTTGTAATTACAGTGAATTTTCAATAAGAAATCGTCATCTGTGTTTGTCGGATATTTGTGTAATTGATGGTGCATTGCAACAGCCCAGATCTTAGACCTCGTAAGAGACCGGTTTGTTGCTACTGTAGAAATCTTTATACTCTGGTATTTGTAAAATGTTAAGATTCGGGAACGTCGGGGATCGATACAGTAGATTATAATATGGTTACTGGACTGTAATTCGGTCATTTAGAATAATGTGGTGCCATTCATGGAAAGAATAACATTCATTATAAAAGGACAACATAATATGAACAAATAACATCTTCCTTCTTCTTCTACTACTATTACTACTTCTTCTTTTTCTTCTTCTTTTGCTATGTGCCGTGTCCCTTCAAGACATAGACGGTCATAGGCCTTCCACGTCTCCCTATCTCTGGTGGATCTGACCACGCTTTTTTCTGTTATCCCGCCGAAACCCCGCGCTGCCATCCACTTGCTCAGGCCGGCCAAGTATGTTACACGCTGCCGTTCCCCTGTCTCTCCTTCTCTCTATCTGACATGTGAGTATCAGATTCTCCAATCCTTCCCTCCCTCATTATATGTCCAAAGAACTTCAGCCGTCTCTTCCTAGTGCTCAGTATTAGTTTCCTTTTCGTTTTCATCCTATCCAAAACCTCATCATTGCTCACATGCTGGTCCATGATATCCGCAGCATCCTTCTGCAGAACCACATTTCAGTTGCTCCATTTTTTCTTCATTTTTGATGAAATTGTCTACCATTCACAACCATACTAAAAAACAGACTTCACATAGCAATCAAGTATGCTCTTTTCGTTACCAGATAATTTTCCTCTCTCTCTCTCTCTCATTACTCTACTCAGATTGTATAACGTATTCTATAATATAATAATTTTTATATGACAACAATAACAGCAGAGGTTGGTTGAATGTATTGAATGAGTAATGTCATGTTTTTTGTTGTTAGAAGAGTTCTTGGATAGATAAACTGTATTGCGTACGTATGTGAGAACGATAAAATGTGGTTACATATGTGTTAGTGTAAAAGTGTCTGTATATGTATCCGAGCGTAGTATTAACGTGAATAAAGGAGATAAATAGAATTTAATCCTTAATATGGACGATGGAGCCGTAGTTTGAGGTGTTCTCTTAGAAGTTTCGTCAGTACTGAGATGAGCGTTGCTTGCGCGAGGACGTGCTTGCAGCTAGAGTAATGTAGACCCTGTTTTCTAAGAAATAGGCTCTAGTATTATATTATTTATTTATTCCTAATTGGTCCTAAATCACCATGTGGTATATCTACTACTATGTCCGCGTGATATTTTGGAGGCATCTATCTAAATTATGATGGCTAATAAAACAAACTTCCAGATTTGTATTCTATCATTTTGTATTTAATTTAATTGGTGTTTTAAGATCCAAGCACGTCATTGTCTGTTATTGGTTTATAAATATTTTGTAGGTGTGTTTAATGTTTATGTAGCTATTGTTGACAGAAAATCCTTCTCTTGTTTAAAATGAATAAGTAAGTTTTATGGTGTGAAATATGTTGCCTATATATAATAAAATTATATATTTTAGTGGACACGACACTACCACGAACCGGGAAATTGGTGGGAAATGAAAATCGCGACTATTTCCTTACTCGTGACTACATTCAATTATTGATCCATCTGAAGTAGGAACCAACTGAATGAAAATGTAAACCATAAAAAAGAAGGAATAACAAATAGAAAACATTACGTTTTGAAAGTAAGCTTAACTGAACAATTTACTCAAATGCTATACAAATGTTTAAATCAAACAAAAATAATCACACCCACATATCTCCCCATGTATATATATATATATGTGTGTGTGTGTGTGTGTGTGTGTGTGTGTGAGTGTGTGTGTGTGGACATATGTATTAATTTTCTTAAAAATTATTATTACATAAACGTTAGCTGTTATTATGCATCGACAATAATTTTTATTACAACCAACACTCAACGTTTGTTATGAAACACACACAACAACACACCCACACATAAACACACATAGACACACACACGTACACACGTGTGAATATATTTTATGTCTTCCTCTACCGAGTCCTATAACCTAGAAGTAGAATCGCTGACTGATGTCAATTCGGTCGGGCTTCAATACTGGCTAGAATCAACTGGATATCTAACCGTGGTGTTATATAGCGAAACAGATCTGTCTGTGGATGACAATATATATAAATGTTGTTTTAAAGAAAAATTTTAAAGTGTATCTAAAAAAAATTTTAAGTGTATTTTTTAAGTGTATCTAAAAAGATTTTTAAGTGTATCTAAACATTTTTAAGTGTATCTAAAACATTTTTAAAGTGTATCTAAAACATTTTTAGATACACTTAAATATTTTTTTAAAACAACATTTAAATGTATTATTAGAGATAGATTTACATTTACAAATATTAAAGGACTCTATCGCTATATATATATATAAATATATATGAGTGATAGAATAAGTAATAAACAAAGTAGGAAACATGTTTCAATCGAATATAGTTCATTTTCTTAAACTTTTTCAGTGATTTGTTTGCAAGACAAGAACTTGGAATTTAGAACAAGAAACAACGTATCTAAACCATAGAATCAAGCCTCAATCAGCTTTCCAATATACTGTCTCTTTGTTTTTTTTTCGATTCATTACTGACTAAACAGAAAATGTTCCTGCATTAGGTTACCAGTTTTTTTCTGGTTGACTGGCTGCCAACCAAGGATATTGTTATTCAACCCATAGCTGGAGCCAGAAGAGATGGATTGATAAATTTTTAAGTGAAGTGAATGCAAAGAATTCAACTGTAATTCGAATTCCAATCTCCGATTTCTCATTCCGAACCAATATTCATTTCATCACAACGCGCCCTTGTACACACACACACACACTAATATAAATATATGCCTGTGCGCGAGCGCGTGTGTGTGTATGTGTATGTGTAAGTGTTTATATTTGGGCAACAAACTTTCTTTTAAACATCTTTCATTAAATACTGCAGACAAGGAATCTTTAATTAATTTTTTTATTTAGTTTATTTAGTTTTTCTAGCATATTTACGTGATTCCGTTTTGTAAAAAGATGGAAAAGCACTACAATTCTGTCTCAATCTCATTACCGGAAACAGTTCGCTATTAGAGAGGCCCTGTGTATTAAACATCTTTATGCTACTATCAATCTCACCTTACAGTGGAAATTGAGAGTTTAAATTTTTTACCGTCTTTAAATAAAAAGATGCAAACGTGAATTTCAGCCGCGCTCAACAATAGATGGCTCAGAATAAACTCTCCTATCCAAAATAAAACAGAAATATGTAACTTTAACTGTTACAATCATGAGAAAAAAAAAGCTAGCAACACAAACAATTCTTGACAAAGGAAATTACGAATAGAGCTTTTGAACAAACATTTCTCCCGATTCACGTATATATCTTCTCTGCTTTGTATCCTAGAATAGAAAAAAATTTATTGTATTTTATAAAATGGATTAAATCCGATATATTTTTAAATAATTTGTTTAAATAATATTTTAAATAAATCCTCATTCTCGGCTAGATGCTCTGTTTCCATTGATTAAACAGTATATTTATTTATTTAGATCGGCCCACTTGAATATTCGCGAAATCTTGTGAGAAAAATATACATCATCCGTCAAGTGTCGAAAAACGAAACGTCATTATATATTACGTGCCTTGATAGCTCGGCCACGTAAAAACCTCCTGATAAAACAAATCCTGAATACTGCTTTTGTACACACGTTTCTCCCGATTCCTGAAATATATATATATCGTACCATAACGTAAACGAAAACATTTTTATTTATAGAAAATAGAATAAATCCGACAATTTTAAAAAATGTATATGTTTAAATGTGCGAATGTCCGTTTTAGAACAGAGGATATCGGTTTGGAACGAGAAATTGGGGAGCCGAGTTCGAATTCCAGTTGAATTCATTGCATTCACTTACGCGTAAATACCCTTGGGAAAGGTATTAATCCGTTTCTTCATTCTAGTTATGGGTTAAATAACAGGACAGATTGGGTTCTATAGCCTTGGCTGGCAACCAATCTACCGCAGAAAGCAATGGCAACCTACTGCGGGATAATCTTCTGCTCAGTTAGTCATGTCTTGAAAGAGACATGATCGCCCAAGCGTGTTTCACGTATGGCACTTAACTGACTGATATGTTTAAAAATCCTTTAAACGCACGAGCGCGCGCACACACACACACACACACACACACACACACACACACATATATATATATATATATATATATATATATATATATATATATATATACTAAAGAAAACAATGTATATTGACCGACATATTTTAACTTCAGATCTTATTTCTAATGGTTATCCATATTCTTATGATACGAAACTAAGGAATTATTAACATTCTAGAATCTAATCGTCAAGGATTTGCTTCAAAGGCGTTATAGACACATGCTTAATCCCCATCGTCAAGTCGGTTAAAAGAACATCAGTCAAATGAAGTTGTATTTTGCAATATGGAAACATGTTCGAATCCTGCTAGAGGGTGCATTTTACCGTTAATAAACTTTCTAAAATATTTAGATCGGTAAATGAAAATAAATATACTGTTTAAAAATTAACAAAACTTCATCCCAAATATGGGTATTTCCTAAAAGTATCGATTAAATTTGTTTATATTCATATGTCTGAGTAAAGGAATTAATGGATTTAATTTTTACTCTAGCAATAATTCTTAATATCTTTAGCGTTATTTTAATGGATGCTTAAGTTTAAGTAGTCGTCTTGTTTTATTCGACACTGAATTACGTATATCGTTTTGAGCATTCGAAAGACCTAACAGAGAAAATTTGCTCTCTGATAGGGCTCAAAACTGCGTTCATCTTTATAAGAAAACTGCAGTCTGATCCGGCATATATAACAACGAATAATGAAATCCGTTTAGATGTTTGCTTTTGCTATACTTTTCAAATAATTATTACTACTTTACGGTAATTTTTCAAACTAACTATTTTTTATTATAAATATATTTTTAATAATTATATCTTTAGTGTGTTTTATATGACTAATTACAAAATTGTACACCTGCGAAAATATTTTGATTCAGAAATGCTAGTATGGTAACTAGCAATATATATTAGAAAAATAGATGATCACGCAAGCCTCTCTATTTAAAATCGTTTAGTAGTTGTTGGTATACTTTATAGCCGACTACAGTTCAACTTTCATCTGCAAATGGTGACCTATTAAATGCTATGGTCGTACTAATTTGGAAATAAGACTACCTTCATTAAGGTGTGCTTATTGATGGGCATTTGTAATTGCAGATGTTACCAGTCCATTGCTAGATTATAGAATTTCAAAATAATTCCAATGAGTAGTGGACTGGAAAAACAAATATATTAGCGAAAGCATAACAGACAGAAAAGTAAAAATGGTAATCAAAACCGTAGATAATATTATAAGGAATAGCATGCATACAGCCGTACATATTAAGAAATTTATTAGCAAGTACAAAAGTCAAAAAATGATGATAATGAAATATATGGTGGCCTTTATCATAGAATAGATACTGAAAGTCACGTACCAATTATTGTCAAGGTAAGAAAACTTTCTAGACCTAAATTAGACTCCAATCAAGCGGAATTGAAAAAAAATATTAAATACATGTTTAATTAGACCATCAAACAGTGAATAGGCATCTTATTTACCTTTGTTACAAAAACCGAATAATACTTACCGATCTTGCAGTGATGACCTCGAATTGAATAGCATAACAAAAACAGATAGATATCCTGTCCCCAATATCAACTCTTTTACAGCACGATCGGCAAATAAATCCTGCTTTTCCAACAGAGATCGGATGACTGCCGATCATCAAATTAAAATGCATCCCGAGGACGTAGCAAAAACGGCTGTAGCTGCACCCTCTGTGTTATTCGAATTTTTATACATGCCTTTCAGTTTGAAGAATTCATCTACTACATTTCAACGTCCGTGGATAAAATATTTGTAAAACTGGAGTGTGTTTTCATATATTACGATATTATTCTAGTTTCTAGCAATAATGAACGACAAAACAAAAAATACTTAGATAAGGTGCTACATAGCAGCGGGCTGTTTATCTAGACCCGCGCTCTCATTTCAAATATATGCATGTGATTTTTCAGAGATCACAGTCTTAGAACCTAGATGACGACCTCAAGTCATATAAATATTTAAAGGAATATATTATTTCCCCTAAAGTATAATGAATTCAATGCGGTATTTCCACTGCACATTCTTTTTAAGCCATTTATTTCTAAGAGTTTGCGTAGAACAGTACTAGCCTACATTGCTTAGCGCACTCTGGAGTAGGTGCCTCTTTAAAATTATAAGAATCAGGATATTTTTGTTCTGAAATGGACAAATTCATAAAGAAATTATGCGCAGAAATGTCAACAATCCGTGATTCACAGAAACAATACGTCTGCTGTGCAGAATTTTAAATTAACTTCCGTATGATTTCAAAATGTAAATATCGATATTGTTGGGCTGTTACCGTCAACGCGAAGAGATTCAAAACAATATATCAGGCCTTATCATCATTTACTTACCTGTATAGATCGTGCGAGACGTTGGATTGAAATCTAACATATGACGGAAACAACCGCTAGATTGTTTAATACTAGACAAAGAAGTAAAGAATTGCGTTCTTGGATACTGTCAGCTTTCAGAGAGAGTCCTCTTGGTTAAACTACGGGGAAGTCCCTTTAACATAGCTATCATAGTAATTTATGTATCGACAGTTCAAAGTTCTGAGGACGAAATAGAATCATTCTATTGCATTTGCATCAGTGCAAAAGCTAAGAAATTAGGATCATAATGGGGGACTTGAATGCTAAGGTAAGTAAAGAGAAGGAAGGAGACACGACCGGCAACTTTGGACTAGGTGATCGCAACCAACGAGGAGAAAAATGACTCCAATGGTGCACAGCAAATGACCAGCTAATTACTAACACCTGGTTTCAAGAACACCCACGACATCTATAGACATGGAGAAGCCCAGGAGGTGACACGAAGAACCAAATAAATTATATCACTATAAACAAGAGATTTGGGAACACTGTGGTTTAATGCAAAACATATCCAGGTGAAGACTGCGGAAGTGACCATGTCCCAGTCATCTGCAAACTAAGGATAAAACTCCGGAGAATGAGGAAGCTCAGCACATCACCAAGGCTGCAATGCAACACGCTTGTGAATGACCTTATCCTGCAGAAAGAAGACACTAACAGCGTGAGAAAGAAATATGAAGAACAAATTGGAAAAGGACACTCAAAATGGGACTCACTAAAGGAAGCGATGGTGACCTCAGCAAACAACATAACCCAAAGGAAATCAGACGCAGAAGAAAAAACGAATGAATGACTGAAGAGATTCTCCACATGATGCAAAGGATTCAAAAAATAAAACCATGACATGGAGCAGATTACAAGAAACTACACAGGGAGATAAGGAACAAATGCAGACAGGCTAAAGAGGAATGGCTCAACAACAACTGCGCAGAAGTAGAGAGACTGAGCAGGACCAAAAATATCAGAGAGGCATAAAGAGATGAGAAAACTGACAGCGCAAAATACCTGCTCCTCAACAGGATGCATAAAATCCAAGGATGGAACAATCATATTGGAGAAAGAGGAAATACTCCAACGATGGGAAGAGTATATAAAGCATCTTTTTTGCGACAGGAGAGACCAACCGAGAATACACAAGGTGGAGGATAGATTGGAAATATTAAAATCCAAACTTGACGCTGTAATGGCCAAACTGAACAGAAGCAGAGCAGCTGGTCCAGACGGGGTCGTAATAGAGCTGCTGATAGCCCTGGAAGAATATGGCATAGAAAACAAATACCGACATAATAAACGAAATGTATAACAGGGGAATAATACCAGACAACCTATGCAAGTCGATATTTATAGCACTGCCTAAAAAACCAGGTGCAAACGAGTGTGAACCATACAGAACTATCAGCTTAATGAGTCACATTACAAAACTGTTTGTCAGAATCCTGATGAATAGAGCGAGAAGCAGAATCAGGCCAGAGATAAGACAGGAAAGTGCGGGTTCGTCAAAGACACTGAAACAAGGAACGCCATACTCATGGTTAGGATGTTCTCCGAAAGAGCAATACAAATTCAGAAAGACGTGTACCTATGTTTTAGAAATTATGCAAAGGCATTCGACAAGATACGACACAAAGAATTGATGGAGATGCTCGGCAGCCTCGACATATTTGGGAAAGACATCTTAAGTATTCTACTGGCAGCAAACGGCCTGCATACGGACAGGTAACGATTTCAGCAGATTTACAAAGATAGAAAGAGGCGTAAAACAAGGATGTGTCTTTTCACCTGATTTGCCCAACTAGTACAGTGAGATTATTTTAAGGACCCTAGATGACACGCCAGTATTTGTTATTGGAGGACACATCTTGTACAAAATAAGGTATGCAGATGATACAGTGTTGATTACAGACACGTAACGTAAATTAAAAGACCTCCTACAGAAGGTAGCGGCGGAGTATGACAAAAAAGGACTACAAATAAACTTTAAGAAAACTGAATGCATGGTCATCAGCTAAAGTTGCGACCCAAAATGCCAAATACAGGTGTGGGCGGTATCAGAATCAAGTAAGTACAAAAAGTACAGGAAGTGTTCTAACAGGAGATGGAAAGTGCGACACAGAGATCCGAAGGCGAATTGGCATGGCAAAGGACGCGTTCCAGAAACTGAGGAAAGTACTAACACACAGGAAAATTTCACTAGAAACAAAGAAAAGAGCGCTGGATTACTATGTGATGTCAGTTCTTCAATACGGCAGTGAATGCTGGACAATATCATCAAAAATGAGGACAAAACAGGAAGCAGCAGAAATGTGGTTCTACAGAAGGATGCTGCAGATATTGTGGACTGAACATGCAAGCAACGATGAGGTGTTGGAAAGAATGGCAACAAAATGAAATTAATACTGAGCACCAGGAAGAGACAACTGAAGTTCCTGGGACACGCAATGAGGAAGGAGGGCTTGGAGAACCTGATACTGACAGGCCAGATAGTAGGAAAAAGAGACAGAGGAAGGTAGCGGATAACATATTTGCAGGGCCTGATCAGGTGCACAACAAAAAACATCATATAACACGAAGGAACACTTTTAATAGCAAATTCTTCGAATACTTCCGATAAAGTTTGGTTTCGAGGAGATTGAGTACGAAAACTTTTGGAAGCATCTTATTCAGGCCTTTGCAAAATTTGACAACATTCGCCAAGCATTACCTAATAGCTTTGAATAATGATCTACGTACAGGAGTACAAATAAAACATAAAAGATAGTGCCAAATTATTGTCAAAATCAAATGAAGACACGGACAGTGAAAAAGATATTACAACCAGTAAGTGATGAAAATATTACAAGCAGTAAAACAAATTGTACACATCTAGAGTAGGTAGACGTGTCACCTGGAAAAATCACAAGGAATACTATTATTTTCATCAAATAAATAAAAATGAAAAAGTGTACCAATTATTGTGGAAAAGAACATAATCATACCAAATTTTTATGTATTGCGTAATCAAGAGAGAGATCTTGTAATTATTAGTAGTAAAATATACTGAAATATGCCTTTCCTCTTTACAAATATAATGACAGTGAAACGCTCTCTCTCTTTATCATAGCTTACTGGGTCAATTGGCGTCATGCAAAAGCCAACCAATCACTAATGCACCCGCCAAATTTAAAGCAGAGACGCATAGGGGTTCAGAAAATATAAAACAATAACGAACAACTTTTATTGATCTCTCCATTTTTTTTTTTGCCTCCTTCATAGGTAGACTACTGTCCACACACACACGTGCGTGTTCGTGAAGTGTAGCGAAATTACCGTCGGAGAATCAACCCCTGCCAACCAGCCAAAGAAAGACGTGTCAAAATAATATTCACACACGCAAAAAAAAAATATATATATATAGAAAACCAAGTATTAATTCAAGAGACAATTCGCACCATCAAATACCGAAATAAATTATAACATTACATATGCCAACAACAGTCTTCTACTACGTTTCACCGGAGACACATATAACACTAAATACAATATATTTACAAGAATGTTTTTTATAACTTCAACCTTATAATACACATCAAATGAAGAATATTCATCTAAAACAAAGCTATGTAAACTAATGGAGTCAACAACAAAAATAAACATGATGGCATAGTTTATACAAACCTGATATTTATACATTTAGTATTATATCGATATTTAAACCATACTGATCTACCAAAGGTTTCAACTATAACACAGGAATATTAAAAGGGTAACACTTGCTAAAAGTTAAAATAAGATACGAAATAGTGGAAATCCATAATCAACCACGTCTTCAATTGACATGACTCGTAAAAGCATATTAGATATGGATTTTTTCCATATATTTTGAGCGATAAATGATAAAAACTATTTACTGGTAAGCCGTCAGAATATTTCAGGTATAAAGTAATTTCTCTTTTGGATGAACTGAAAACTAAGTCATAAAAAATTCAACCTCTCCTGAAGAAAAAAAAAAAGTAAAACAAAAAAACAAATAACACCTGCCAGAAAAAAAACTATGTAGATATAAATAGAAAAGTAAAATTTACAAAAAATAAAGCGAATAGTCGTTCCTTAGTAATTCTGTTTCGAATCCTACTTGTTTATCTGCCAAATGTTCGAGATTGTACATTGACGTTGAATCACACAAGACAGCTTCCGTAAAACCTCTTTGCGAAAATCGATTTTTCCTTCCAATGAATGCCCTGTCTCGCATTGAATGTCATTGATTATCGAAAGGTGCTCTTAGTCGGTTTGCTCATACAGACAGGATCCGCGTCAACGGTGATATCTCGAAAATGTTTTTTTTTTTTTTGACAAGGCAACGGAAGGTGCGTGTATAGATCTTCTGCTAAGACGCAACAGCTAATGTTGCTACTTTTCTTTAAAAGAAGGCTGCTTTTGCAACGCTGAAAGATAAAAGAAAACAGATTTGAAAGAGAATGAATGCACATAGAATGACAATATATGCATCAATATTTACCGAAGTTTTCTGGGGAGCACACAGTAAATAAAATTTTCCAGGGAGAATTATTTATGAAACATTCGTCGAGACATGACCTCTATAACAATTTTTTTTTTATATTAATAAAAAATATATATCATATATTACTTTCACCTGCTTTTCATCGTAGTTATCTAGAACATTATACTAGATTTATTAATATATGTTAGAAACAATGATTAAAACCCCGGCAAAATTTTAATTTGCATAATTCATATATACGACTCATCAGTAAACGACGGTGCTGATAAATGCTCGTGTCATTTCTTCTCTCTATTCCAGATAATACTTTAAATCTGTCATCCATGCTGTATCTCAATGAGTGTCAGATCTGACGCCATATTTAATACAGTATCTTTGCTATATCTATATAAGAGGTACTAACTCTTAAATTTCTTAAATCCGGATGTGATGGACTTAAAAAAAGCTTATATTGCCTTGTGGGTAATTAATTACTTCCCACTATACAATCAATATCTCATACACGTAACATCTCAAGTATATCACTATTTTTCTGGCTCATATCACAAAAATCATTTAGTCACGTTCTAAATTGAGTGACACTTAGGTCATGTATTTGGTGAATTATAGGTTTTTATAGTCCTTATGAAATTAAAGAAATTAGATTATTCATTTTACTCTGACAAAGCTATCTTAAGCTAGATTAGCAGAAAATAACACCCAACTGCATAAATCTATTAATTATTTTTTTTTAATTCTTCAGTTCCGTCCTAAGCATGACGGTAAACTGCATCTGGCAGCATGTCCTCTAATTGGAATGTTGTGAGGAGCGTAGAACCACCTCTTCATTGTGTTGTTCTCAGGTCCACCCTGACCCGGAGTGGTAGTACCTATTAGGGTCCCAACTATGGGCAAATAGTTCACCCCCAAACTTGGGTCAAAGTACTGTGAAAGTATAAAAATACACATTTATAGAAATATATACATAAAAATAGATGAAAAGCTCACTCTCACAGCCAGTGGGTCATATAGAGGATAGCTGGTACTAATTAGAATTGTCCGATTCGGTCTCTGCCAAAAAATAGCAAATCTATATGGAAGTTGTAAGCATTTTTACCTTACATTTCTCTTGCATTCGGACTTTTACTAAGTTAAAACTTCGTAACATATATATATATATATAAGGTGGACTCTCTTATCGTAAATGATAAATGAGTCAGCAGTAGATGATGTCCTTCGTTTTACACTTATGCATGTTGATTTCTGTTTTGCATGAATTTGTGTTGAACTATTATCCCTCCAGCTGTCGTTCAAATTGCACTAAGATTTGTTTAAATTAGCCAGTTGCTTGTGCGCCATAAAGCACACTCTCTCCATCAAAACAGCATAGCCCATAAATGTGCACATTTTTGAAGGAAAAATATTACTAACAAAACATCTTTGAAGAAAAAATTATTAACATAACACGTTTTTGAAGGAAAAAAATTATTCTCAGCAAAACATTTTTGAATACAAAACTAGATGACATTTTCAGTTTTCTAAAAGAAAAATGAATATAAACAAAAAAAATTCAAATCTAGATAAATCAATCTTCTCACTAAAATCGATCATTAAAAAAATAATTAAAATCCCAAATCTTTGGCATTATTAAATAACCCACAGATGTTGATATGCCGTTAAACAAAACTCAAACTCAAAACCTATAAGTTTCCCATATTTAACATTGTATTAATAAGAAAAGACTGAATGTTGCTTCTACATTCTGTCTGGTTATGTAGTTAAAGTTTATTGAAAATAAATTTTTTGTGGGGATGTATAATACATTGGAGCAATCATGTAATCAGCAAAATACGACATGTATTAAATACAACCGGCAGCCTGTCGTGTGCGTTAGATCTCGTCCGTCTAGGTCTGGCGCACCGTCACCGGCTTCCGTGGTTTGCTGCAGCCGCCGCCGTTACAGATGCAACTGCCGCCGATGCGAGCTGACAACGCCTACGACTACGACGACGTTGCCGCCGCACGCCGACTTCGCTGCAGCAAAGCAGAGTCGAATACAAACAACGAGGATGAGCGTTATGGTACAGTGGATATCGGCTCGGAACGAGAAACCGGGGAGCCGAGTTCGAATTCCAGTTGAATCCATTGTATTCACTTACGCGCAAATACCATTGGGAAAGGTATTAATCCGTCTCTTCACTCCAGTTATGGGTTAAATAGCAGGACAGATTGGGTTCTATAGCCTTGGTCGGCAACCAGTCTTCTGCAGAAAGCAATGGCAACCTACTGCGGGATAATCTTCTGCCCAGTCAGTCATGTCTCTTTCGAGACATGATCGCCCAAGCGTGTATCACGTATGGCACTTAACTGACTGACTGAGTAAATAGGTGATTTAATTAAATAATGTTGTTCCTCAGAATTTACTTTTGTATATCGATTTGATTTTCACCAGAAAATGTCTTCACTGGAAATGTGGCGAATGAATCAAATAATTAATAAATGTAAGACCATCTCAAGGTCTCAGCCAAAAGAATTAAAGATTATATTAAAGCCAAAACATTTTAATCTTATTTTCGCTCAGAATACTTTATCATTCGTCTTTGTATCATTCGTCTTTTTGCCATTCGTCTCCAATTATATCTTAAGAAAATGTAAGTGCCAAACATTTATCAGATAAAGTCACGTTGGTTCTCTTTCAACGAAAGAAACTATGAATTCTAATTCAAATATCGATGGAATTATGAATGTTGATTGCTAGAAGAGGAGACTAGGACAGAAAATGTTGCGATGGATCTGAAGAAAAAAAAGAAATAAGAAAAGAATGTGAAAGAGAACGCATGAGATGTTGATAACGTTGTTTAGAAAGATATTAAATCTGTTCGGCATGATTGGTAGCTGTTGGAGCGTGGAATTTCGGATTCATTTTAGAGATAATCGACTTCTGTTGTTTAAACACAGAAAATAATAGCCCGAGGTGGACATCTTCTCATTTTTCTTTATTTTTTGTTGCTGCTATTATCATGCTTTAGATAAACAAGTTATAAATTGGGTACGGTCGGTGTGCATGAAATCACAAATATGTAAAGAGAGAAAGAAAAGAAAAAAAAACGAAAAAGAAGCAATGAAAAAAATCGGGAAAAAACATTTCGTTTTTTTTTAATTGGGAGAAAGTGAAAGAAAAGTAATGAATAAAAATATTAAATGACGAGAATGCGCTGAAGAAAATTACCTGGGCACGTTAAAACGAAAAGAAAAAGAACTGAAATAAACGAATAAACAGCATGAGCCAACAGAATGCAGAGATAAAACGACAAAACTAGGACAGTAGAAAAGAAAGGAAAATGAAAGGATATATATATATATATATATATATATATATATATATATATATATATATATATATATATAGTAGCGCGCATAAAGATCAGAACGTTGTTAAGAAAAAATCTAAATATGAAATAACTTTTTATTTTAAAGATTCATAGAACATTTTATCAAGGAAAAATGAGGAAAGAAATGTAAATTATATACTTCCAAAATATAAAGGTCAATAAATTTCGTTTGATAAAGTTATAAGAATAATTATATAACTTTCGAAAAAATAAATGATCAAAAGTACGATTAACAAAATCATACTATTATAATGGTTACATCATATCCAAATGAAAACAGTGTTCATAATTCATTAGTCAGTTAAGTGCCATACGTGATACACGCTTGGGCGATCATGTCTCCAAAGGGACATGGCTGACTGGACAGAAGATTATCCCGCTGTAGGTTGCCATTGCTTTCTGCGGTAGACTGGTTGCCGACCAAGGCTATAGAACCCAGTCTGTCCTGCTATTTAATCCATAAATGGAAGGACGAGACGGATTAATACCTTTCCCAAGGGTATTTGCGCGTAAGTGAATACAATGGATTCAACTGGAATTCGAACTCGGCTCCCCGGTCTCTCGTTCCGAGCCGATATCCACTGTACCACAATTCATTAGTACTTGATGTAAAAAACATTTCCTTTCATTAACAGCTTGACATCTTTTGCTACATGAGTGAATTAATGTCTTATATTCATTAACGGATATTTTCTCCCATTCTTCTTTTTAAATTCGTCCATAGTTCTTTGACGTTTGTTGGATTCTTTTCCTGATATCTTTGATTTAGTAACTTCCAAAAATTCTCAATAGGATTCATGTCTGGGCTTTGAGCAGGCCTCTCTATAACAGTAATATCCTCCTCAGAAGAAATGTCCTAACAGACTTCGCTGTGTGACATGGCGCGTTATCATTCATAAATACAGCTGGTTGATTAATTGCAGTTCTCAAATTAAGTACCACATGTTTATTCAATATCACTTTGTATGCAGTTAAGTTTACTATGTAGCCTAACAAGAGGTCCCGTACCAACAGCTGAAAATCATGCCAAGCAGCATCACACTTCCTCCTCCCTTAGGAATGCGTCGAACGAACTTTCTCCCGTCACAACTGAACAGATTAAACTTTGACTCATCACTGAAATGAACATAATCTCACTGTTCGTCTGTCTATTTGAGCTGTTGAGTTGTAAATTTCAATCGGCTCATTTGATTCCTTTTAGAAATGTAAGGCTTCGTAGAGGATACTCGACTGTTTAGATTTATTTCATTAACTCTTCGGGAAATAGTGGCATGATATTTTAATGCCAAGGTTAGCATTAGCTCTTTTTTATTATTTATGAATCAATCTGTCTTCCCTTGCAGTAGTTTTCTTTGGCATGCTAGGTGGTTTCCTGGCTTCACATGTCCAAGTTTCCTCAAGTTTTCTTAAAATGCTATGTATTACACTTTTAGACTTCCCCGCATTCTTTGAAATATATCCAGTCGAGAGTTTATCTTTATTAAGTAACTCGACTATCAGTTTTATAAGTATCAATGACATCAAAGAATTTTTACAATGTTTACAATGCAAGGGCCAGTAAAAGCCGGAGCAACTTAGTAAAAGATCCGATTTTATATTCTTACCATAAAGATTTTCAATAATTCGAAATAATTTTTAAATTCTATGGATTTTTTTAATCGTTTTGATGTTTTTGATCATCTAATTTTTCGAATATTATATTAATAATAATATTATATAATAATTCTCATAAATTTCTCAAAATAAAGTTATTGAACTTCATATTTTGGAATTATATAATTTACTTTTCTATCCGTTTTACTTTGAAAAAATGTTCTTTGAAGCTTTAAAATAAAAAGTTATTTCATATTTAGACTTTTTCGTAACATTGTTCTGATCTTTATAATCGCTATTGTATATAATTTAGAAATACTATATTTATTTAAAAAAAATATAGATCTCTAACCTGTTTCTTTTTGTTAAGGTAAAATATATCAAGAAAGGCACCGTATTTTTATCGTAATCGTACCAAAGTATATTCGATCTCTTTCGAGATGATCCTCAGAGGTGAATTACAAAGAAAAGCCCATTGTAACTGCCACCGTACGTGATTTTTAAAAATACGTCAACGCGCTCTGTTATAATTACATTCAAATTTAAGTTCATCCGCTGCAGTAATGGAATATATATATGTTAAACAGCAATCGGAGACTAACCGTATTGATGAGCTGTGATACAGCGAAACAGATCTGTTTGTGGATGACAATATTTACGTTCTCACACCCTGATTGAGCACTCTGGAAGAATGGTAGACTTGAAAAACAGTAGCTACGCTGTTGTGTACGCATCGCTGCATTCTTCCACCGAACGTACATAGCCCAGAGGTAGAATCGCCGACTGACGCCAATTCGGTCGGGTTTCAATCCTGGGTTACAGTGAAACAGATCTGTCTGCGGATGACAATATATATATATATATATATATATATATATATATAGAGAGAGAGAGAGAGAGAGAGACAGATAGGAACAGAGAGAGAGATCGATATTATTAAGTATACATAAAAATATACACACGTGTATATATATATATATTTCTGGTGTCAATGGAACGGTGATAAATGTAATATAACAGAGCTATTAAGTATAAATTAATCCTCCCTATTTTAATAGAAATGTCAACCCACATTTTAATTTAGAAGTTAAATCCAAAATAGGGAAAATATTGTTTGTGAATATTGCCATAATCCTTGCATTCAGATCATTTTTGGTGTTACACGAGTTTTGTTGCCCTTTAGCTCACTTGCGCAATACATATAATAATCAATGGGGTTGCCGTCTAGGGAGTTAGGTGGACAGATATAGGGTGTGATGTGGTCCGAAAAATTGTGTGACATACACAGGATAAAAATAAATTCTTTATATATATATATATATATATATATATATATATATATATATATATATATGCATTTACTTTTAATCCAACATTTTTATGATGTGAACCGTTACTTTTAGTAGATATCCGTAGTTAAAACTAACAAACAGTTAAAAACAAAAACGGACTTTATTACGTCTTTAGGCCTTCGCGCTAGCGAAATCTTAATAAAGAGAATGTGATCCTTAGTAGGACTTCAACTTGCGCTTCCACATTTATAAACTGTATAAAAAAAGATAAAAGCGAAAATACAATCTTACTGGCGCCTGGCGATCTTTAAGTAACGCCGAGTCAAATAATAATTTCTTCGACTAACTGAGACACAAATTCGAACACTAAAATACGGGACCCTGTGGTAAGATGAAAACCACAGTATAAGCAGAAACATTAGCAATAATTCTCAAAACTATAAATCAAAATGAAAACCACTTGAAAATTGGAATGAGTGTCATTTGTGGTTGTAAGAATTTGCCGGGCGCACAATTAGAAACTGGACGAAATGTATTCTTTTATAAATGGTGTTAGCGAATAAAGTCGGCAGGTGCAATTGAAGAAAAAAGATTGATCGCCAAAGAAAAGTACTGCTAACAAATAAAAATATTGATAAAAGGGAAAATAATAAAGTTGGGAAATATAATGAGAGCATCAATTAAAAACAAGAATGGTTTTCCAAAGTAAACCAAAGAACAATGATCATTAGCGGAAAATATAGAAGTTAAAAGAAACCAGTGAAAAACATGAAATGATAACGACGTAATAAGATACTGCCCTGCGAGAAAACATTGCCAGTGTAACTGGAGTAACATGAATTATTAAAAGCCGATCGTGTAGCAGGTTAAAAACAAGTAGGAGAAGGAGAAATATGCGATGTGGATGGAACGGTCGGGAAAAAGAGACAGGAAGAGGAGTCTGAATATATGAAGAATCGTGAAGAAGACTGAAGGAGGCATAATAAAACAGTAGCAGGTGAACGTAAAATATAGAAAGAATGGAAAAAGAAAATCGAAAAGATCATATATGTAAAATGAAAGAGTTAAAATGAGGAGGTATAAAGATTCAGTAGAGAGTAATTGAAAACTTTAGAAAGAGAATAAGAAAGGAACGTGTTTGGTAAAGAAAATGGTGGGTAAGGTATTAGAGATGGATTCAAGAGAGGAGAAGGGAAGGAGACATCAAGAAACAGAAACAAAGTTATTTATTGGGGAAAAAGAAGGAAAATGTAAAAAAATATGAAGAAGAAGAAGAAGCAAAGAGGAAGAAGAAGAAGACGACGACGACGACGACGACGACGAAGAAGAAGAAGAAGAAGAAGAAGAAGAAGGGAATAATATAAATAAAAGTGCGTTGTAGTCCAGTGGATATCAACTGGGAACAAGAAATCGGAGAGCCGAATTCGTTACGCGGAATTACTCTTGGAAATGTATTAATCTCTCTCCAGGTATGAGTTAAATAGCAGACCATATTGGTTTCTACAACCTTGGTTGGAAACCAGTCTATCGCAGAAAGTAATGGAAACCTACTACGGGAAAAGCTTCTGCCCAGTCAGTCATGTCTGGTTTTAGACATGATCACCGAAGAGTGAATGAAGTATGACACTTAAACGACTAACTGATAAATAAAGAAAAACATTCAGAAGGTAAAGTGAAATGAGGAAAAAACACGAAAGAGGAGGTATATGATTGATGAAAGACAGAAGATATAATGACTGAGGAGAAGGAAAATTAATGAAATAGAAAAAAATAACAGGAAATGAACAGATGAAGAAATAAAAAAATGATGTTTAATCTGGAGAAAAGAAAATTCAAAAAAGAAAAGAGCGAGAATATTGAAGAGACTACGTATGACTGATGAAAGACCAAGCAAATGATGAACAAAATAATGAAGTATAATAAAATTAATAAAATAATTTTAATAAATGACTAAATGAAAACAGATGTATAATAACGGATAGGTGAATTATTGACAGAAGGAGAACAGAGAAGTGAGACAGGGAAGAAAATGTATGAATCATAAATAACCGAATAAGGGATGACAGAAAACCAGAGGAAAAAAAAAAAACTTTACGGAGAAAATAAAAGATTACGGAGGAGAAGAAGAATAAAGAAAACAGAAAGGAGGAATTATGAATTGTGGAAGAATCCTTGTGTCGAAGAAACAAAATAGAGTTCCTTTATCAAGAGAAAGAAAAATTCCAAAAAAGATAAAAAAACTGAAATATGTCGAAATGTATTTGAGATTTCAATATCGACAGTGAAAGAAAGAAGCTTCTCAGGAGTATGCTCGCAAATAAATAAATAAATAAATAAATAAATAAATAAATAAAATAAAAATAGTCTGATAGTCGATATCAACAAATTTGTACGCCCTACTAACATCAATGCACGTTTTCACTTTGACAGAAATTCAAACGCTGTCTCTGTTTAGTCTACAAAATTTCTGGTCTGTTTTGTTTGCTTGCCTATTCCAATTCCCACTTCTGCTAACAATTGCAATAATCGAGAACATGATATTAATCACACTATATGTTTGTCTTGCATTATTCAAGATATTGTTCGTGGCTGCCTACGGAAGCATCTTCTCAATAAACTCGACAAAAAGAATAAATAGATAATCAAAAAGACGAAAAAATATCTAATGAATGCGTATTTTAGGTTGCTGAAAAGATGTCATGCTTTGTTTTGTAAGGATTTCAGTGGTAAGATACACAAACAATATGAAGATAATATTGGCATTTTAAAAAAATTATTATCATCATTATCTCCTCTATACAGAAAGCAATATTAAAGAGACGCCGATATTTAATCAAGCTAATCGGTTCATTGTGGATACTTTGAAGTGGAATAATTGTTAGCAAGCTTGTCTTGCTGGATGAATTACGACTGAGCAGTGATATCAATATTCACTATGTGTTCTATACTTTTGGTCTTAAACCACATCTAATCTACGCTTTGTATATAACTATATTCATCCTATCGTTTCTCTCAAAAGGGAACATGCCGAGTGGCTTCAGTAATTTTTCCACACTATTTCGGTAAACCCATTTGAAACCTGCACTTTTGGTACAATCGATAGCGACCATTGGGGCATTGAAAAATCCCTAACCTGTTCAAGATATGGACAAAGGGAACCAAATAAGGAGGTAGATGAATTGTCTTATGACAATCTACATCTAACAATCATCTGGCATTTAAAACGTGGGTAATCATGGCTACTGCACAGTTTTCTGTCGTTTGTTGCTCTAAAAACATAAAGAAAAAAGTGGTCGGAAGAGAAAAACAAGCCCAAGAAAGGAAGTATACATCATCAGGAAAAGTGAGACCGATCCCATAAGACATTATTCGTTTTCTTTCACTTAATTTGCACAAAAACGTATGGTATAACTATGCATAGGTGCATACACGCAGGTACATACCAATAATAAATATTTATCAGGTTATAAAAGAAGAGGCTCAATGTAATATCAGTAAGTGATACACGCGAAAAATACATCATTAACTGGGCAGAAAATCATCTCACAGTAGGTTGCTATATCATTATTCGGTAGTTTGGTTGTCAGCCAAAGATATAGGACTCAATCTTTCCTGTTATTTAACCCATAACTGGAGGTAAGAGACGGATTAACACCTTTCCCATGGGTATTTGCGCGTAAGTGAATGCAAAGAATTCAACTGGAATTCGAACTCAGCTCCCCGATTTCTCGTTCCGCGCCGATATCCACTACACCACGATGCCTATCCGCGATGTAATGTAACTGAGCTATTAAGTATATATTAATAAATATACATATTATCCTACGTCTAATGCACTCCCTGTGTGCATATATATAGATGAACTTATTTAAATCATTAGGTGTATACATAGGCATATATACTTATATTAAAATATATCGATTCGGTATATTTTTTTTTATAGGCGTTTCAGCCCGAGCAAGGCATGTCACTGCCATTACTGCGCAGGGGGCTACATAGAGTGGAGAAAGGATGATTAAATATAGGAAATGTCAGAGGGTGGGTGATAGGCAGGTAAGGATACCGAGAATGAGGGTTGGGTAGATGAGAGTGTTCTGATAATAATTGGGAGTTAGTGTGACAGAAGGTGTCTATTGACCCTACATTTAAACAGCTGGAGACTGTAGCTGTCGGGAAAGCAGACTTGTGTAAGGGAGTTCCACAGGCGGGAAGCGCGAGAAAAGAAGCTGTTGCAGTAGAATTTATGGTTACATCTTATCTGTTTAACTGTAAAAGAGCGGGACCTAGTTGCTAATCAAGTATCTCGTGTAAATTCTTGATTAGGCGGCACCAGTGATCTAAGTTCATCGGAGCAGAAGCCATGAAAGTAATTGTAGAAGAGGCACAGGGAAGACACATCACGCCGGTGAGAGAGTGGTTGCAGCCGGTCTGCCAAGTCAGTATCAACCACGTTACAGATCCTCCTTTGTATTTTGTCAAGAAGCCCAAGGAGAGCAGCAGGAGCACCCGACCAGATATGACAGCAATATTCAATACACGGGCGGATGGTAGATTTGTATATGTGCAGAATAGATTCAGGTGGGAAAAACTTCCGGGCCCTGCTCAGAGAACCGACTTTCATAGCAGCAGATTCGATATAGTCATTCCATTTGTAAGTGTAAGGCCAAGGAGGCGTAGTATTTTACTCTCTGGGAGGCTAGCCTGTCCCATGCTAATGGGAGGTAGATGCGATTCTCTATGGTGGTTAGTTGATAACAGCTTCGTTTTAGAGGCAATGAAATTTGCCAGCCATTTCCTACTCCAGGCCACGACGGATTGGAGGTCCTTTTCAAGTACGTCCTCACCTGGTTTTTGATCGATGCGAAAGTAGATTGTTGTGTCATCGGCATACATGCCAACTTGGGATCTAATGGCGTCGGGGAGATCATTAATGTAGATCAGAAAGAGCGTAGGACCTAGGATAGAACCTTGAGGGACTCCCGCGTTCGTATGGTAGTTTTGGGAGGAATGCCCATTTAATACTACCTTCAATATGCGGTTAGAGAGGAATGACTGGATGAGGTCAAACCGATGTCCAGTTATCCCGTAGTTCCGCAGCTTGCACAAGAGGCCAGCATGCCAGACCCTGTCGAACGCTTTGGAGATATCCAAGGCAACGGTTCGGGCTTCACCATTCTTGTCAAGTGCCCTGTATATGTACTCGGTAATGGTCGTTAGCATATCGGCAGTAGACCTGGTGAAGCGAAACCCGTACTGTTTGTCAGAGAGAAGACTATTGGCCGTGAGATACTGAATCACATCGGCGTTGATAATGGCTTCGAAAACTTTGCCAAAGATCGGAAGGAGACTAATAGGACGGTAATTGGCGGGGTCTGAGGGTTCACCAGAATTCTTAAATATAGGAACTACACAGGTGGACTTCCAACAGGCAGGAAAGCAGGAAGCAGATAGGCAGAGGTTATAGAGTTTAGAGAGGACAGAGGAGAGTTCTGGGGCACATTTCTTCAGTACTATGACAGGGATTCTGTCACCGCCGCTCGCTTTGTGTGGGTCAAGTTGTGCAATTATCTTGGCGACCAGCGAGGGTGTTATGTGGACGTTATTTAGTTGAGCCTTAGTTCTGGGTGGGAAGACTGGTGTAGGTATTCCTAACGAGTCCAGTGTTTCATTGGTGGAGAATCTACGGGCAAAGCATTCAGCCTTGTCCGCTGGGTAGGTGAGAACTTCAAACTCATTGATTAGTGGAGATATTGAAGTCTTGTTCCTGCTGAGCACGCTTTTGCAGAGACGCCAGTAATCTTTGGAGCCAAACTTAGAGGATGCTATGCGTTGCCTAATTCTGGTAGCAAACGCCCTCTTGGCTTCGTTCAGTACTTTTTTACACTTGTTCCGTGCTGAGGTGAAAAGGCGCCTGTTTTGGTTCGACGAGCAGCTTCGATAGAGCCGGAAGAAATGGTTCCGGTGGGCAATAGCGGCCGAGCAAGCGGGTGAGAACCAGGGGGACGAATTTGGTTTTAGTTGGAATTTTCTGGATAAAAGCATCGATGCCAGCCATAACCCAAGAGGAGACTTCGGAGGCACAGTCTTCGACAGGAAGATCAAAGACGTTGTTCCAGGGGACGTCGCAGAGGAAGTCCCTGAACGAGTCCCAGTCGGCTCTTTGGTAGCAGTATGATATTCTGCTGGTCTGGTTTTCTTGGGTAGAGTTAGTGTGGATTGATATGTTTACGGTGACTACGGCGTGTTTCCGAGGGGGCAGAGTTGCCTGGTAGTGCAGGAGTCTGGGATGGAGGTAAAACAAAGGTCGAGTAAAGAGTCCCTTCCGTTAGGGTTTTTAGAGAAACGCGTGGGGAAGTCCACCACTTGCGTTAGAGCTTCGGCTATTGAAAAGTGCATGGTGCGGATCCCAGCAAGGTCGGTGGCTGAGTTTTCAAGCCACTTGGTGTGGTGGGCCTTAAAATCACCAAACACAAATATATGGGCAGATGGGTCAGAAGAAATGGCCCTGTCGATGTTAGTAGAGATGCAATCAAGTAACGTACAGTCAGAGGAGGAGGGGGAGCGGTAGAGGAAGAAGAGATAGCTAACCGAGCTTAGAAGTGAGATACGGAAGCACATGAAGGAATGATCAAGGGATTCAAGAGATGTGACCCTGGCTAGGGGGAGTTGTTCGCTGACATATACACCAAGCCCATGCATATGGACATTGGAGTCCTTCCTGAAGAGAGGAAGGTAACCAGGAACGAACAGCTCTGAAGAGGGGATAGAAGGGTCAAGGTTAGTCTCACATATAGCTAAAATATCGGGTGAGTTAGTTAGAAGGAAAGACTCTACACTATTAAATTTACTGCGAATACCTCGTATATTTGTGAAGGTAACGCAGATAGGTTTGGGCGATTTACGACTAGCTGGTTTAGTCTTGCTATTTTGTTTGTTTAATTTCATGCTGGTTATAGTTGTGGATAGAGAGAGGTCTAGAGTAGGGTCAGATGGTCGTTAATTGCAGCAGGTGAAGGATGGTGAATGGCGCCGCCTGCAGCATAATGTGGCCTCGGGGTTGCCCATCGGAAATTCATGCAGGGACGCCCGTCCATGCGCGAAATGGCACTACAGGAACCCCGATATTATTCAACTGTTGATCAGAGCAGCCTCTCGAGACGCTACGCAAGAGTTCGGGCTCCTAACTACCAGTCGGAAGCAGCAACCAGGAAACTGCCAACCCGGTACCCTCAGAATGAAGAGACATTGCCACCATACTCATCAACTACAAAAAGCTTCCAGCCGAACCGACAAAGACCGAAAAAGAGAGAGATGAACCGGGAACCCCTTCCTAAACAAGAAACAAGGCGATCACCTCTACTCCTGTCCAAAAGAAGGGGGTGGAGTGTGAGACCGGGCGATAGAAGGTACTATCTACTCCAATTAAAAAAAAAAAGAAGAAATGTGTGACTGAAATTAACTAAGTTTTAACTTAGTATAAGTCAAACCTAAATTTGATAATTAAGAACAATTTACACAAAAATTAGGCAGAAAAGATAAAAACCGAAATAAAATAAAATAAAAAATACAAATCAAAATACAAATCAAAATAAATAAATAAATAATTCAAAAAATAAGATCACACTGGCTAAACTCATTTCAAAGGTTTTATCCCAAACATGCTGATAATGTCATATCGCGGTTACGATCGCTAGATCCTCTAAAAATCACCTTAATTTCAGTTGTTCTCAGGTTCACACTGAGCCGACGTGTTAGCACCTGTTAGGATCCCACCTATGGGCACCGTGAACCCTCAAATAAATACTATGAAAGTATAATAATACATTTTATTGTAACATTAATAGCAATTCATATTTATAGTAAAGTGACGGACAATACACATTTATAGTAGAATCTTAGGTAAATTTTCGTTTTAGGTGCCGACGGCTTTTCCCTCTTCAAATTTCATCCAAAATAGCATTATTTCTGTGCATATGTATATGCTGAACTCAGATCAACAGTTAGTTATTGAAGAAACCTACCTTTTTTGATTTGAAAGCCCATACAAAAACGAACTATATCTCGCAATTTTTCGCTCCCGTAACTCTAAAGCAGTCATGTAATTAACTGCTTAATGTCTTTCGGCGTAGGAAACTGGTTAATATTCTCGACAAAATCTTCCAAAGAAAGGTTGGCAAGGTAACCGATCCTGTCATGAATCACTTTCTCACCCATGTGATGTGGCTTCCCTCTGTCTTTTCTACAAGTATTTTCATAGCAACTAGTCTGACGAGCTTTTTTCCTACTTCATCGACCACATGTATTTATGCGTGCAATTAGTTTGGCATTAAGATCCCACACTTAAAAGGACGAAATAGTTAGACCTAACCTCCCTTTCTTCTCTAAGTTTATTTTCCGGATAACTTCAAAACAGCAGGGAGCATTAATTGACAAATTAATATCTTGAAGAGGTAGAAGAGAAAAACAAATAGAATAACTAACCATATAATTTAAAGAAGGCAGAACGTTTTACCATTGTCAATAAAGGAAGCCCAATAAATAAGGTCGTCAAATTAAAGTCAATTCAATAGATCTGAGCACGATCGACTATCGCCGGTTCATACCCCTTCAACGTTTTTTTTTTTAATAAAGAAAACTTGGTTGGAAGCACTAATATAAATATTCAAATATGAATCCTTCTTTAATGACAGTGAATATAAAAACACAATAAGGACAAAGTGGAGACAACGGAGAGGTGTTTCTAACGAATACTACTGGGAATACCATGAACAAAAAATGCGATTCATGCGGAAGTTTTACAGAAAATCGAAACAGAAATGACCATTTTACATAGAATGAGAAAGAAACAGTTGAAAGTTTTGTTAATTTGTCATACATTCCTTTCACATATAGAAAAAAAGACATTGAAATTCTGATACTCACAAAGCCTAGCAAAGATAAGACGCACAAAGACAAACATCAAGTAAAATTCTCAATAAGTCTGTGTAAATAGATAGCAGAAAAAGGGATAGTAAAGAGCAAAACATTGCTATGAACTATTAAGGATAGGAACTCATGGAGAGCCATTATTGCACATATTGTCAAATTGCATATCATATAAAAGAAGAATCTCTCGAAATGTTAGTACTACAATGATTTAGATACGTAAGACTTCAGTTATATTTGTTGCCTTGTCTCAGATTAATACAGTTAAGTAAGGAATCTCAGATACAATTTTAATAAATATCAATAAGAAAATACTTTCTGAAAGTGGTTATAGGGTAATGTCCTGAGTAGTATTTATAACATTCATTGGATACTCTAGCGATATGAAAATGTTCCAATGTTAACTACTTATATTAATTACAAAATTATTTTAACGAAGAAAAGAGGACAACAGATGGTTATACCTCAAAGGGCTTTGCACAAAATAAGAAAAGTGTTATTCCAAAGATTTTATAGACTTTTCCTGTCCGTATCATCAATTTTCACGGCTACAAAAATGTTTTTTGATAGAAAATATTTTCTATCTCATGTACAGTGGGATATCGATTCACGAAAACTTGTTATCAGACACAAATTGGATCGCGAAAACATTTTCCAAACAATAAAACGTCTCAGATGATGAATAGTGCCTCAAGCGACGAACACACAAACCGGGTATGTTTGTGGAAAATAGGGTGAGGTGCAAAGGTATGTGGAACGATATCTCTGTAAAAAAAGCTGCAGTAAACCTTCAGTATGAACATTTTTAATAACAATGTTTCTCTTTTGAAACATTTAAAACCATAGACAAAAACAACTTTCCCTGAACATAGTTTTATTATGACAGAGGCCCAGTGGATTTGAGACAACTTCAGAAAAGAGAAAGAGGAGAAAGCCTAGAAAGATGTGTGCCTGATCATTTCCTTTTTTATATAGAAGAGGACTCCACTTTTAAATAATACCAACTATCTTCTGCCCTTTCTCCAACACCTTCTGCCATGAAATCTCTTGCGTAAAATGTAAGGCAAAATTAAATTATTCGTCTATAATTTATCATTTGTCTATATTTCTAAGATAAGGTATTGCAATTACTTACATTGTTAGGAGTGTTGTCTTCATCTTTGTTGCCATATTCACAACATTTCGGCTGTACACACGCATTGAACTCAACTCTTTGACTCAAAGTCACTGAACCTAACCAATGCTTTTATCCATCGATACATGTATTCTTGAGAATATCAGTGTATTAATTTTTGGGATTTATTTATCTAATACCTAAGTAGTCATTATGTTGGGGCGCTCTCCGCCTTTACACTTAAATGGACTATTCGAATCACTAAATAAAATTGCTCCGGAAGTGTTTCTACTAGTCCATCTATCACGTCTCTACGACCATACTCTTTACTAATTACCTTGTTCTGTATTCTACTAATCCTCACCTCTTGTAAATACTTCTCTTTCCTGTCAATACACCTACTTTTATACTATTACGTTGTTTTGTATTATTTCACATAATTCTGTTGTCCGACGTAACACATTATTTATCAGAAGTCATATTAGAATCCTGATATTTGTATTTTTTCTAGCACTCTGTGCTTTTTTTATTGTATTCCTTTTCATACTCGGCCAGCTGAAGAGATTTTTTTTTGGCCCAGAATATGTGCCGATTCCTTAAATTTTACAGCAGTAGTAAAATATACTGGAGTTGAGTTAAATAGAGATAACTAACCCATCCGGAAGCGGCATGATGCATAGAACGAAAACAATCTACCCATAGGCTTGAAATAAAGAGTTCCGTTGGAAATTTCAATAATCTGAAAATGGTCGTTGTGCTGAAAACGGCTGAGACATCGTGAATAGGGCAACAAAGATGACAACAATCCGAATAATGTAAATATACTTTATCTGTTTAGTATGTTTCAAGTTATATTTAGTAAATATTGATGTAATTTCTGAATGAACTTGTGCAAAGTGTACTATTGTAAAACTTTAAAATGCAATTATTTGAGGTTCAAGACCAGCTTCATATATTTTATATTGATTTCTGTATAGAAATTAATTGTGGTTTACGAACATTCAGTCAGTTAAGTGCCATACGTCATACACTCTTGGGTAATCATGTCTCGAAAGTGGCACGACTGACTGGGCAGAAGACTATCCCGCATAGGTTGACATTGCTTTCTGTTGTAGACTGGTTGCCAGCCAATGCTATAAAACCCAGCCTGATCTATTGTTTAACCCATAACTGAAGTAGACGGAGTAATACCTTTCCCAAGGGTATTTGCGCGTAAGTGAATGTAAAGAATTCAACTAGAATTGAAACTCGGCTCTTTGATTTTCTCCTTCAGAGTTGAACTGGAAACGAAAACCTTCAACGGTCGAATTGAATTCGTAAACCGAGGTTACACATTCTAAGAAAGTTTTATATCAAAGTAACCAACTGCTATATTTCGCTCCGTTGATAAAGCGTTGCTCTTTATTAATATTCAGCGAAAATTACTTTAATTACTGTTGACTGGGTCACACTTCTTTGATACTTACTTAGAAATTGTCAGTAATTATCTAGGCACATTTAATACAGGTCAGTTAATTCATATGAAACAATTAAATCACATCAAGCAGCTTATGTAAGCAGTTATTCGAGATTCATATTGTTCCAACTTACAAACTAGACATCCTGAAATCAAGCAAGTACCAAAATTTCAATATCTAGGAAGTGTTTTCCAAATTGGAATTTACAAATTGGAAATCCTGAAATCAAACAAGTGCCAGAACTTCAATATCTTGGAAATGTTGTAACTGAGGACGGAAAATAGGTAAGTCAAAGATGCACTCCAAATACTAAGCAGAGTATTACAAAACGGAAAATGTTTATTAGAAACAAAAACATAGTAATGACATGTTGCGTGATATCTGTCCGCCTATATGGCGGTGAATGTTGGAAAAAGATGAAGAAAATCTTGAAGCAAAAGAAATCTGTTTCTGCAGAAAGATAGCGAGAATCCCATGAACTGAGTATTTGAACAATGACGAAGTTTTAGAGAGAATGCTAACAAAAAGGAAACTTAATATCAGAACAACTAAAATGTCTAGATCACATAATGATGAAAAGAATGCTTGCAAAATGTTACACTCTTAAGACTAAATGAAAGCAAGAAAACCACAGGGAAACAACGCTAAACTTATTTAGTGAGCCTGATTTAAACGACGGTTGAACTGAGTTTAGGAGTTTAAAACTTGCTAAGGATAGGAAATTGTGGAGAGACATAAGCGCCTAAGTCCTGAAGAGACATGGCACATAAAGAAGAACAGTGTAATTAATAGCTTGAAATGAATAATCGGAAGTTCAATTACGAATTCCAGTCGCGTTCGTTACACGCAAATTCTCTTGAGAAATGTATGAACCTACGCTACCAGCCATAATTATTAGGCCACCCCAGTTTTTAAAAAAATGATGTATTTCATACTATTTTTAGTATTTATTGGCAAGTGGATGATTCTAAATGAAAATAAAAGTGTTATTTTGTTATAACTGCTCAATAACATGTGCATCAAATGAACTGTTCTGGTGTCCAGCTTTTCGGCTTTCTTTCCCGTGCCAGTCTCTTCTTCTTATTGGCTGACCGAAGCAAAGGCCTCCTGGCGGCCTTGTAAAATTTTACAAAGCAATAATAATAATAATAAAAAGAAACATTCTATTTTCATTTAGAATTATTCACTTGGCAATAAATACTAAAAATAGTATGAAAAACATTTTTGTAAAAACTGGAGTAGCCTAATAGTTATGTCCTGTAGTGTATATCTCCTACCACATGCTATGGATTGGATAACAGGACAAACTTGGTCATATAGCCTCATCTCCCGTAGAAGAAGACTGTGATCTATTGTGGGGATTTATTTCTGCCGGCTCAGTCATTTATCTAAAAACACACGATCGACCAAACATATGTCACATATGACACTTAACTGACAGACTGACTGACTTTATAAACTGTGTGAAAAAAAACAGAGGATATATCCATGCAGAAGGTAAGAGGCAGAGAGAGAGGCAGAGCAGCGTTTGGAAGTGGTAATAGGAAAAAGCATGTTAAGAGCTACTGGGGATAAGGGTTGTGGAAGGCCATGATCTTCTACGTCCTGACAGGAAACAACACATAAAACAAGAAAAAATGTAGTGTTAGTTGTTTTGGTTTAGTAATGCAAATACACAAGGGATCAATGTGTATATATTTAAAGGGGAAGAGAAAGCAAATTATGCATCTTGAGGTAGAAATTTTGTTTACTATTAAAACATTACACTAAATTACATTAGTTTACTAATAGAAAAATGTATATACATTTTCATACAGGAAAATAATTTCCACAAGTGCTTACAGCTTCGTTGTTAAATTGTCTTTGTTTTGATTTGTATACAATTACGTCTATACAATTTAAAAATATTTAGTTTACTAATAGAAAAATGTATATACATTTTCATACAGGAAAATAATTACGTCTATACAATTTAAAAATATTTTTAAAAATTATCATATTGTTATAACGAAAAACGAATAAGCCTTAAATTAGGTCCTTTTGAAATAACTTTGTTTTTTTATTAGTTTTTGTGTAGTTAATAGAGAATATGTTCTTAATTAACTGCATGTTGCCACGTTAAAAACCAAGTCATTTTGAAGCGATTCTACTGTTGAAATCTTTTGTAATTCATTAACGTCCTCGTTCATTCATTATTTTAAATCATCAAAAGGGAGAGTATTCAGGATATAGTCAAGCGCAAGTTTTAGTGTTTGCTTCAGATTCAGCGAGCCTTGTTAGTTAATCTGCAAATTCAACAATTTATGAGCTTCACCCATCTTTTCAATAATTACTAATCTCTGACGTAATTTGAAAGAATTTCTTTTTTTTCTAGTTAAAGTTTATTCTGCTATATAAATTATCGGTTGAGAAATTTAAAGTTACGAAGAGTTATTTGCAAAGAAAATAAAAATACTAGTCAGTGAAATGCCATACGTGATACACACTTTGGGGGATTATGTCTTGGGCGATCATGTTACGTCGGGTAACAGAATTATGTGAAATAATACAAAACAACGTAATAGTATAAAAGTTGGTGTATTGACAGGAAAGAGAAGTATTTACAAGAGGTGAGGATTAGTAGAATACACAACAAGGTAATTAGTATACAGTACCGTCGTAGAGACGTGATAGATTGACTAGTACAAACACTTCCGGAGCAATTTTATTTAGTGATTCGAATAGTCCATTTCCGTGGAAAGGTGGAGAGCGCCCCAACATAATGACTACTTAGGTATTAGATAAATAAATCCTAAAAATTAAGACACTGATATTCTCAAGAATACATGTATCGACGGATAAAAGCATTGGTTAGGTTCAGTGACTTTGAGTCAAAGAGTTGTGGGTTCAATGCGTGTGTACAGCCGAAATGTTGTGAATATGGCAACAAAGACGAAGACAACAGTCCTAACAATGTAAGTAATTGCAATACCTTATCTTAGAAATATACTCGGTAGACTGGTTGCCAGCCTAGGCTATAGAACCCAATCTGTCCTATTATTTAACCCATAACTGGAGAGAAGAGACGGATTAATAACTTTCCAAAGGGTTTTTGTGCGTAAGTGAATGAAAGGAATTCAACTGGAATTCGAACTCGATTTATCCTTCCGAGTTGATATTCACTGCACCAAAGCGCAGGTCCGGATACTAGAATGTCGCATATTCCTACAACATCTAATTGGTAATAATTCGGTTATGCGGACTTCTAATATTAAGAAAGTTGGAGAAGTTCTCACTGTTTATTTCATGAAAAGTAATGTTTTATTTACATAAATTTGTAAGAAACATGGTAAGGAAATTATTGTACCTCCTGAGCTACTATTCTTTCCATCTTTTTGGTAGCTTTAAATTCCACGTCGGAAAAACGACACGTTTTTTGGGGCTAATCACGAGTTGGCACCTCTTTGGCCCCTTCATTAGAATTAAAGTACTGCTTAGCCAGGCCATGTACCATTGATCTGAACAAGTGATAATCGGACGAGACAATGTTTGATGAATACGGCGGGTGGGGTGGGTTTTCCCATTTAAGAGTTTCCAAGTAGGTTTTCTCTCATTTTGCAACATGTGGCCTAGCATTGTCATATTGCAAATCACTCTGCCTGTATAGGAGCCTTTTCTTTTCAATGCTTGGCTCAAATGCATCAAACACAGTCAGGATTTTTCCGGTCGGTTCAAGCAGCTCATAATAAATTATATCCGGCTGATCCCATCAAATGGAGAGAAGTGTCGAACCATGGGTATTTAGCATTGCCACTGATGTTGATGCATGGTCAGGCTTACCCAGGATCTTCTACGCTTAAGCTGATTGTAATATTTCCACTTTTCTTCGCCGGTAACAATACGATGCAAAACAATTTCCTTTTTCTACCATTGAACCAGCTGCTGACACGTGACAAGACGCCTTTCGAAGTTTTTTCACGTACAGCATTCAATGTCTTTGTTTTGAATAATTTCTAAAGATTTCAAACGTTTCAAAACCGTTATGTGATCAACTCTTAATGATTCTGCAAGTTCAGTTTGCACCTGACTTAAATCTTCATGAAGTAAGGCCTCTAATACATTGTCTTCAAACTTTTGAGTGCATTTTTAACTACACCATCAAAATCATTATTTTTGAAACATCTAAATAAATGTTTGCGTGTTGTTTCCGACAGAGCATGGTTGCCGTAACAATCTACAACAATTCTGGGTGCTTCAGCTGCAGGTGTCTTTTGAAAGAAAGTAGTGCAGTAAAATTCCCCGGAAATACACTTTCTTTAGCACGAAAATCAACATATTTAATGCTATGGAAAATACAGTTGTTTTACACTTGGGCGAAATAACGTACACCGAATGTTTGTTTGTTTGTTTGGTGTTTTATGGTATATCAACCACTATGGGTCATTTAATGTCAAACCCAGACTGCGCGTATATATTAAATATACATACTTTGTAAAAATAATTTAAGGATAATGTCCTTAAACCACAGCTCGTTTATTCTTACTCCGATAAACTCCGGTAAATGATTTCAGCTGTTTTTCTTTCTGGTATAAGTTGGTTATTTATATCAAGATTGATTTATTTGCATTGCCAATTGATGTAATTGTTTCACTACCAGTTTTATTTACAGTGCACGAACACTCTGGAAAGCTTTACAGAGTGATCGCGGATATTGTTGGTGTCAGCATTTCAAGTCTCAGCCGTGTCATCAAGGTAAAAAAAACAAACTGGATCCATAACTCCAAAACTTACCAAAAAATGTGGTCGGAAGAGAAAATAATGCCAAGAGACGATGAATACATCATCTAGGAAAGTGGGAAAGATCTTCGTAAGACATTAGTCGTTTTGTTTCAATTAATTTGAACAAGAGCGTAATTGTTTTATAGTATTTTACGCGTTACGAAATAGTTTGTGTTGCTTTTGCTGTGAGAAAAAATAATGAAACCCTAAAAAAAATCAGATTCCATTTGGCCATAAACCGTCTAAAATGTTTAGTTCGTGTTTGAGAAATTTGACATGGTTTTTAATTTTAAAACTTAAGATTTTTTGGTCTTATATTCTGTCCCTTTTGATAATCTGTTTATCCTATTGAAAAGCTTTTTTGGCACTGCTTATTAAAATCCTTTATTTATTTTAATATCCCTTATGCTCATGAGATCATTTTATCAGTTATTTCCTGTTTTACATAGGGTAATTTTCTAAGCGTAAATGAGCTGCGGCACAAGGTCAAAATTAGGAGAGTCCCAGGAATATCGAACTTACCAACCAATTATAATTTTTGTAGCGGATGAACTTGCTAATCGTTACACCACATCGAGGTTAACAAACTATATAGTGATTTTCTAAACGTAGCGTAGATGTGGCACAAGAGCGTCACCATGAGGCATCCAGGACGAATTGAACATACTTACTCAGTCGTAATTGTTCTAGCGTGAAACGTTTGCTATTATACCACGTCGAGTTACCAAATGTTTTACAAAGGTTCATTCGTCTAAAAGCGGCTTAACGCACCTCTAATATATGTCTTACAAATATTTTACTTATTAATTTTGAAAAGATAAGATATATTTTATTGCGTTTTAGATAACAGCATTCTGTGTATTTCTGCAGAAGCCATTTCTGACTTTTAATATCAGCAAATTATTATGAACTTCCTGAATTTATTTTCTCTTGTTTTGACCTGCAAACAGGAAGCAAAAATCATCAATAATCATTCTGATGTCATTAGCTTCCCAGATGCAGATGATACCACCATTTACTTCCGTCTAAATATATAATCTGCTATATTAGAAAATTCTGCTAAACAGAAGATATGCTAAATATTGAATCTGTTGACAAAGTAAGCCTTCTTTTGAAAAGGATCTCCAATCAGTGATGTTTTGTAGTTTGAAAATATTAATTTAATTCCTCTAAAACGAAACTGCTCTCTTTTAACTACTATAGTGAAATGTTTCTACTTGTCATCAGAATATATAACGCTAGTCTTCTGGAAAGCAACCCACTCCGCCTACTTGGCCTCACTTTCTCAACCGATCTGAAGTGGTACGAATATATCGGATCCATAGCTGCATCTACTGCTAGGAAGCTTTGGTCACTGTATCTGGCCAGAAAGGTTTTCTCATCAGAATCAATCTTGCATATTTACAAATCTACCATTTATATATTGAATACTGTTGCCATATCTGGCTGGGTGTACTTGAAATTCATCCCGGGGTTCTAAACAAAATCTAAATAAGGAACTGCAATATAATCGGTCCTGACCTGACATCTCGATTTCACTCACACTCTCACTGACGTCACGTGGCTTTCCCCTGTCTTTTATACAAATATTTTCATGGCACTTACTCTGACGAGATTTTTCCTGATATCCGGACCACTTGAATTTAAAAGTGCTACTAATTTGGCATCTAGGTCCCACCGATTTACAGTCAAAATAGTTAAATATAAACCCTCTTCCTCTTTAATAATTACTTTTTTGCACCTGTGGCCATATCTGTGGAATGGCCTTTCATTTACTTGTTCCCAGGTAGCTACGATCTCAAAAAAAATTAAATGCAACGTTCATGCTATATCGTATCCCCTTGAATCCCAGCCATCTTCATGCTTTCTTTGACACCCACAATACCCTATCTTTTCTTTCACTCTCACCTCCTTCGCACTAGTGGTTGTCCTATCTTGCTTGGGATGTAATGGTTATTAAAAAGTTAATATATTTTCGATCTAAAATTGTGTTATATATGCATGATAAAAACCTCGTCTGATCAAGAGGCTATTCATGGTCGAGTGGTTAAGACAATACCAGATCAAATGGTAGCTTCCCCTATGTAAATAGGGGTCGCAGGTTTGAATCCTGCTGGATAGCACACATTTTCGCAATAAAAGTTATCGTAAAATAATCAGGCCGGTAGATATAAATATAAAAAACTGTTTAATTAAAAACAAAATGTCTACTTAAATACGAGTGTCGGTAAAAATAATGTTCAAAATAATTCATTACAAATTGTCGGTTGCTTATAACCAAGTTTCGTTATAATAAAATTTGTTTATTGTCGGTTGCAATATGATATGTTGCAATTTTGTTAGAATCTTGGAAACTGGCTGGGAAGTGAATTGAGAAAAACATTTTGCAGGTGTAAGCGGCAGATTAGATGGGGTCCTCATTTTGCCAGCCATTGTGTGAAAATGCGGAGGCCCTACAGCTGGCGATAAACGGAAGCCAAAATATTGCTTCGAGATTGTCACAAACATTTGATGAAGTCAAGTAAAGTTAAATCCCCAAAATTCTTGAACTGAGAACACATTTTACTGTCGGAAAAATAAATGATGTAATAAAAAGTGCAGACGAAAAGAAATGATGTCATTAAGAAATATTGTTACTTCATTGGTTAAACTAACGGAATGATGTAGCTTTTCCTTAAAGACTTGATTTGCATGGACACACCGTGTCCGTCACGCCTCCTCCACTAAGGGAATTTGGGACAGACATAAAAATATTTCCTCAGAGGGCCAAAACAAGTGAGTCCGCACTCAGTCGTAGACAAAGTCGAGTTGGAGCTGAGTTTGGGTTGAGTCGAGATGTAACGACAAGGGGAGAGACAGTTCATAACCGGGAGCTACGGCCGTAGAGACAGAGATAATTACCACGCCGTTGGGTGCCAGTCGTAGAGACAGTGACGGGTGACACACCGAGGGGTTAACCGTGAAGACAGAGACGGAACCTCCTTTAGAGTCCTAGCTGAAGATGTAAAGAAACATAGCAAGACCGAAAAGACAAAAAAGAGTTAGACAAATTAAGCGCCTCCGATAGAGTTCTGACTGAAGATGTAAAGAAACAGAAAGAGCTTAAAAGAGTTAAAGTCAAACCACAAATGAGAGAGAGTTACTGCGCTGAGCTAAGGCCGATGAGACGAATTTACCGCCGCCGTCATCCACACACACAAAGACCACTCTTCGGCAGTTTCCGTAAAGCCTCGGTGAAAAGCTTGAATAAAACATTTCGAATCGTCACAAGTCTGATTGGAGTGATAAACGTTACCAACCAAAGCTTGAATTAATGTTGAGAAGACAAACATTACTTTTACACGAAAACTTTCGCTCCGTTGTAAAGATAAAAAATTGACGACTGTTATATTCTCTTTGTTTTTGTTGTATTTTTTTTGTATATAAAGACTTTTTCCGCAACTCATTAAGGCGTCATTCGATTTACTCTTGGTGCCGTTCTCATTAATCCAATTGTGTGCGCGCGCGTCCGGTCTAGTTAACGTGGTAAAGAGGAAGATTTCAACGTGCCTTCCTTAGGATCAAAGTTCACAGCGTGGGTGAGGAAGAACACCATCGTAATAGACGACTTGAAGACCAGCTACTGTGTCAACGCCATTAAAAATAGCAACCTGAGAACGTCGTCACAATATCACTTCTCTCCTTAAACAGATGGAAACCTTGAGTGTTAGGCAATCTTGGAGAAGAACAAACCGAATCCAAAACACAATCAATATACAAGAGAAAACCACCCCATAATATAATTCAAAGGGTTCCTTCAAATTTGTTATATGCTGGTGTTGTGGGACCGGAGGAAACGACTGTAACGTCACACTCAGATTTTGTATATTTAATGTTGTTGCTTGTAGTACAGTATTTACATCAAGCGGATTAATGATCTCATTTTGTTGCCATTTATACGAAGTTAAAGTATGCTGTGGAATTCTTCAGCTGCTAAGAAATTCGAACCAAAAATTTGATTTATTACAATCACTGGGGTATATGAAATCCATTCCTTGCGTAGTAGTGCCTCTTTCGGTAGTCATGTAATATGAGCTCTGGTAAGAAATCCAGAGAAAAACCATTAGCATAAAAAATACAATATGAGCTCTGGTAAAAAAGGGTTACTGAACATCAGGTTTATAAGTTAAAAATTCAGTAGTTCTTGTCCTCACATGGCCCAGTGGATATAGACATTGGTTAGTTCCTGTGACTTAACCCAAACAGTTGTGAGTTCAATACTAGGCTACAGCAGTGGTGAACAAGCAACTTCCAGGATTAAAGGAAAATAACTCATGACTACTAAAAAAAGACACTACTACGCAAGGAATGGAGTTCATATACACCAGTGATTGTTATAAAGGGTTCGGTTCGAAATTCCTAGTGGCTGAAGAAGGCTGCAACGTACAACAAGCGAAACGTTGTATTAATCGCAACAAAGATGAGGACAATAGTCCGAATAATGTAAATACTGTAAATATTTAATCTCAGAAATATAGACAAGTTGTTATTTGTATAAATCATTCAATGGAACTTTAAATTTAAATTCGTTTATTCAAGCACATATTAAGATGCTGAAGCTTCAATATTCAAATCTGAAGAACCAGAAAAATATCAATATCCAGATATTCAAAAAAAGATCTAAAAAAAGTCATTGCTAAAGGAGACATGCACACCGTTGCTCATTTGATACACTATTTTCTTTATTTTTCTTTTCTGTACTGCCAATCATTTACACACACTTTTTAATGGATTATATACGAAAAACAACAGTCCCTGTAGCCTTCCTATTCCATGTAGTATTTATTCGATGCTGTTACAGTATGTGATCTACACGTTATTCTGATCAACAGCTTAAATCTAGACATGCTTGTGATCTCCATTCATAATTCAGATGTTTTCCGAGACAGTGTCATTAAAACGCAAGTATGTGATCTTTACCTATGTAAACGATTTTTGACAAAACGTTGTACTATTTCCCTTTCTCTACTGGTAATAAAACAAAAACAAATATCATCTTGTAACCAAAGCAATCTGATATTGATCTCTGATTCTATTCTGAGTTGCTGGTAGTTGTCAAAACCTCACCATTCCATTTCTAACTGAATGTAAAAAATGTAACAAAATGTTAAAACGAGACTTGAAGCTTTCATTAGATAACATTATATTTTATTCAAGTCATGATTTCCTCAGCTATTCTCCGTCAATGTACGGGTGTACGGGCCTCTTTTTCCCTCTTTTGATATGCAGACATGGCATCCTTCTGTCTGCGGGATATGAGAGACTGTTCCTCTCTTCTGGAGCAGTTGTTCATATATTTATCGGTCTTAGGCGCTGTTGGGTTCACAGGTGTTAACCTCTCTAGGTTAGCACTGACTACGGGTGTAGCGCGGATTTTTACCTCTGGCTGGGGACATCTCAAATCATCTCGGCATCTGACTTCCTTTGACCGTTTGGTATTAACTTGATGTCAAGATTCTTCCATTATAATACCACAAAAGAAATGAGATATTGAACCTGTGTAGAAGTAATAAAACCTTTATTGACATTATGAGGGAGAACGTTCATGAAATCAAATTTGACCTCAGATTTCGTTACAAATGACTAATAAACAACATATTTTAATTTCCTTTCTGTTCATTTTGAAATGTGTCTGTAGACAAGATTCCGCTTTTATAATAAGCAAAGTAATGATGTGGCACAAAGTCCTAATTAATCTAGCGAGACAAAATTGCTAACCACCCGATCACGTCAAGAGTCCAATTTTACTCTGTTATTTATGCAAGTCAATATGGCCACGGTAGCCGTAACTGCCATAGACATTGAAAGCGTAGCATTCTTCTTAAAGAAATTGTTGCAAGTAAAGAAAAGCTTGAAAGTTTGAAGTAGATTTCAAAATTATTTCTATGAAGAAATTGCTGAGACTGTTCATAATTCAGTTGTTTCCTCATCTCTCTTAAGCAGATCGGTGTTTTCTATAACAAATTTTAACTAAAAGGTTGTATACATATAATAATTCTCAAAAAATCTCGAATGTTCTCGTTTCCTTTGAGTAAAACATATTAACCTGAAATGTTAAAATTTTAAACATTATTTTCGTGAATATTCATATCTATGAAAACGTATCGTTTATTTATTAAATAGTATATATATTGCCTATTTCCTGAATATTCAAAAAATTTATATTAAAGGAAAATATACGATCTTGGAAAGATTGGAATCT